>JAJHJA010000063.1:0-600000 GCA_021202915.1 Heliconius himera
TGTACCAGCACTACATGGACGGCCAGATCTTTTTCTGTTGCAAATAGAGTAGGTTTCATTGTATCTATCAATAGCCCGATACAAAAACATTTGACTAATACCAAGTATGGAAGATTTTAAAAACAGTAATTGGCTCCATATCTACATTATTTAATGCAATCACAGCGATTCGGTTGTAATATAACAAGATATTTTAAAATTAATACTGGCGCGAAAATAAGAAAATATAATGAAAAATCGTATAAAAATTACAGATTCCAAATTTAAAAGTAATGTTTTGTTTATTTTTAATTGTAACAGTATTTATGGCCAGATTAAGTATATAAAAAAATAAAAAGTAAATAAGTAAATATAAAAATTACGACTGCTCCCAATTCCCTTTTTTTATTGTCCGTAATTATCAAGACAAGAAGATGTATTTGAGAAGAATAAGATGTATTTGAGGGATAGTAAAAATACAAGTCCTTTAAGTCTGTTTCATTTATATATGAAATTATTTTGTAAGTTGTTCCTAAATATATCATTTAAAGTATTTCTGAATGGTTTTGAGATATGATCGGAACCGATAGATAGTGCATTACATGCACTATATACTATAGTTGACGAGTTAAGCTGTACCAAATTAGGAAATAGCACATAAGCAAAACTTATTTAGTATGATTGAGGCCAGTGGTGGCGCAGTGGCACGAGGTGGGACTGTAAAACCGACTGGTTGTGGGTTCGATCCCCACTCGAGGAGATGAAATATTTACTTAAATTTATATTTCCATTCCTTCCTCTGGTGTCGAGGTTAAGCGCGGCGTTGACTTCTGCCACTCAACACGCAATGCCTCCAGAATGCGGCAGAAAGTGGGGAACGGAGTGTCTTAACACTAGGTTCCCTCTGCCTACCCTGCTGTGTGCGGGATACAACGTGAAGCTAATTTAATTTATTTAGTGTGATGAGCATGTATTATTGACAGTAGGAAGGACAGGTCAGGAAGATTATGGCACCTAAGCAGCAATTGTGAGGTTGTATAAACTGACATCTATGATTCACTCCGATAGACCTGTTAAACTATAAAAAATATATATGGTGCCTCTCTTGGTGATCTCCTATCAAGAAAAATAGTTACATTATATTGTGAGAACATTTTTACACAGAACATTTTATAAGAATCAAGGGTCAGAAACATCTAATATGTAGTAGTACTCAAATTTTAAAAAATAAAATATCACTTGATGCTCGAAATAGCTCTTTCCCAAGCAGGACAGTGTCAGCTGAATTCGCTAATATTTGTATAATATATTGTTAAAATATAAAGTTTTCATATTTATAATACAACAATAAAAATAGTATTATGTATGTTTATTTTAATACGTAATGCTTTAGTTTTATTTTCAATCGAGATTTAATAAAATATTAGATAGAGATAACACGAGTCTAAGAAAAAGTTTCATTAGAACTCGACAATATAGTGGCCAAAGGCGGCCCTCTGGAAATTTGTTTTGAACAGATTTATACCGAAATCGGATCAAGTTGAAAACTTCAAAACTGTGTTTTACTACTTTTGTAATAATTCACGAGACGATAAGGGATCTTTTGAACTTTACTTACGTAATTTTCCTTTATATTTTTATATGGAAGTAAGACTTTGAGAGTGGAATTTGTGTCGGAAAAAGGTTTTGATTGTTATTATAGTTTTATAGTTTATATAATATAAGATTTTTTTTCATCCTTTTGATTTTTTTCGGCCGCCCTCATCGAGCGCTAACTATCCCGGTCTTGGGCTTCTCGCATTTATCTAATGCCAGCCATCTTCTTTAAGTCATCTTTTCCCCGCTCTAACACGTGTCAGCTCCATCGACCGTCGGTTTGTCTGGAGACATGACCTGCCCAGTTCCATTTCAACGTGCTGATTCTTCGTGCAATGTCGGTGACTAAGAACAATGAATATAAGATTTATTTTCATATTTGTTTTTTTTTACTATTTAGTTAAAAAAACTTTCACTATTCCGTATAATTTTTATTCACTATTTCCGGCCTGCTCGTGACTTCGCCCGCTTATACTTTATGATTATTCATTTAATAAACTGAATTGACTGACAACTGTAATGACTTATTATTTTTTTATTACTTTAATCATGTAGATTAAAGTATTTCAACGTTTCAACGTTTCAACAAAGATTTTGATCGTTTTGATTTAAAAAATACCACCGATGTTGGTAGGTACTTGATATTTATAATAATTTGTTTTGAAAATTAATACATACGAGTATAGTTAACTTTTTTATTATACGTATATATAATTGTAACATTACATTCTTTTTTTTATACGTAATCACATAAACAGATAAAAAAATAAACAGACAAAAATTCCAAAAATGCTGGAAATGTATTCTGTTAGTTATCCTTTAACACCCTGGCTTATTTTTTTAAAAATATTTTCTACGTACAAAAACGACTCTTCTACAGATTTATTATAAGTATAAATTCATGTTTAATTTAATAAAATAGCAGCAGCATGCCAATGTTTGGCTTTATACTTCATGAAGTTAGAGAACAAGCGTGCGAGAAATATGTACTATTCATATCGTCATACAGCAGAAGTAGTAAGTAGTGATCAAAATCTATCTAATCTTTTGGTAGGAAATCCAGCCACTTTAATCTAATTTAATACTATAAAGTGGCAGAGGTTGTATGCTTGAACGCGCTAATTTCAGGAACCACTGGTTCGATTTCAAAAAATATTTTTGTGTCCCATTAGTTCGCATAGCTGCACATTTACGCCCAATATTAATAACCGATCTCCAACTTCAATCTTAGATTGTTTAATCCATTCCAATCCAATCTCTAGATTGGATAGATGTATGAAACAATCTAACTTTCTACACTCAGATTCGTCGCCAAACATCGGAAAATTACTTTCTCAAAACACTCTAAGAAAGTCTCTCTAAAATTGTCATTAATTTAATCAAGCTGTGTGCGAATTCAACCTTTTAAACAAAACCCAAAATGTCACAAGTCATTTATAGTTAGCTATAAAAGAGTGCGAGAAAATTCATAAACCGTAGACTTAATATCGACCATGATTTATAATAATATTGAATCACTACAAAGGCAAATTCAGAAAGAACTGTAGTTTTCAATTTAGCTTCCTAAACTTTAACTCTTTCCTTTGTATCGCCTCGACTATACAACAGGAACTTAGTAATATTTCATTCAGGTGACCTATATAAGGAGGAAGTAAATTTTCTTGTTCATACCGCTCTCAAATTAGTGAGGTTGAACTGTGAATTTGTGATGGTCGATGTGGGGAGATCAGCGTATAACTGCATTATGAATTAGTTAAAATTAATATATAATTATATTTGCATTCAAATTAATTAAAATGAATAGTGTATATCACACTAAACAGCAAAAAAATTTAGTTAGATTTGTTAAAACGTATAAAAATTTGAACGTAGCGGGACTCGAACCCACGCCTCCTGCAAACCGAACAGGCGTTCAGACCACTAAACCCTACGTTCTCATCAAGCTACGTCATAAATAAGTTGTAACAAGCGTATAAAAATTTCGATATTATAAATAATTACAATTTTACTAAAAAAACTTAATTTTACTTAAAAAATAGCATTAAAACATGTTTGGTGTTATCTTAGCAAGACTGTCAGCTTCACGTTTTAAAAATATTGTATTGTTATGACGTCCGTATTGTCATAAAGTCCGGGCATATGTGCATATTTCCAAGCAAAAGTAAAAATAGCGTCACAATATTTGCTTATATTGCTCAAATGATAAAAATCGTAATGAAATACACGAACAGTCAATTAAAATTAATAAGTTTATTTTACAATAAAAATATAGATGCGATTACAAGCAGCGACAGCTACCTAAGTAAATTAAAACATTATTAGTGATGATATTTTAATATATTTAATTATGTAATAATTAATTACCTAATTTATCCTGAAAGCATTTAAGCAAACATTTTTAAAAATAATGCAAATTTAAAAGAAATATAAAGAAATTGAATTTCGATCTGATGTGCATCTATAAGTCCTCGTAAGAGTTGCAAATATCAACGAAAAATATACATTACGTTAAAGCCTCTATAATAATAGTTATACAAAATATGGATAATATTATTGTATAACTATTACTAAGTAGCTAAGGCCAATCGTGACGCAGGGGCACAGTGTGACTGTGAAACCGACTGGATGTGGGTTCGATCCCCACTCGAGGAGATGAAATATTTATTTAAATTTATATTTAAATTTCTTCCCTCTGGTGCCGAGGCAAACCGCGTTGAGTTCTGCCATTCAACACACAATGCCTCCAGAATTCGGCAGAAAGTGGGGAATGGAGTGTCTTAACACCAGGTTCCCTCTGCCTACCCTACTGTTTATCGGATACAGCGTGAAGCTGATTTGATTTTTTAGATAATATAAGTATACATACCTTATCAATATAATGGACTTTACTTAATCCTGATAATAATCTAGCCGCTGACCGCTGTACGTTCGAAAACGTGAAAACATGTTTAAATAAATAAATTATTTAGCTTTTAATACATTAGCTGCCGTCATGATAATCGATACTCACGAATTTTATAAAAGTTACATGTTATACAGTATTCGAAATACATAAATATTTCACACATACGAGTCTGAAATACGTCCACGTTTCTCTTCAGGCACTTGGGAATGCATTAATGTTATCTTATATACAAGTATCATCTTCGATAGTCGGGGGAATGATAACATCATTAATAATGTTGAATAAGACATTAAAGTTGATGACTCTTAAGTGAAGCTTTCTCACATAAGCGAGGGTGCAACGGCAGATTTCAAATGCTATTGGCAGTTTTAAGTACTTTGGGAGGACGTCGTTGAGATAACATCAACTCGTATTGTAGAACATTACAGTTCTTCAATCTTCAAATATCATATGATGAAAGTTTAGTGCTCAACGTTGTATTTTCAATGTCAAATAAGTTAACAAATTTAGGTAACAGCAGCGCAATGGGACGTCGTTTGAGTGTAGCACGATAGTTTTGGGTACGATTTTCACTCGGAGCAGTGAATAATTTTATTTGTCTACTGGAGCATAGAAAGGCGCGGCGTTGAGATCCATCACTTAACAGCCACCCGATTATGAAATGCATGTAGAAGAAAATGTGAAACTGAAAAAAAAGGAAAAATAAAACATATATCCTATTCTTATATTATTTAACTTTAACTGAAAATTTTTAAAGCTTTGTAGCAAGAAGAGAAAACCTAGTGCAAGACGTTTCCACCTTCCGTACGAATCTAATAACACCAAAAGTGTAAACAAACAATAATTTATTAATGTATATTAACATTTAAATTTTCTGTAAATAAACTAATAACTTTAGTGAATTATAAATGACTAGAGGGCGCGCGGCTTCGCCCGCTTATTAGGAGTGAATTCTAAAAAAACCACGAAACACGTGAACACGTGTTTCGTGGTTTTTTTAGAATTCATCAATAAAACATTTTTAACAGTCTGAATTAATTTTTTTATAAAAATCGGTGGCGATTTAAAGATTTTTCCATATGAACTTTCAATCCCTTATTTGAACCCTTAGGGGGTGAATTCTTAAAAACCGTGAAATACGTGTTCAATGAAATATTTTTAAGAGTCTGGATTTTAAATTTTATAAGAATCGGTGCCAATTTAAAAAAAAATCCATACAAACTTTCAACCCCTATTTCATCCCTTTAGGGTTAAAATTTTTCAAATTCCCTTCTTAGTGGATGTCCAGAATATGAAAATAAACATCTGCCTAAATTTCACGTTTCTACCATCAGCGGTTACGGCTCTGCGTGCGTCTTGCCTCAGTCAGTCAGCACAAGTCCTTTTATATATATATAGATATTAAGACATCTGATGAAGGAATGGTGTACGAACAAGATAAAGAAAGTAATTTAAGTTGGACCGTAAACATGACTGTAACGTGCTGTAAACATGTAACATGAGGTGAGGTTCCGGGTGTGATAAGCTTTTCCGATCGACAGTAGGTCACGCGATTACCATCATGTTTATATATCAAATTGCGTAGCCAAAGGAAATTGTATTAACATCTTTGCCACACGGATCCACACTAAATATATGGGTCAATGTTGTTCTTATACGATAGAATTTTTGTTAACTTAATTTGAATATATATATATTTTCAGCTTCACGCTGTGTCCCGCACTTAGCAGGGTAGGTAGAGGGAATATAGTGTTAAGACACTTCGTGCCCCACTTTCTGCCGATTTCTGGAGGCATTTCGTGTTGAGTGGCAGAACTCAACACCGCGCTTTGCCTCGACACCAGAGCGAAGAAATGGAAATATTAATTTAAGTAAATATTTCATCTCCTCGAGTGGGGATCGAACCCACAAACAGTCGGTCACACTTTGTACCGCTGCGCCACGACTGGCCTCAATTTGAATATATAATAATCTTTTTATTACTGATATTAGCAAAAGTTAGTTGTAATTGCCCCATTTAAAAATTTTACACACGTTAAATACGTTAAAAGGCTATAGAAAGCCAACATTTATCTCTTTTGCTACCCCAATCATACTCACTTTTGTATAAAAGATATGGCAATAGATTTTAAGAGTAATCACATTTCAACCACGTCCTCGATAGGTTTATTTCCACCGAGGTTAGGTCCCCAATAATTTTATTTTCAGATGCTTTTTCGGGCTGTATGCTTTCTGAATACGAGAATAGGAAAACATTGATTCGCATCGTTAATTTGGAAGAGCCCTTGTTTAGACTTGTACCACGAAGTTATCTCATTCAACATTACACTATAAATCTTTTTATTTGTATATGTTTGTATGTATGTATATATATGTTTGTATGTATGTATATATGTATTTGTGTATGTATATATGTATGTAAAATTAAAGATTTTATATATTGTAATTTTAAATGTCCCAGGAATAATAATATTTAATTTTAATTTAGTATACAAATTATGTTTTTTGGTAGATGTTACAGCTGTCTGTGTTTATCTTGGCCTTTACATTATATTTAAAAAAAATACCATAGCTTTAAATATAATGAATGGAGCAACATTATGTGGTTCCAATTATAATGTTGCAATTAAGATACTATATATATATGTATCAATAAATGACGAATTTCCTAATTTTAAGGCCAGTCGGAGCGCAGGGGCATAAGCGTGTGACTGTAAACACAGGTTACGTGTTCGAGTCCCACTCGAGAAAATGAAATATTTAATATTTTCATTCCTTCGCTCTGATGTCTAGGCAAATCGCGGCGTTGAGTTCCGCCACTCATCAAGCAATGCCTCCAGAATTCAGCGTAAGAGGGGAGCGGAGTATCACTCCACATTGCTCCCTCTACGTACCCTGGTGCTTTTTTATATAAACTGTGCTTTTTAATATAAAATGTGATTCAGTTCCGAGATAATCATGATAATTCAGGTTATACTACGTTTTGTAAATATACCTTCCTGTCTTTCGAGTAATAGTTTCAGTATCGAGACAAAACTTCAGCTCAAGTATATATATGTGCTTCAAAATTGGTTCAATTTTTCAGTTACAATTTAGTAAACTTTGTGAAACTGCAATATACGCAGAAATAAGAGGTAATACATATATCTTTAAAATTATAAAACTATTTAGCTTAGAATTTTATAAAAAAATATATTTAACAAATAGATACTTGAAATAGTTTTACAATCAATAAATAAATTATAATTGTTTTACAAAATCTAATGATTACTAGGTGGGATTCATTTAAATTTTACAGAACATTAAATTAGTTGAAGAATGAAAAAGAAGTTATTATTTATATAAGACAGGCTGCCAAGTAAATAAAGGAAAAAAAAACCAGACAAGCGCGAGTCAGGCTCGCCCACCGAGGGTTCCGTACAAAAATTGGAGGCTTCGAGCGATTGGAGGCTTAGCTTAGCAAGGGTTCTTTCATTTGAACAAGGGGCTTTAATACCAAATGTTGCCCCATTTTAAGGGTATTGTTTTTTTAGTACTTAACCACAAATGTATAGTTTAAGATTTTTTCCTAAACTAGTACTACCTGTAGATAGATGCTAGTTGTCAAATTTCATAATTCTAGGTCAACCGGAAGTATCTTATTAATTTTGATTCCCTTTATAGTGTCGAAATACGCGTTTTTTGCTATTTAAGGCTATTATTTTTTAAGATTGAACCACAAATGTATGGTTTTCAGATTTTTTCCTAACTAGTACTAGCTGTAGATGCTTGCTGCAAAATTTGATAATTCTAGGTTTTACAGAAGTGCCCTATTACTTTGGATTCCCTTTATAGTCTCAAATATGATTTTTTGCTATATAAACGGCCATATCTTTTTTCTAAGTAAATACGGAAATATGTTTTTATCAAGAAATCATGGGGTTTTAGATCTGAGTATATGATTTGAATTTCAATTCGATATCTTCAACCGTTCCTGAGATAAAAGGTCGTGATAGACAGACAGACGGACAACAGAGGGATCCCTTATAAGATTTCTTTTTTCCTTAAAAAGTACGGATCTCTAAAAAAGAAAAACGATTTTGTTTTCCAGGTTAGGTATTTATTATTATTATAGCAACAATCAATTCTCTTGTTTTGTTATAACCCATAACACCTACAAGCAAGAACAAAATAACAGAATCGACTATGAAAGTTTTGTAACTGAATCTTATACGAAAGGGAGCGCGGGGCCGAAAGTGCCGTGGGTAAGTTGTGTCGACACAAATATATCGAAAATAGAAAGAGATAAATATAGGGCTATATTGAGTCAAGTAATACTTATTAATTTGGAATACGCAGTTAAATAAATAAGTTAGTTAAGTAAAAATTTTCAAGTAAGTCTTTTAAAAATGTTTATCATTGAAAATTCATTTTAATAAATAATTTTAAGGAATGTTCAACAATTTAGGGTGTAAGTTCAATATTTATGACACACCATACACTTTATTGCACGTTTACAATTGGATTATACATTTGATTTATACAGTATATATAAGATCATAATTGGAAAAGGTAAACAAACAAAGAAACAGACTAAGAATCCCGCTGAGCTTTTAGTAGCGAGTTTCACAATACGGTGACATTTTTGGTGAAGATGACTATGGACGAGAATAGTACTATGTCATATGTTATGATGCTTAATTCTACACTTTCTTGGAGAAAAATGGATAGAATACAGTGTTGGAATTAGACTTATTTGTAGTTTTTGCTCAGTGTATTTAGTAATTATAAATCGATGAAAATCTTGGCTATTCAAGAAAAAAATGTTTTTAATAGTAAATGTAAAATGTATTAAGAGTTAACATAAAAAAATAGTTTTCAAATATCCTCCCCCTTTTTGGTAATCGTTTAAAAGCTGTTAATTAATGATACGCTTGGTAAGAATTTGTCAAAATCGGCACTTTCAGCCCAGCTCTTCCCTTTAATTATTTCTACTACTATATTTTTACATTTAGATGTAAATGTATATAGTAAAAAATATTGCTCACAAGGTCTATGCATTATTCTATCCAGAATGTAGAAAAGTAATTCAATCCAGTTTTCTGAACATTTCCTACGAAACAAACTCGGCTCTCTACGACGAGACGTAGCACCTTTGTACTGGTGTCTATTTGCAGGAAACTGCGGTAGGTAGTATTACCTAATACAATTTTTACACGACACACTCGTGAAATTGAAATAGAAGTGTCCCTCTGAGGAATTTCGAAGGGTATTCGATATCTATAAAAGTAGGCTGCATCTGCTCTTTAATATGCATAAATTTATAATTGTTTTCATTTAGTATATGCATCCAATTTAATAATATTATAACATAAATCTATCTTTTACATAATTTTTTTTATAAAAATACTAAGCTATGATATGCATTTCTAGTACAAAGGCTTCTTCCAATATCGTTAAAGCATATTAAATGCAATTTATTTCACATTCATTCGCCAAAGCTCTAAGTAAAGTAGTACGACCTAGAAAACGCTTCAATTAGAGAGGAAAAATAAAAATTTAACGCCGTGATATACTAGCTCTACCGACGATAACCCTCGACTACTTTACAATTATGTTAAATTAAATGTGTGCATGAAACAGTACGCGCGAATATATTTGTATATACGTAAATCTGGTGGATATGCAAAATGGACGGCGGTTTTTTACTGGTGATGTGAAAAACTTTTTAGGTCATGCAAGGTCATGTAAATTCTTCAACAGTTGTTTCGCAAATTCTATTAACTTCGCCCATACGCTATGTGCGAAATCGTTAAAATAGCTTTTTTTATATTTAGTTTTTGTTATAATGATAAATAAGTATTTCTTTTAATCAACGTGTATATAAATAAATATAAAGATTTTTTCACTTAAAGAAATTGCTTTCTATTGTATACATAAATATATATTGTTTTAGTATTTATATCATTTAATTTGAATAACAATATTACTAAGAATATAAAATACGCTTGCAAAGCCTTATTAGTGTGGACATCCCGCACATATCAAAGTTGCTATATGTTAGAGGGAACCTAGAAACCAAATGTTAAGACACTCCGTTCGCATTAAGACACTTCCGTTGCCTACTTTCCGCCGAATATCGAATATATATATTATAGATTTTTTTATATAAAATTTAATAGTGTTAAAAGCCATAAGTTTTACAGGAAATCTATGGTCCGCCTAGTAACCACGCCCATGTCGTGTTCTCTATGTAAGTTACAGTGACTAAGTTCTTTTTTATCTAAGATTGTGTAGAATAGACTTACCGAGGTTTCTTTATAACTATAGAGTACAAAATACTGTAACGTAAGTAGGTAATTCAGTTAATATCATATAAGTAGAATCTTTTTTTACAATTATAAATTTTACAAATACAATATAATTTAATATCGCGATCTTTTTAGGGCGTACGCTAAAACGAAAAAACCATACTCTTATGGGATCACTTTGTTGTCCTTATGTTGTCTCTCTCTGTCTGTCAAGAGGATTTATATCAAGATTAGGTGGACATATCAATCGCAAATTAATATCAAATATTCTGGTCTACTGTCTCTTGGCGTGAAAAGATACGAGCGTTTATGCATCGTTGCTACTGCATTATGTATCTAATTTGTCGCGTAATAAAAATAAGTGAAAACTTATAGATATTTAATCGAAAATCATTACAAACTTATAATTAATTGTAGTTCATTTTTATTATACATAAATGTAAAATTAAGTTTGTAATTTTTAATAAATTCCTACTACCACTTCCCGTTGGTGAACAATCCTCGTTCCTACCCTCGGTATGCGAGTTCGATTCGCATTTAAACGGCTTTTTTTACTATTCATATTAATTGTGAGGCCAGTCGTGGCGCAAGGGCATAAAGTGTGACTGTAAAATCGACTGGTTGTGGGTTCGATCCCCACATCCTATCCAGGTAATTAAATATTTGTTAAAAATTGTATTTCCTTTTCTTTGCTCTGGTGTCGAAGCATAGGCGGCGTAGAATTCCGCCACTCAATATGCAATGCCTCCAATTTTTTTTATCTCTTTAGGAAATTACCATACAGACAAAATTTATATCAAATAATTTGATGTCTTTTAATGAATTACCTTTATTATTACAGTCAATCTGGGTAACTTTGATTCGTTCAGGTAATTTTAGTTGACAGTAGGACCTCGAACTAGTTTTGAAAATGATACAATACTATTAACTATTTTTGTTTAATATGTTTATTTTAATTAATAAAAGGTAATTTTAAAAACGAAAAGAAACTTAAGATACAGTACAAGGAAAATACAAATATAGATGAAGATAATGTTATTTTAGCACCATTGACATCAAACGTGCTAAATGAATTGCTGAATTGCGCCTGTCTGTCAGTTTTTTTTTGTTTGTTTGAATTATTTTCGCATGTTTTCTATTAATTTGCCTAAAAGTGTTCTATTAAACGTGTTTTTAAATGTTTCTTGATGCTGTTTAAAAATATATATAGTATACAAATACCAAACGCTCTACACTGATTCTCCATTTTTTGTAATATAATACAATGCGAAATTATTGTTTTATTTTATAAGACAATGTTACCTAGATTAATAAGAAGAATAATTATGATTGAGTTTTTGTGCGTCAAAGCTACCAATTTGATGCGGGTAAATTTGACAGACTAAAATTCAGATTTTTTTCTATACTGATGTGTTCGGAAAGGTTCACGTGAATGTCAATAGGTGAAAAGTTTAAAAAAGAAAAAAACAGCTTCACTTTATGATCACAGCAGGGTAGGCAGAGGGAACTTAGTGTTAAGACACTCCGTTCCCCACTTTCTGCCGAATTATGGAGGCATTGCGTGTTGAGAAGCAGAACTCAACGCCGCGCTTAACCTCGACACCAGAGCGAAGAAATTTCATCTCCTCGAGTGGGGATCGAACCCACAACCAGTCGATTTTGCAGTCACACCTCGTGCCACTGCGCCACGACTGGCCTCAAAAGTATTAAGCTGCATTGAAATCAATCGCGTCAGTTACCTAGATTGACTGTAACTAAAACAAAATATTTTTTTATTCGACTTTTAAGATAATACCACAATGCTAAATCGATATTACAATGAATACACACTGATTAGCGCTTACCTACATTTATTGTATTTTCCGTTATTATAATATTTGACATCAAAATGTCTATTAAATTCATGTGTGATTAATTAATAGAGTAATAAGAGAATTCGTATATTAATATGAATAGTTTAGTATAATGTTAATTCAATTTTTCCAGTTTCACCACAGTAACATGAACCAGTGTCTGCTGGTATTAAATAATTAGTAGGATTTATTAACATCAGTAGTTTGTTTTATTAAAATTATTACTAAGCTTTTTTATATGTAATAATCCTTCCATCATTACCTTTTCCTCGTCTACTGAGCTCAGTTCTTCGGATTTAACCAGTTCCTTTGCGTATGGCGTCACCCCACTTTGCAGGAAAACATAACGCGCTACCCTAAAAAACATCATGCAATAAACCTTTGCATTAAAAAAAAAACAAAAAAAAAACTATCGCTTAGAATTTTTCCAAAAGCAATACTGAACAACTACACCATTAACGTGGAAAACTATTTTTCAATTTTTATTCAGCCATATCCCGCTTGACTAATGAGTAGTTTGTCGTTTTAATTTTATTTCAACAATATGGGATTTGGCTGTGTTGTGTTTTGTAATTGTGTCTTTAGTGATACAGTAAGATAAAACGATTGCAGTAAGAATCATCAAAATCGGTCAACCCGTTTAGTCTCTACAACGCTACATCGGAATAAACATACATACATACATACAAAGACTGATAAGCACATAACCTTTTTTAAACATTTTTAAAGTGTTATTCCACACTTAAGAAAGAAAAATACTTATTAAGAAAACGTATAAAAATTTGAACGTAGAGGGACTCGAACCCGCGCCTCCTGGAAACCGACCTGGTCGGGCTCTGAAATCCCGCTATGTTCAAATTTTATACGTTTTCTAAACACATTACCTTTCTTTACGTCGCACAGTAATATATTATATACTCTGAAAAAAAAAACTTTCATAGTTTCATTATATAAATTAAAAGTTAAGTTAGTAATTAATTGTTAATAACTTCATGTCTGCAGCCAACACAGAATATGACTATTATATTATTAGAAATCGTAAGCGGTTAACGGTTTTAATAAAACAAGATAAAACACATGTCCTCTATATGTTTCTAAATTATTCGGAAAGAGATTATAAGTAATTAAAATAAGTGGTATGTATCACCTAAAAACAATACTTCACACGAACTTCCTTTCAATATATCAACCGAAGAAATAAATCAAATCAAATCAGCTTCACGCTGTATCCCGCTCACAGTAGGTTAGGTAGAAGGTAGTGTTAAGACAATCCGTTCCCCACTTTCTGCCGATTATTTCGAGGCATTGTTGGTTGAGTGGCGGAACTCAACGCCGCTCAAACCTTAGCGCCAGAGCGAAATGAAATTATTAAGAAATAATAATTCATTCCAATTTAGTTATTATAGTCGCGAAATATCAAAACAAGAAAATACACAAAGTACATAAACGACAAGATTAATAGAACTTTTATCAGCAAATGTATTTGGAATTCTGCATTGCGTGATTGTACTAATTTCTTGTTTAGTAGTCCTATTTTTTTTTTCGTTTTATGTTAGTTAAATTTAACGTAATGATAATGTCCTCACGAAGTGGGACAATTATAAACAATTTTAAAGCAATTTAAAGCACGGACGTGCGTAGCCTCGTAACCGAAATAAGGTTTAGTAGCAGTTTATGGAAATAAACTTTGTCTGGCTTATATAGTGTAATATAATGACATCCACAATTTGTTAGTTTTATATTAGATTGGTTGTGATAATATTATATACTAATAATGCGACTATAGATTTTCTTTTATTAAAACTAAAATACAAATTATAATCCATTCATTTATGAAAAAGTCAAAATATTGGCGTGTGAATAAAAATTAAACTTCGAGAAATGTGTAAGGAAAAAAGGAACTCTTATAATAAACGACGTTTTCGTTCAACGTTTTTGAATTTCGGCGGCTAGCATGTACAGGTACTACTAGTTCAGAAAAAAATCTTAAAATTATATATTTATGATTAAATCCAATATAATAATAGACTTTAAAAGAGTGCACCATTTGATATTAAAACCGCTAGTTCAAGCTCAGCTAGCAAAAGCTCAAGACCTCCAATTTTTGTACGGAACCCTCGGTGGGCGAGCCTGACTCGCGCTTGTCTGGTTTTTTATATTTAAATATTATTCAGATACAAAAACAATTTAGTACGATAATAACCGCATTAATGCATAATACTAATTGATAAAAATATTAAAAAAAAACAAAATAGGATTAAATACAAAAGAAAAATAAGATAATGAATGTTGATGACAGTGGACGAAGCGAAAGAAGTATGTAGAGACCGTAGTTCTTGGCGCTCCGTTCTCTATGACTATCCTACTAGGGATACAGTGTAAAGCTAGATTAGATTATTAATAAAATAATGAACTAAACATAAAGAAATAAAGTAATAAATAAGAATTTTGTGTATGTGAGTGTGCGTGTGCGTATATGTATATGAATGTGTGTGCGCGTATATGTCCTTATGTGTGTGTGTATGAGCGTGTGTTGCACTGCCGGACGAAACGGACTGCCATGCAGAATTATACTTTTTATATTATCTACATTGGGGGTTATATTTTTATTATTAGTCTAAAAATTAAGCTTTATGTAACCCATTTCAAAAACACTACGATAAAAAAGTAACTCTCTCAGCTCCGAAATGAAAAAGTAATATTAAAACAAAAAAAATACATTATAAAAAAACAACAAGCTCTACTGCATAAAACTATAAAAACCACGCCAAGGGTCAACAAGATTAACAGTAGGGACCTATTTAAATTTCACAGGACTCCTTGTGACTGTCATTTGTTAATCCAATGAACTACTGTTTGTTGTTTCGTCAGAATATTTTTTTTTTATAACATAGTTTCTAATTCTTTTGGATTTATTAGCTTCGTTATCAAGATTATAAGATGAGATAAGATGGTAAATTTATTTCTTAATCTACACTTACAGAGCCTATTTTTAACGTAATTCTTTCTTTCTATTTTATAGTACGTTTTTACTCTCTACAATAAGTGTGTCGCCAAACAGGATATTTTTGGTGTTTTTAACAGGATATTTTGGTGTTTTTAATTTTAAAATACACTCATTTTTTTATATAATATAAAGTTTCTATTAATAAAATTATGATCTATTTAATGTATTTACCTAAATTGATTAGAATTTAAATTAAAACTTAGAAATCACTGCATCACAATTTTGGATTTTATAAACTTTAGTTTATATATTTATAGAGTATATCAAAGTTATATTAGAGCAGCCCACGGCGACAGCTCGTATATCACATTATGATTAAATTTAAGCGTGGAATGTTACAAGTTACAACATATACATTATACGTATTAAATACTCATTAAGAACCTCAAACAACACAAGATTTGAATTAATAAATATTTTCAATTTATAAAATTTATGTATAAGACCAAAAAGTAAATATTTTATAATTAAGTTCATTCGAAGTGGGTCCAATGTTCCTTTCAAAGGAATAACCATTAATTCACCTAAATTGCTTTCCCTTCTACGACCTGGAAGTAAAAAGTGCAGTGTTGGGCGGCCACTCAACACGCAATTTCTTTTATTAGGACACTCCGTTCCCCATTAAGACACTTCTTTTTCATAGTTTCAGTCAAATTCTTGAGGCAATGTATGTTGAGTGGTGGAAGTTAACGCCGCGCTTCGTTACCAGAGCGGGGAAATTAAAATATTAAGTATTTCGTTTCTCCAAGTGGAAATTGAACCTACCACCACTTTTGAAGTCGCACACTTGTGCCCATGCGTCACAATGACCTCAATGTAGTGGGCACGTTTCATATTATGTCAGACCTGAATAATGAGTGTCACTTCTATAGTATAGTCTAGTATACATTTGGTTTATATTTTGGTGACTTGATGTTTCAAGATGTTATAGTGCCAGATGAAGTTCCTCGGTTGGGAAAGTTACGGCACTGCTTGTTTGACGCCCTATGTAAACGTTTGCTTTGCATTTGGAAACTACCGCAGAATACAGAAATGCAATTATGATTGAAGTTCTCAATGTAATATTTCCGTTTATTGAGAACTTCAATGTACGAATTTATGAATCCAATTTCAAAATCTTAAAAAAAACAAACATCGTCTATATGATTCTAAACTATTTTGAAAGAGATAGTATGTAATTGCAATAAGTGATATGTATCATCTATTAACAATACTTCACACTAGTTTCCTTCCAATAAGTGCCCCCGATTGACACAATTCCACTGCTTTTATAGTTATTTTCCACCTAAATCTACCCTCTTTTACACATATATACCAAAATGTATATATATATATATATATATATATATATATATATATATATATATATATATATATATATATCTATATATATATATATATATATATATATATATATTATACCTACCTACTATTCCTATATATATATATATATATATATACATTTTGGTATAGTGTGAAAAGTAAAATGAATAATCTGTACTGGAAAAATGTTTACATTCATATATCTTTATCTTTTTTGATGCTATATATTTTTTATCAAAAAAATGTAAACTAACTAGTAAGTGTAAAA
Organism: Heliconius himera; assembly: GCA_021202915.1. Classification (NCBI taxonomy): domain Eukaryota; kingdom Metazoa; phylum Arthropoda; class Insecta; order Lepidoptera; family Nymphalidae; genus Heliconius; species Heliconius himera. Next base: position 17,222 of record JAJHJA010000063.1, read on the forward strand.
TATAGGAATTTAATATTTTTTATAGTGTAAAATAGAGAGTTTGTTGTCTTGGCGGGTGTTTGTACTTATAATATAAATTAGTATGTGACGCTATCACGGTGAAACCGCTGATCTGATTGTGATTAAATTTCATATAGAGATACTTCTCTTCTCTTCTACGTCTTGGGATGAACATAAGCAATTTTTTTTCTCATATTTGTTTTATTCTCTATATTTTGTAAAATATAAAATTATGTTTCTATTCGATATATAATTAATAATATTGACTGACTAAGCGTCGCTAAGCAACTTTAAGAATCTCAATATATTTAGTATATTTCAACACATTACATATACATTTTTTTGGACTTTACAAGAATTTCGTTTCTTTAAGAAAAGGTCTCCTAAAATGGGCTTCCGGAACGCTTGTGGCGTGCTCTGACTCAACCTTATTTGATACATAAAAACAATGTTCTACAAAAATATTATCCTTTAAAAAATCTATAAAGTCTGCAATGGTTCTCTGAAGGCTGAGCCACGGTAGTCATTTGAATATATTTAATTTAAATTTATCGGGTTATTGTTTTTGTGTGTATTGTATTTTTAAAATTAAGTATTCATGCTTATTAAAATAAATATAAAAATCACCTTTAGCATTTTATCTAGATTGGAATTATACTTTAGTGTTCATATAATATATACTTTAGGAGCTATAGTGATAGCTCGTAAAGTTTATATTATATGAACACTAAAGAAAGTTTTAAAATGACCTAGCTTACGAGCCGCATGGTGCTGGGGGGTACTACGTATAAAAATTAAGAACTAATATAGTCACGAGGCGTTAGCTGAGCTTCGCATTTGTGTGAATGTACACAGATGTGAGTACGGTGTCAAGCACGGCGCATCCCTTATTGACTTAACCGCACCTCTAGTGCTGGTAGTAACGTTGTATATTTAACTTTATTTCTTAGATTTTTTAGAGGTGAAAGTAAAAGTTGGCACGATCAATATACATAAATTGAAAAATGTATGTGACCAAGCAGTAGTGAGAAAAATTTCCTTGTCACAACGATTTTCTTGATATCATAACGTGACAATTCATTATTAATACAATCAACAGGTGAGAGTGAAAATGTGACGAAAAAAATATAGAAGAATTTATTTTTTAAATATATATATTTTTTTATGATAAATTTTATTTTTTAAAGCTTTTTTCGGTTCTACACTTGGTGATCACTGAAACAAATTCAAAGCTCAGTTTACGCCTCGCGAACTGTAATTATATTGTAAGCTTCGGATAATATATAACAGCACAGCAGTCGAATATAAATAAATGGAATAAAAAATTTGAATTAGTTTATTGTAGTCAATCAAATTAATACTTTTAATTTGTGGTTGTGTTCATAGACAGTTTTTACTGTTTTAGTATTTTTTTGCATATAAGGTTATAATTTATAATAATAATAATAAGATAACATTTATTGCCATGAAATACATATACAATTTTCAAACGAAAGGTGTAACTCGCTAATGATTCTTGAGTTTCGACTCTCTAGCATTCGCTATTTTTCAGTTACACCTTCGAAATCTTGCGCCCTGAGATGTCGATCGGGTGCAAATGAACCAGGACCACAAACTATCTATTTCAATCTTTAAAAAAATATTAAATTCCTATGTTTAAAGTTACTGTGCATTTTTTTGATAAAAATAATATATCAACAAAAAATTATTTTGATAAAAATAATATAACAACAAAAAAAATAAAGATATATGAATGTAAACATTTTTCCAGTACAGATTTTCTTTATGCCTGGCACACTATACATAAATGTATGTTCGTGTTATTCCACAAGGCATAACCATGGTAACTATTAAATACAATTTAGAATATATTAGAAAAATCTATGCGAAACACTAACGAGGTCAGGGCTACCCGTGTAACGGCGAGCGTTATATCGTAAAGTGTATCTCAAACTTTAACGATCGGTCGGTTACGAAGATAGCTGTCTTCATGGACTAAGACGTAAATGTGAAGCCTGCGAAATTTCTGCAAGCCTCCCAAAGGATTCATTCAAAGAAACCGCGGCTCCTGCTTCGTGTTTAACTTGGTTACAAAGAATATACAATGTCTTGCAGACGGTTAAATTGTACTTCACATTACAATAGTTAACAAAGTAATATATTTTTTTCAATGACTATTATTTTGATAAAGATTTGTTTAGATATATTTTAGTACAATTTTTTTAATACAAGCTTATATACATATATACATTTTTTTAGCGATCCCCGGGCAGCTTTGCCCGCTTGAACTATACGAATTTAAGTGTGCTTAGGGAACATTGGTAGATTTATTGATTCATTTAAATCTTTTAGGATTTAAATTAATCAATAAATAGGTGAGGCCACGTCGTCATAAATAGGTCGTGGCGCAGCGGCACGAGGTGTGAGTGTTAAATTGACTGGTTGTGGGTTCGATCCCTCCTCAAGGAGATGAAATATTTACTTAAGTTTATATTTCCATTTCTTCGCTCTGGTGTCGAGGTTAAGCGCGGCGTTGAATTCTGCTACTCAGCACGCAATGCCTTCAGAATTCGGCAGAAAGTGGGGAACGGAGTTTCCCGCGATAAAAAGACTAGGTATATGTCAAATACAGGTATTTATAATTATCTTATATGGCGTATAGCCTTATTATGTCAAAACGTTGATACACTCACCGTTTTTTGAACTACACAATATTTATATATTTGTAAGCAGGTAGCAGCTGGCCTATGTGTAAATTTAACATTACATTACAAAAAATATAGAGTCCGTAAATAATACCTAATCACAAAAGTATAACACTGAAAGACATCAAAATTTAATAAATACATTTGTGTTGGTGTATTTAAGAAAATATATCAACATGGTAGCCAGTGTCTTTGTGTACTAGTATTATTGGGCTCTAATATGCTTCTGTACGTTATAGTAATCATATTTTTATTACAATATTGCAAAATCTTAGCCTTAGTCGGTGCCTTTATTGTATACACTATATACTGTAAAACTGAGCTTACAAATACATACAAATAATTATCATAATGGCACAAAAATAGCATCAGCAAAAAAATATGTAAGAAATACTAAATAAAAATTTCAATTTAACTTTTTTTTTGGTTCATAAGCAAAAATATCATCAGTTTATATGTCTATTATATTGCATGTAACTGAAAACGTTCGTCATTGATGGAATGTTTGTTTACAGACTATTCAGCTTAAAAGTTTTAATTAATTTTATCTGGAAATTTCTATACAGACGTTGGTCAACAGACAAATCAAAATCTTCTAATATCGATTTAAGGCAAACTCGTTTCCCTTTCGAAGGCGATTTAAAACTGTAAAATAAAAAAAATAAATCAGCTTCACGCTGTATCCCGCACACAGCAGAGTAGGCAGAAGGAACCTAGTATCATAAGACACTCCGTTCCCCACTTTCTGCCGAATTCTGGAGACATTGCATGTTGAGTGGCAGAACTCAACGCCGAGCTTTGCCAGAGCGAAGAAATGGAATAATATAAATTTAAATAAATATTTCATCTCCTCGAGTGGCGATCGAACCCATAACCAGTCGGTTTTACAGTCACACTATGTGCCCCTGCGCCACAACACACACAATTTGTTATATATTTTTTTGCAAATGCAGCTTTTTGCTGTGACGTTTACTGAGTGACTAATGACAAACTGCGTGTTATTGTAATTTAAATTATTTGTATGTGGTGGTAAGTTTACTTTCATGTAGCGTATATACAACATTTTAAAATTTTGGCAAAATATACAAGAAAAGTTTGCAGCACTTTTCTACGACGTAGTTCAGACGAATGTATGAATGAATTACGAATATTAGTAATGTACACACTTGTTTATATTCGCATTTTTTGCCGATGCAAAAATCTAGCTGTGTAGTATTATGAACATTGTATAGACTGTTAGTGATTAGTCTTATTCTATACAAGATTTTCCCTATTCTAAATTTATGTATAGCAAGTGTGTTTTTAAAGAATTGATATTTTATACACATGTTTAATTAATATGTGAATTTATTCACAAAAAAACCGGTTAAACCGGCTGGCCTGAATATATAATAATAATAATTAAAAAAAGCGACCTTACAAAGGTTCCGTTTTGACCCCTTGCGATACGAAACCATAAAAAACAACTAAATAACTTAATAGTAAAAATTCTTTTAGCAATCAAATTATTTACATTGACCTCTCAATTTGTCTATTTTAAAGGTTGCAAGCTGCAGGCTGCAGATTGGTATACAGAATTCCGTGAAACCAATGTGGTGTAAATGAAGCCTCGAGCTAATCGAGGCCGCAGTTTACGCGCGATAGTTAGGTGATAGATCCGAACAAACTTTAATGACTTACCTACTGACATGGATCTAGAGAGACTAATTATACGCCCTCAATCATTTTCAAACTTCAAATTTTAACAGACATCTATGAATATTTATTATATATATTCACAAATTCTGAAATTTGTGATTTTTTTGGAAAAAATCGGATTCTTGAAGAAAATTGGCAAATACAGTGCAACTGTTGAGCCTGCGCTTGTGACATTTTTTCTCTACATTTGATTTTGTTCAACAAAAATAATTAAAGCGTGATTTTAAAATTTTGAAGTCGGTGTCAAGCTAATGCTATAACTAACAACCTTATGTATGTAGTAAGATGTTACATATGCTTTGTATCAAATTATTGAGCCTGTTTAGTTTACTTGGCACCGACCGAAAGGACGCTTCTCAAACGAGTAAGTAGCGGTTGTCCTATTTAAAACTTCTATCTTAATTAGGTATTATTTTTGTGCAAACTAACATTTTGGCAGATTAACAAGAACATACCCTTTTTAGAAGGCGGTTGAAAATGAGAACATCCTATTTTGAAGGTAAAAGAAATGCAACGATGAGGAATCTCACTTCTGACGAAAAGTAAACCGTGGTTCGCCAATTTAACAATGTTTTTCCTTGTAACTATTGTTAAAAATCGGAAGCGGGTAACGTTTTTAAAGAAACACGTTAAAGACACACACCGTCTAAATGATTCTAAACTATTTTGAAAGAGATACTATGTAATTGCAATAAGTGATATGTATCACCTACTAACAATACTTCACACTAGTTTCCTTCCAACAGGGGCCGTCACTTACAAGCGAGTGCCCCCGATTGACACAATTCCACTGCTTTTATAGTTATTTTCCACCTAAATATACCCTCTTTTACACGAGTACGCTAACACGGCCATCCTGCATGGTGCCCGCCCCGGGCACCCCACGAGTCGGGATAAATCACTGTGACAATAAACAGCAGTTAGTCGTGCGCCTAAACTATACTGTATCATAAAACAGTCCCATAATGGAATTTTGCTCATTTTATCATTCTTTACACTGAAATAGCTCGACAACATGACCCAAATTAAAAGGAATATGCCGCACTTAGGAAACCCTAAAGGGACTATGCCACACTTAGGAAACCTTAGAAAACCCTAAAGGGACTATGCCACACTTAGGAAACCTTTGGAAACCCTAAAGGGACTATGCCACACTTAGGAAACCTTTGGAAACCCTAAAGGGACTATGCCACACTTAGGAAACCTTTGGAAACCCTAAAGGGACTATGCCACACTTAGGAAACCTTTGGAAACCCTAAAGGGACTATGCCACACTTAGGAAACCAGACTCATAGCTCAACACAACTTGCACTTAAAGAGCATTTACTCACTTAAGCGTACCAAGTTGTTAAAGTCGTCTCCCTCTTAAAGAGTATTTTTCTCACTTAAGAGTACCAAGATCAACTTTGAGCCCACATGTCAACATTATAAAAATTGTAAAGTGTGGCTAACTTACTCTCAAAGCATTATGCACAGACCTGTATTTTCGCTCGGTCTAACCTGACACTTGCTTATTATTCATCCTTGATTCGATCCATTTCTCGAGTCTTTATGACACCACAATAAAATCACTAAAACAATAAAATTATTAGTAAAGTAGTCCTTCTATTTTTCGATAATAATTTCAAACAGCAAAGATCTTATAATAAGAAATAGCTTTTAATTTTTAGAATACCAAACTTTCAATCCAAAATACCAATGGGGCGAAGATACACATAAAGATATGAAAACTTCATGCGTATCCCACTTCTGATGTTAAAAATCGGAAGCGGGTAACGTTTTTAAATAAACACGTTAAAGACACACACCGTCTAAATGATTCTAAACTATTTTGAAAGAGATACTATGTAATTGCAATAAGTGATATGTATCACCTACTAACAATACTTCACACTAGTTTCCTTCCAACAGGGGCCGTCACTTACAAGCGAGTGCCCCCGATTGACACAATTCCACTGCTTTTATAGTTATTTTCCACCTAAATCTACCCTCTTTTACACGAGTACGCTAACACTATTACAGTATAATATGTTTTTTAACAAAAAAAAACAAGTTGTTCAATTTCATCCGAATCTTATAACGATAACCTAACCAATCTTTCACAAAATGTAAGACGTATTTTTGAAGTGTATCCTTTCCAATAAGAAAAGTATCATCGAAATCGTTTGGCGTGATAGTGGGTTATTCGTCCACTTGTCGCGCACATATGTACCTAATGCAAATTTAAGACTTATGTGATTTTCTCACAGATGCTATTGTCAGATATAAACCAAAATAAAATGGAACCATATGGGAAGCACTAACTATACACTATTTATAATAAAAAAAGAATCATCGAAATCGGTTCACCCAGTCAAAAGTTTCAGAACTTTATAAAAAAAATTAGAATAGGTAACAAACATTAAAAAAATACAGTCGAATTGATAACCTCCTTTTCTTACAGAAGTCGGTTAAAAATCGAAACGTCACTCACTCATGAAATTCAGAAACTACAAGTTTTGCGTTATAAATATATGTACGAATCCGATTCAGTGTACCTATTGATTAAATAATCGTGTATTTCAGGCGGGCGAAGCCGCTGGCGGGTCATTAATCTATTTATAATTATATTTTAATTAATAGCTACGATTCTTTATAGGATGGGCACAAAACAGAATAATACTAAGTTTTTATAAAATCTTCTTAGTAATAGTAGCGATCCTTCTAGATTTATGCAAGTATATGTGAAAATATTTTCAAGTTCCTACAACCTGGTTGTATATAACAAAATGTTTTATTATAGTTTAATTGCTTTTCTGCTTTTTACTCGATGGCTCAACGCAAAGGAGGGTAATGTGTTTATCAGTCTATGTACGTGTACGTATGTTTGTTTCTATGTGATGTTGTAGAAAACAGAGACCAAAGCAAAAACCAGACAATATTGTCCAAATGAAAAAAATAAAATTTGAATTATGTCTAGTTGTAGTTTAAATAACAATTTATGATATATAGCGATTGTAAGTTGTTTTAACAATCATTCTTGCTAATTTTCATAGTCATATGCTTTAGTGTTTCATTAGTGTGTGTTTTATTACTGTTAGTGGACTGTGAAAGCGGGTTCATATCTTCACGAAGTTAACTCCCTCAAGGAAATAATACAATGGTGATATTTTTTTTAGATTTTTCCGTCTTATGATCACAACGAAGTCTTATAATCCTTATATCAAAGCTAAGAAAAAAGTATCTAATAAGAAAATAACTATTAGACATAGTACTTTAAGCTTCTATTTAAGTTCCCTTGTTAGTGTGTGATATCCTGCAAGTTCAATTTGACCTACTTATCAGTGCCTGAATGAAAAAACAAAATGGCGGCTTCCAAATCTTTGCACAACCCACAAAATATGGGTATGAAATGAAGGGGCTTGATATGTAAAATATATAACAAAGAAAAAGGCCAGTCGTAAAGCAGGGATAGAAGCGTGTGACTGTAAGCGTGATAGTTTGCGGGTTTGATTCCCATTCGGGGGAATAAAATATTTAATACGTTCATTTCTTCGCTCTGTTCGCCTCCAGAATTCGGTGGATAGTGGGCAGGGTAGTGTTTTAACACTAAGCTCCCTCTGCCTACCCTGTTACATGCGGGATACAGCGTAAAGCTGATTGAGATGGCCAAAGGGAATAAACTTAGTAAGATAGGTCGTTCTTGGAGTCGTTTGGTTTGTTTTAGCAAGCACTCTGGTGTTAAATAATATCAAGCACCTGAAGATTGACCCGGTAAAAACCTTGCTATAATGATGCATTCATAGAAATAAGAAGAATAAGGGAAAACTAAAAAGTAAAAAAACAATACACTAATAAAAAAACCGTTGTAAAAGCAAGCTTTTATTCCAAAGGTAAGTTGTATTTAAATAAAGATAATAACTTTATGAAACTACTCAAGTTTGTAGCGCGCAAGAAATTTATTTAGCTTAATTTTTTTTATACGCGCTAATACTAATATTATTTTCTTTCTAGTTTTATGCAGTCGAACTTTTTTTTTTATAAATATTCTTTTTAACACTGTGAAGCATTTTCTAGCGAAATAATCTGAAAGTGAGTTCGATTAAATAATGGATGGGCGGAAGTTTCTCTACAACGGCTTTTTCAGTTTGGTTTTATATCTGTGTGGCCACAGTTTCCTGCGCCGAGGAATTGCTTAATGATTCATTTTGAGAGGTCTGCTGAGTCTACTGGAAACATTTAGTTCTATAAATAACATTTCAAACCGTTTTTATTGTTTTGTTTGTACATTTTGAGCCTTATATAAAGTATAAAACAGGCCAAGTGCGAGTGGGGTCGCGCATCAAGAGTTCCGTACCAATTTTAGGATTATAGGTCATTAGGAAGTATAGATATAAGCTTACAATATTTTTTGTATTGTAAGTTCTCACTTCGTGCCAAATTTCATAATTGTTAATCCATTGATTGCGTTGACTTAGAGGCTTAATTTTTCAGTACTCCAGGAACCGGAGGCCTGAATATTTGATAATCATGCGAGCTTGATATCTCCACACCATTTCAAGATAAATGGTCTTGACAGGGAAACAACAAAGTGCTTATTTAGAAAACGTATAAAAATTTAAACGCAGCGGGACTCGAACCCGCGCCTCCTGGAAACTGACCAGGAGGCGCGGGTTCGAGTCCCGCTGCGTTCAAATTTTTATACGTTTTCTAAATAAGTATTTTTATTTCCTAAGTGTGGAATAACACTTTAAAAATGTTTAAAAAATTAAAAAAAAAAAAAACAACAAAGTGATCCTGAAGTCAATGATCAGGAAGTCTTGATACCAGGTTCTCTCCGCCTACTCTTCTATATTATGAATGAAAACGTGAAGCTGAAAAAATATATTTTTGCGCAGCAGAATGCGGGATTATATATCATCGTTGAAGGCGTATCTTCTATTTAGGAAAAATTCTATTACATCTAATAATAAAACATTGTCTCTGCCTGCCTTGCTGAATAAAAGACATGCGTATAGAGATACATATATATTATATTATATTTTTTTTCTTATTTTATCTTTATCTGCTATCTTAGGTAGCGTGTTATTATTACTATACTAGCGGACCCGGACGCGGCTTCGCGCGCTTAAACTTTACGAATGCTTATAGATATATTTAGGAAATTGTTTGTGAAAATATGTAACTAATTTAAATAAAAAAAATATAAGCAAACGTAACCATAGTAAAATATTAATAAAAAAAACTAAACAAAACCAGCTACAAAAAACATTATTAATAATTTTATCTCTTTCTGTCTTTCTATTTCCCCGAGCTAATATCCAGAATAACTGAACTAATTTTTATTGGACTTTCAGTGATCGATTTTACTGATTTACCCGGGAAAAATCTTTTTACTCGTTTTCCTTGCGCGCGTACATAGATACTATATGAAATAACTAAAGTCCTTTCTACATTAAATATCATAAGTTTTGCGAGCAATATCAAATAAAATCCCAGAAAACTAAAACCACAATTTATTAAGTGTATAACAACGGTATAGATAACCATCCAACCAAGATGAAATAACCAACAATTCTCTCCTTAATACTTAAATAATATTACACCGATGCCGCGCAGGGCCGCAACTTACACCACACCAAGAAATTTATGAAAATCTAACTAATCTTCTCCTCGAATAAGCGAAGAACCAAAGAAAAGTATAAATTAATTATAAACAGCAAATAATTACATAAAAATTAACAGTAGTTCGAAAATGTATGAAAATTTACAAAACCGTCAAAGTCATCTGCCCGTTCGCGGCAGTCATACTATGCCGGTCGTATGCTAGGTTATTTCGAATCAGTGACATCTCCTTAATTATTTATTAGAATGTTAGACAGTGAACTATAATTTCAATCTAGATGAAATGCTAAAAGTGACTATTATATTCATTTTCATAAGGATCAATATCAAATTATAGAAAATACATACAACAAAAACCCGATAAATATAAAGTAAATTAATTAAAATGGTTACTTGTTGTTACTGTGTTACTTTGCTCAAGCTTCAGAGATAAATATGGTATGTGTATCGCGGACTTTTTTAAACATTATTTAAAGGACAATATTTTTGTAAAACATTATTTTTATGTATCTCATAAGGTTGAGTCGGCGCACGCCATGTATGCGTTAAGCAAGCTCATTTTGGGTACACGTTTGCTTATAACAACAAATAAACTTTGCAAACCGTTGCTTAGCAACGGTCGGTTGTTATTAACATGGCGGAATAAATTGCCTGTCAAATTAAAAAATATTTTAATATATTAGTATATATCGACAATATTACAAATATGAGAAAAAAAAGTAACTTATGTTCATCCGAAGACCCTCAAGTGTCTCTGTATGAGTATTTTATTACAATTGAATTAGCGGTTTAGCCCTGATTGCGGCACAGACAGACAGACAGACAGACAGACAGACAGACAGACAGACAGACAGACAGACAGACAGACAGAGTTACTTTCGAATTTATAATATAGGTATGGATAGTATTTACTCATCCCATAATAAAAAAAAAAACTTATTTTAAGTATACAATTATATAATTTCTGAATAAATCAAAAAACTTACCAGCAATAGCTCGTCCCAGTAGCAAAGTGCTGAACATAATGGAGAGGACCCGACCGTCGTACCTGCCCATCATCTTGCCTTTTCAACTTCACTTATCATCTAACTTAAAGTTTCTGAAGTCATTGTTCACTTAAACTTGGCTCCTGCATGTGTCGGCTTTGTTTCCACTGTGTTCACATATTCACAGAGTTCTATTCATTTATGAAAATTATTTCTCTTGATTTTCACTACAATAAAATCTTTTGTATGTTAACATATTTATTTTCTTATATAATGTATGAAGGAATTGCCAGCAGTTAATGCACATCTATATCTATATATATTCTATTGCTAATATTAATAAGCGGAAGAATTTGTTTGGTTGAACGTTTAACACGTTCGCTCAGAGTACTGGTTCGATTTAAAAAATCCTTTTAGTATAGTATAGCCCATTTATCGAGGAAGGCTTTAGGCAATTTAACATCACATCACACTTAAAAAGATTGAAATATAAAGAGAACTCAGTAACTTCTGTGCATGTGTTGTGTAAACAGTAAAACCTAAGCAGAGACTATGTGTGACCGAATTGTTCATCTTTAAAAGTTCTAAAAAACATACGACAGCATATGTCTATCCCCTAAATATAACCTATAGTAATCATTTTTATGTCTTACAGATTCTAGAAATTAAAGGTAAATCTTTTAAACAATAATGTATTATTCTTTATTCAATTAATTACATTGTACGGTTTATATAGCTATATATAGATTATAGATTGCCTTTCACAGAATATCAATGAAATGGATATTTTAGAAGTAAATATATATTTATTTATTTTAAAACTGTTATATAACAGTTTTAAAATACGGGCGGTCGCGTCGCGTCGTACGTCAAACGTGACGTGATCATTCTTTTTTCGATTCAAAACGGCATAGAGGTTTGTTTTTGCATTTTAGTGGGTTATCCTATTATTAGTCCAGTTCATTAGTCACTATTAATCCAGTTATTTTTAAATAATCCACTGCATGAGCGCGCTGCGACAATCGACGCTACGAAATGTTCTTTGACCGATCAAATTTTCGTATCATTTCGAAAAATGGAATATTTTTGCGTCTCAAAATCTATATTACCTTATATCTTATCTATCTTTTTTATTTGATTTAGATCTATTTATCGAGGAAGTTTATAGGCTGTATTTCTTTATGTAACCCACTTTGATTGCGGTCGGTGTTACGGGGGTCTTAGAACGTGTTACTACAACTAAGTTACTTCCATTTGCCATACGGGCGAAGCTGCATGGAAAAGTTAGTATTTATATAAAAATTCTAATTTATATTGAGTGCTCCAAATAATTCATTCGTCCTTGTTGTAGGTTATAATGATGTGTGCGTGTCTTGGTACCCATATCTATATAATCAAAAAGTCATTAGCAGAACCGACCAATTTTTGAACTTTACAAAATAATTCCTATTTAAATCTACATCTCTAACACCAATGGATGAACCTCATCTAGTATCAATCTCAATCTCTAAAAAAATTTCTTTAAGGTATTAAAAATGTATGTAATATATTATTGTTTTAGGATAAATATAAAACCATGACCTATTTATCCATCCAATTAAATTTTTATTTACTTTCATTTAAATCATACTTCTTTTTATGTATATATTTGTACAACACAATATAAAACTTTATAAGATTATTTCTGTACGGTCTTAATTCGATTTGAGCTGATTTACTACTTACTAGCAATGCAGCAAAGTTTAATTTGAACAGCCAACGCGATGTTGGTATTAAATTTAGTCTTATGCAATTTGCAACGTCTTGATTGAGTATTTTCTAAAGCTGCATAAAGGATTTTGTAGATAAATGTGGTTCAGATTCAGGGTTTAATGAAGGTTTATTTAAAAATGTTATTTATTATAGTTTTGTTGATTTAATTTGTCGTTTTATATTGTAATTTCTTTCGTTGTTTAATAAAGCATATAATATATGGGATATGTCCATAATGTTCCATATATTAGCATTTTTATAATTTGAAAAATTAATCGAGGAAATAAATTTATTAGTGGTAAATCGTTTTTTTTATATAGAACGAAGAATGGTCATTTGTTAAATTGGACGAACGTGTTGCGTGACCCAGCATAAGGCGTAGCCGAAAACGTGTGATGATGCACGCACCCAATAGATAATATTCTGAAGTAAATATTTTTTCTGTCTGACACGATAAAATGGAAACATATGTAACAGACTTAAATGATATATATTTGTGAGTTTTAGTTATTAAAATTATAACTAAATTAAATATTAAAAATGATAACTTGAAATAATGTTTTAAAAAACCTACCTATCTACCTAAAATTGCTTACTTTTATAGATTAGAGTATGGTTTTTTTAGATTTATTCTGTTTTATTGTGGGATACATAGAAACTATACATTATATATATTAGCTGTTAGGTATATACGAACACTAAAGCTGACATAATAAAAAAAAAAGGTTTTGTTAAAACCATATTAATTTTCACAATTAAATTCGTAGCTTTAGCGAAGAACCGACGCTTGCGGTTTCCCATGGGACTGCCATATTTCCATTAATTAAATATACTTTACACTTTAGCACGAATTACTTAAGTAATGAAGCCTCATTATAGTAGATGAAATAATACCCTCAGTTATCAAATTGTTTACCTTTTTTTTGTTAGTTATACTAAGGAAGGAAAAATATTTTTGAAACAAATGTAAAAGTACCGGGACTTGAACCCGCCTCTCGATCATAACCCTACGGTTAGATTTGCTAAAGTGCTTACACGGTTTCCAAAAGGCGCAGGTTTTTAAGGTTACGTGGTGTTAATTACAAAAAAAATAAATTAAATCAGTTTCACGCTGTATCCCACATATAGCAGAGTAGGGAAACCTAGTGTTTTGACTCCGTTCCCCAAATTTCGCCGAAATTTTGGAGGCATTGCGTGTTTACTTCAGTTACTTCCATAGTATTATGTCCTATGGTATTTTACTTTGGGGTAATGCAGTCGGTATTCAACCAATATTTGTCCTATAGAAGCGAGCTATTCGTGCAATCTATAATTTAGGTCTTAAAGACTCCTTAAGGCGAAAGTTTAAAGAAATTAATATATTGACAGTTACATCTCAATATATTTTTGAAAATGTTATATATGTTATGAAAAACATTAATAATTTTACCAAAATTGGTGATTTTCATAATATTAACACTAGAAATAGGCATAATCTTGGTGCATCTGTAACTCGGTTGCATCGAATCCGTAATTCTTTTATGGGACAATGTGTACGCTTTTACAATAGGATCCCAGAGTCAGAGAATTTTCTATATCACGATTTAAAAAAAATGTGAAAAGACGTTTGTGTGTTAAAGGTTATTAGCAAATTAATGATTTTGTAAATGATAACACGCCATGGGAATGAAATGCTCGCTCCAGTCTGTTTCAAAAGTATCATTGCCACAGATAATTAATTATGTATTTACTTATTTAGAAAACGTATAAAAATTTAAACGCAGCGGGACTCGAACCCGCGCCTCCAATTCCGCGCCGCAATGCAGGCGCGGGTTCGAGTCCCGCTGCGTTCAAATTTTTATACGTTTTCTAAATAAGTATTTTTCTTTCCTAAGTGTGGAATAACACTTTAAAAATGTTTAAAAAATATGTATTTGTTTAAAATTGATTTTTAAAAAATAGGTCCCGCTGAGTTTCTTGCGCCGGTTCTTCTCAGGTCTGAGGCATTAACAATTAGTGAACTGGTGGTAAATTACAAATAATTTACCACCAGTTCACGTCAAAACGTTCAAAAAATGAAGCATGTAACTTCTTATTTTGAATAAAATTTTTAGAATTTGATATTAGAATATAATAATTCTTGATATAATACGTATATATGTTTCAATCCTCCAGATGATTCTATCTATTATTAATTAACTTATAAATATATAACACCAAAGTGTAATCAGGCTACTAATTCATAATAATATTCAATATTACTATATATACATATATACATTTTGAGACAATTCGGATTATATTTTTTTTCTGCTTTACGCTGTATCCTGTACATAGGAAGGTAGCCAGACATGGGAACCTACTGTTAGGACTCTTCGATTCCATTTTGACACTTCCGTACCCCATTTCCAACGAATTCTGGAGAGATTGCGTGTTGAGTGGCGGATCTCAATTCCTTTGCCTCGTTTGCGGAGCGAAGAAATGAAAATATTAATTATTTTATTCCTCCGAGTGGGAATCGAACCCACAACCGTCACGTATATGAAAGGTAAATGGATTATATACTCTATTTATTATTATATATAAGTACGAATTCCAATCCACTGAACGAAGTGAACAAATATGTCACCATTTTCATCCTACATAAATATGGAAATTATAAGGTAAAATAAGGTCTTACAAGAATATAACATCATAACTAGCGTTTACCTGCGGTTTCTCCGCCGTGGTCGAATATTTAAGAGTTGTGTATGACATATGACACATTCCCCAGGGTAACTGTAACCGCAGTACCGTGATTCGATTTACGTAATAGGTATAATATAGCCGTTAACCTGCCACGTTAGGTGAACTATCAAAAAAAGAATCAAATCAGCTTCACACTGTATCCCGCACACAGCAGTGTAGGCAGAGGGAACCTAACCTACAGTGTTAAGACACTCTGTTCCCCACTCTCCGCGGAATTCCATAGTAGCACCCTACTTGCGATGCCTGAGCTTAGGCAGTTTAGACGAACAAACTCTTCATCTTTTCAATATTAATTTTGTATAGATTAAAGTACACGTAAAATTATTTTGAAGTAAATCCACATCTTAACCTACTTCTTCTTATGAGTTTGAAGTTAAGGAACTATACTTTACACATTTGAAATTTTATAAGCGAATATTGACTGACTAACACAATAGTTTTCTTTCGTTAGGTAAAACATTTTAATGAGCAACCCTTTTTTATTAGAAAAAAAAGATAATTTTTTTAGTAGAAATATATGGATATGAATGTAGACAATATTAAAGAAAAATAGTTTATAAATAAAAAATAAATTAATCAACTTCACGCTTTCACCGTGTACAACAGGATAGGCAGATTTGACCTAGTGTTAAGACATTCCGTACTCCACTTTCCACTCCTTTTCTTCGAGACAATTCGTGTTGCACCAGAATGAACGAATGCAAATATTAATAAATAAAATAATTAATTCCCTCGAGTGGGAATCGAACCCACAACCGTTGCGTTAGTCACACCCTTGTTCCCCCGCGCCACGACGGTCTCAGCCTGGTTTATATATACTTGTATATATTTAATTATATCATATAACAGAAGAGAATGATTAACAACCTAGCGCATAATAAATCTAGTCTTGCGGTGCTAGAACTGGATTACAAAGTTGTTGGTTGTTAGAGTTAGTTTGAGGTCCCAATTGTTTATTCTTTAGTGTAAAGTACTGGGAACAGAGGCAGAACTCGACTTTTTGTTTATAGTATACTAAATACTATATTACTAGCTTTACTTTTGAACTAGGTTACAAAGTAAGATGACATTGTTAGTGCTGTTTGATCTTCATTGCAAAATATCATTTTTATTAATTTATCAAGTGTAATTAATTTATATGTTTATTTAAATGTTTATTTATAAACTATTAATAATTACTAAAAGTCCATTGTTTGCATTTTATAAATCATACTGTCAATAGTAGCTGGTAATTGAAAACATTCATTTATGGACTTGCTGCAAAGCCATAAATGTTTCCAAAAAAAGAAATCTAACAAAGGCCAGTCGCGGCGCAGGGTACAAGCGTGCTGTAAGACTGTAAACGCTAACGTAATGGTTATGGGTTCGATTCTCACTAGAGCAAATGAAATATATAATTAATTTAGAATATTTTCATTTTCTCGCTCTGGTACCGTGGCAAATTCCTCCAGAATTCGAAAGGAAGTGGAGAATGGATGTGTCTTAATGAAAATGGAGTGGCTCAACACTAGGCTCCCAGGTTCCCTCTACCTACCCTGCTTTTTGTGGGATACAGCGTAAAGTTAAAAAAAACTGCATCGGTGTATTGAAAATATAATTCAAGCTCAAAATTTGACTCAACCTTTTTGTTTCGTACAGATTTTAATATTTTTTTAAGTAAGTGTACTTCCTGCTTGCACTGGACTTAGACTATTAGGTTTATACAGGGTGGAAGTGTAAGCACCATTTTAATTTAAACAGTTTTAACTAATCTATAAAAGCCTAATATAAATCAGAAAAAGATAAATTCCCAATAAAATAGTTATTTTTTATTGGGAATTTATCTTTTTCTGATTTATAGTTTTTTTAAATAAAACGCCATTTGTAAGGACGACGCACGCACACATAAACCTATCAAAGGAACACCGTCGCACACGCATCATTCCGAAATCGAGTCGTAGATATTGGCGATAAAGTTCAAAGTTGTTTAACCTTTAGTAGAATTTTTATAGTAGTAAGTGTTTACGTTATTGGGATCTATACGTAATAGCGTCACACGACATACAGGTGTGGATAAAAATCGTGAAATGAAAAAAATATCCTACGTACAAACTGTTGAGGCAGCTTGATTAATTTCTTTAGGTATGGGTTTAAAATATTTTACCTTATATGCTGTTTCCGTAAAAGGAGCGCTTGTATAGTGCTTGGTTGTGTAGGTTTGGTGGTAAAAAATAGCCAAGTAAATTTTAAGCTTGAATGATATTCCATGTGAAGACAGTACTCGTCATCCATCCATAGATCTCCGTTTTTTTGTAGGTCAAGGCGAGAACGACGCATTGTTCATTATTGAATTTGGCTTTTAACTCACATTTATGTTTTTGAGGGGATATCATTACTTTTTGTGAAGAAATTATTACATAATTCAATATTATTATTATTATATTAAGATTGCTTTGTTTTACTAAATACTTTGATGTCACTTTGATACTTAACTTTATTACTTTCTTGATAGCAGTTACACATAGATAATGTATATTTATAAAAGTCTATCTTGGTAACAAATATTAAGTTTCTAAGTTTTGAGGATTGGAGATTCTACACGTTAGAGACACAGTGAGTTACATAAATACAAGTTTTAAACTTTAATATATCAACAGCAGTTTGAACTAAATTATATTTAAATTTTAAATACCTTACAAAGTCAGGGCTTTTAATAATAGTTTAATATATGTAAAGAGCTCAAAAGTAAGCTCGAAATGGTTCGTATCAAATACTTAAATTTTGTTTAAAAACTACGAATTTAGTTTAATTTTTAACTTGGCTAGACACAGTAGCGCGTTTCCATTCGATAAACAAAAAGAATATATAAAATATATAATAAACTGTGTTTGTATTTCACGTTGTATCGCTTTCCGTTTCCGACTTTCCGCCAAATTTTCGAGGCATTGCGTGTTAAATAACGCAACTCAACGCCGCGCGTTGCCTCGTTACCAGACTGAAGAAATAAAAATATTATTTTTAACATTTTTAAAGCGTTATTTTACACTTAGCAAATTCTAAGTATAAAAATTTGAAAACACATTTTCTAAAAATAAATATAAAAGTATTAATAAATATTATTTGATGGGTATCGATATAATCGACCCCGGGTAATCGAATCCACAACTGTTGCGCTTACAGTCACACGCTTGCTTTTGCTTGCCACAGGGCCACGGGAACCTCCACAAAAGTGTATATAGCTTTTTTATACCTACCAAAATTTAAAAACCAAATACATTTTGAAATTAATTTAAAAAGCCATACACGTATATATCTGATATGGACTCCATTCTAATTACCGACAAATAATCTTTTATACAACCGTTCGCTTCGTTAGCGATTGGCTAAATGACCGCACTCTCTTTGTTACTCTTCTTCCAGCGACCCATTTCGGACTGATTGTAACGAACCTAAATAAATTATCTGCTATCCGTGTATTGTTTCCACTTCAATAAAACATGGCATTTACGTGAGAGTTTACGATAGACTTAATATGCCTCAATATTTTTGTTTATTCCTCTGATTTGATTCACATCTATTCTTGTTGATCGATGTTTTTTATAAATAAAATCAAATAAATCAGCTTCACGCTGTATCCCGCACACAGCAGCGTATGCAAAGGGAACCCAGTGTTAAGACACTCCGTTCCCCACTTTCTGCCGAATTCTGGAGGCATTGCGTGTTGAGTGGCAGAACTCAACGCCGCGCTTATCCTCGACACCAGAGCGAAGAAATGGAAATATAAATTTTTAATTAAATATTTCATCACCTCGAGTGGGGATCGAACCCACAACCAGTCGGTTATACAGTCACACCTCGTGCCGCTACGTCACGACTGGCCTCATGGCCTGATGTTTTTTATGTCTTTAAATATTCTTCTATTTGTAGAAACAATACTACTTACTTAGTTAAAATTATTTGTTATACGTAGGTGCGTAGGGGCACTAGCGTGCTACGAGTACCTACACAAGTTGTGGGTTCGATTCCCATGGGAGGAAATGAAATATTTCATATTTTGCATTTCTTCGCTCTAGTAACGAGGCAAAGCGAGACGTTGAGTTCCGACACTACAATTAGTTTAAAAGATCCGGGAAAAAGTGAAAAATGGAAGTATCGTTATAGGAACGCAGTATCTTAGCACTATGTTACCAGGTTTCTCCTGCCTACATTAAAAAACGCGAATATATTTCAAATATTGCACTTTAAAAATAGAATTTGAGGGTTTTAAAAGGTATTCGTATAAAAGAGACCTGATGTTACCGCGAATATAGAAATAATTTTAAAATCTTATCAAAGAATGTAGAGAAAATACTTCACAAATTTAATGATAAGCTTCTCCACAGTTAGGATTAATTCAAAACCAGCACTTTATAACATTTATAACGAAGTTTTTATTCTCTCACCACAATTTCTCAGCTATATTTCATTCTTCTATTTATTCAAAGTGTGCAGTTATCTAAAGAAAATGAAATAATGGTTTATTGGAGAGATTTTTCGTACTTTTCTTTTTTAAATCTTAGTTTATATATTATAATATAGCATACTATTTTTAAAATGAAC
This sequence comes from Heliconius himera, assembly GCA_021202915.1. Lineage (NCBI taxonomy): Eukaryota > Metazoa > Arthropoda > Insecta > Lepidoptera > Nymphalidae > Heliconius > Heliconius himera. Next base: position 37,272 of record JAJHJA010000063.1, read on the forward strand.
ATTAAAATTATATATTTTTAATTGAAATATTATATAGAACAATAAATTTATTCGCAGAACAAAATCGCTATACATGAATTTATTCTCATTTAAGAAATTCACCTTCATAAGATAGGATATTCTCACTTTTTATAAACGAGAGACAAGTTATTTAGGTAGGCTTTCAAAAAAGGCTACAAATATTCTAGTAGTATATAGAAACAAAGAACTAACCGACTGATGCTTGAAGTTGACACATTTTACTTATGGAGTATGTAGCATTGTAGGCAGAGGGAGAGCTCAGTGTTAAGACACTCCGCTCTCTACTTTCCGCCGAATCCTGGAAGAATTCCGTGTTGAGTGGCGGAATTTAATGTTGCGGTTTGCCTCGACACCACAGAAAAAAAATGAAAATAATCATTATTTAATTTCCTCGAGTAGCAATCGAATCCACAACCTGTCACATTTACAGTCATACGCCTGCGCCACGACTAGCCGCAAAAAATGTGTTGATATCAATTTATTAAAATTTTCAGAATATAATATATTCTAAAAACTATTTTACGTAACGCTGAGCGGTTATTTTAAGCGTTTCATGTAGTGGCGCGTAAGCTTAGATGAATGCATTCGCACGGCTCTGACATGGAGCTTTGAAAAGGTTGTATATGCGTTACTGAATAGCTATTCATGAAGCATTGGCTGGTAATTCCTGACTGACAATACATTTTTTTTTTTATTTTTATTCACTGTAATTTTTTTGTGATTTATCTTTTTTCTGTATAAAAACAATACACATACAACCTATAGCACATACAACCTATTAGTATATGAAAAAAAAAATTTGATTAATATGTAAAAATACATATTATATATGGTAGTTTCAGCAATAAATTGAAAATTAGACAATATCAGCGATTTAAATTGAGTTAATTAAAAAAAGTGCACAATATCTGTAATAACTTCTGAACGGTACTCGATGGTTGTACATTTAATTATTATTTGTATTGAAATACAATTATATTCCATATTAAAGAACTTGTTCACGAACTCGGGACGAGCGGCTGTGTAACATTAATTAATAATTATCTCACATTGCAATTACTCGAGAGAGAAACAAGCACGCCAAATATATAATAATTAACAGCCAACTCAATTAATATAGCGATGCAATTGTACAAAATATTTTATAAGTTCATTCATATATGTTATATATTTCAAACAGCTTTTTTATATCATGCTAAAACATTTACTAAATTAACCTCTTTTAAAATATTTTAATTTAATTTTAATTGGAAAACCACCTATCGCTTTTAATTTTTTATGAAGATTTTCTTGTTAATACAATGTTAACGAAGGAATATTTACTTGTGACGCACTGTTCGCACTAATCTCATATAATTTTCACAATTTTCCGGATATCCGATGCGCGGTTGAAGCCCACTTGTTGAAGTAGCCCGTTTGCAACGTTCGCGCGCTCGACGGAGCGTGGACGACTGTGCTACATCGCCATTCATTGTGGCAGCCGCGGCGCTCCAACTAATGTTTCTCGACGTAATGCCGGTGTTATCTCACCTTTTTGAAATAAAATCAGTATATTATCGGATAATGGGATGATTTATCCTATAAGTCCTATAAATCGCTTATCCCTGTTATCATTCTGAGATGTGGGTCCATGGTTTCAGCCGTAAACCACGGCAATATAAACTTTGACGATCTCTCCTGTAAAGTTGCCGATTTTTACATCCGACAATGTTAATAGGGAAAGGCGAAATGTTTGTTCATATTAATACAATTTTAATTTAACAAAATAAAACAGTAAAATAGCTGTGTAAAATCTGCACTTGGCAGGTTAGGCTGCTGGTCTCCTCAGATACCGTCACGGATATACCTATGTATATATATAGTTTTTAACTTTTCCTTTACTCTCGAAACACGCAACACGAGTATATATATATATATATATATATATACACACACATATATATATATATATATATATATATCGGACTGTATACACACACATATATATATATATATATATATATATATATATATATATATATATATATATATATATGTGTGTGTATACAGTCCGATTGTTTTTCGGAATACGTTGTTTTTATATTAATTTATATTCATAATGAAATTGTATAGAATTGTGTGTATGAAAGATATATGAGAATATCTATTATTGGGAGCATTTATCAATGTAATAGAACCTAAAGTGTTGGCTGAACCTGCACCTTTAAATGTATGGATATTGTCTTTAAAATGATATATGTTATTAGAACACGAAAGTAATTCAGATTATTCAGTAAATAATTGTATAATTGTGAAGTTATAGCAAGTAGGTCACTAGTTTAACATATGAATATTTTCTATATAAAATTAAATTTAAGAAACTAGATATACTAGTTGCTCCTTATACAGTAGGTACATATTTAGGTATATTCTCTGAGTAAATATTCTTATTATATATCAATTATTTTTTCGTGATGTTATTAACAAGTAATTATTTATGAAATATCAATTTCTACATACACAATATATCTACATAATATAGCAATTATTATGTTAGTATGTCATTTGATTTATCTTTATTGGATACGGGCGGGCGCTGATGAATGAAGCGTCAGCCCCCGCTCGCTCTCCGGGCTATCTCATACTCGATATTCTAGAATTCACACTGCTGTATAAATTACAAAAATCACTCGTAAAATCTTTTTCATATAATAAAAGATAGCTACACCCCTTGCTCATCGCAATTGTCAATCATTTTCGCTTCGCTCGCTGTGATGTATGAAGTTCATTAAAAAATAAAATATATTAACATGTAACAGGTCGAACGTTTGAAGCCTTGTATATTTTTTTACATGCAAAATCTACAAATATATTATTTTACTTTTCAATTCGAGGATATAACTGAGTTTTAACTAAATAACTTTTTTACAAAACCGCTTTATATTTTATTTTTATATTTATTTTTTATATTTTTTTCTCGTCAAAAACCAAAAAAAATACACTGTGATTAAAAAAAAAATAAAAAAAAAAATTACATCAGCTTCACGCTGTGTCCCGCGCACATCAGGATTGGCAGACGGATCTATCGTTAAGACTCTCCGTTCTCCACTTTCCGGCGAGTTCCCATTTCTGGAGGCATTGCGTGTTGAGTGGCGAAACTCAACACCGCGATTTGCATCGACACCAAAGTGAAAACATGAAAATATAAATTTAAATAAATATTTAATTTCATCGAGCAGGAATCGAACCCACAATCAGCAGCGATTATAGTCAAACTTTGTGCCCCTGACTTAGATATTAAATTAATTTATATTTTATATAAACTGATGGCGTCTAATTATAAACAAGACGGTTGTGGATTCGATCCCACTTGGAGAAGTATTTTTTTTTATTTTCATGCCATGTAAAGATAAAGCGCATGGAGTTCCGGCACCTTACACGTAATGTCTTTAATTCGGGAGGATATCGGAAAACAAAGAATTTTATTGTATATTTTATTATTTTATTATACACAAGGGTCTCTTTGTTTACCCTGCTATATGCAAGATAAAGGAATGAGGAAGAAAAATATATATAAATCGATTTAAAATCAACATTACATTTTTTTATTTAATATGAATTTTTCTTTCAACTTCTTGTAAGTGATTTCTATAGATAATAAAATAGAAGTGTTGAAACAAGAATACGCGCGACAGGTTATGGGTTGGATTCTCAATTGAGGAAATAAAATATTTACAATTTTCATTTCCTCGCTTTGGTAACGAAGTAAAGCTCGGCGTTGAGTTCATTCAATAAGTAACGCCTACAAAATTCGGAAGCGGAAAGTAGAGAACGGAGGTGTCTTAATGTGAGCGGTGTGACTTACCACCAGGTTTCCAGGTACCCTCTGCCTACGCGGCTATGTGCGGGATATAACTTGAAGGTAAACGCTAAAAAAATGTTTGAGGTTTGTTAAAAAGTAGGGAACTAGAGAATTTAAAATTTAAGGGCAAAGAATTTATAGGAAAACTACTTTTAAGTTTTCTTTGTTAATTAAGCATATTACATTTATTGTTCATAAAACTCATATAGTAAAACAGTAAAATATTTAGTCGGGTGTTAAATGGTAACTAGGACGGGGAGAAACGAGACACTGTGCCTTAATCTCATATTATTGTAGTATACCTATACAACATTAGAGAGGGAATGTCGAGCAATACTGTTAGTACTATTTTCATATATTCTGAAACTACTCGGGAGCATGAGTAAACTCATATTGTTGCGAAAGGAGTTGAAATTGAAACAGCAAGTTTTATGCTTCCTTACCAGCGAACGCGCCATCTCTCGAAAGCATCTTATTGATTATTTTAAGCAGTTTATATATATATATATATATATTAATGTATATAAACGGTAATTTCTGGATCAATACATTTTATTAGAAATGATAATCAAACACGACACTGTACGGAATATGAATGTTTTAGCTTCAACTATAGAGTCGCACGTACTGAATACGTAACTTTGTCGGTTAAATAAACTTCTATTCAAGACGCTTTACAATTTCACCGAGCAGTGGAATTGTTATACAAAGAAAGCATAACTATTTAAGATAATCTTAGTACCTATAGTAAATCAAAAAATCTACCTATAGTATATTTATTAAAATACAAAATCAAAAGAAAGTAGATAGTAGACAAAGAATCACAAACTTATAATTGTAATTAATTTCATACAAAACGAGAGGATATGATGAAACACAAAACATGCTTAAATTTAAACTAAAAATTTATACTAAGAAATTATATTTTAATTGAAATTTAATTTAAGTGAAATTATTGGTACTTAGCCATGCATATACCTATTTACTATTTACAAATCAAAAATCAAATCAAATCAGCTTTAACTTCGCTGTATCCCGCACACAGCAGGGTAGACAGAGGGAACCTAGTGTTAAGACACTCCTTTCCCCACTTTCTGCCGAATTCTGGAGGCATTGCGTGTTGAGTGGCAGAACTCAACGCCGCGCTTAACCTCGACACCAGAGCGAAGAAATGGAAATATAAATTTAAGTAAATATTTCATCTCCTCGAGTGGGGATCGAACCCACAACCAGTAGGTTTTCCAGTCACACCTCGATGCCTAATCGATGTCCTTTGCCTTGATTGATTTCATTGATTCCCTTGATCAGATCCTCGGTACTAATGGAACCAACAAGAAAATTCGCTCTTACAAACACAACAGATTTTTTGCAATCGGTTCACATTTTTCGGAGAAATCGATATCGATCCTCCTTTTTTTTTCGAAAAAAGAAGTCAGTTAAAATAAAACACAGTAAAAACTTAAGAATTAAGCCAAAAATATAAATTCAATATAATTTCTTCAAAATATTTAACTACTAAATGAATAGGTTTGATAAGCCTAATAGATCTTTTGTTTGCCATTCCTCAATTTATTATCGAGGTTAAAATGATGAGGCAAAAAATTTCATCTCGTAACCTACTGCTATTGATGCTGCTGTGAAAACCAAATGATGACTTTCCATTTCATTATACGTTTTTAATTAGCATTGGGTTCAAAAACGAAGTCTGGTTAAAGTATGAGCTGATTTTAAGAGAAATAAGTTTGTCATTTTAAAAAAGTAAGATTAAAATATTATTTATATGCCATATTCTGATTCAGATTCAGTATATACGGATATAATATAATTTTGCAATAAATTATTCTTACTCAATTAAGACGGGGTATAAGTTGTTAATTAAGTCTCTCAACGATACGATATTCTTAAAAGAAAATCTATTATCGGAGAAACTTCGTTGTCTATTCGTTGCACCATTCAGAGACATACACACATGTTAAGTGACGGAACTCTATTCACTCTTTGTCTTATCTTTTTAATAACAATGTCAGTCAAGTCTTTCAAAATGAGAGTGAAAAATTAAAAAAATATACACTACACTATATCTACAGCATATGTAAATCTCAATGAACACTTTCAGTCAATGATTACTTTCAATGAAAATATGAACTAAGTATTTTAAAACCCGCAATGCCGAGATCAAAGTATTTCAGATTCCTGCATCGTTTTCTAGTCCCGCGTGATGTAGGATTACGAAGGTGAGGTCCGGGGGATTTGAGGGATTGGAAAGAAGGATACAAATTATATTTCAATAATATTTTGCAACAGGAGTTGAGATAAATATCTGCATGCTATACATACTCTGACCGCCACCGACCGGGTTAGTGGTCTTTGAGACCCGTCACGCTTTATTTTGGGTGATTGTGTAACCTAAGAGTGCATAACCCCAATTGCCTTGAAGTTGTTAACTATAGGTGCCTAACTGTAGTCTCATTTCAATGTTAACTGTCATAATAAATACAAAAAAAAGTAATCTAAAGAAACTTAAATATTTTCAGTACTTTGCAAGTACTTTTATACATATGTGCTTAATTGCTTATGATATGGTTAGCTTGTGGAAAAGTATTCAGTTCAAAGTTGTTGCAATTATAAAAAATAAAAACATAGTAGGGGCAATTTCCGGTTTTTAGTAAATTTTTTATTTTATACATAGGACGGTTTATACATAGACGTCAAAAAAAAGGAACAGTGGCTTAATGCTAAGATACACGTCAAAATAGGTGAATTAAAAAGGACAGTTGCTAAATTGTTAATCACTTCCCTGCCTGCCTCAAATATCACGCCCCCTTACAGCGGGTTTTTTTAAATTCCAATCTTAAGAGAGCAAATTCATGTATTTCGAGTGAAACTCCATACTAGCTGGCTCAAAATATCTTTCTAAAACGAACAAGATTTTTTTTGAAATGTCAAAGGTATTACCTAAAAGAAAAATATTTGGATAGTCAATGAAATTTCAGTTACGAACTATAAGTAAAAATACACAATGCTCAAAAGTACGGATCGTGTATCCGTCCTATCAAATCAATGTAGACGCGTACTCTCATCCAATAGTACTTGTAAGACTACACAATTTCTATTTATGCACTTTTGTTATTTTATGAGATAAAATATTATTAAGATTTTTTAAAAATGTTTAAAGACTATATATTTATATTTTTAAAATTAATTAAACCTTAGATGTGTTGTCCTAGATCAGCTTACCCTAAATTTGCTATTATAGGTGTAATTTTGCCATTCCTCTCGGTGGCTGTAGCTGTTGAGCTGTTGATATTTGAAGGAGGTAACACATTAGTCGTGCAACAGTCGCAGTGGGACTTTACCAACACAAATATGAATAGGGTATGTGAGACCCAATCCTCGTAGTAAGTGTAACAATTTCGCGCCATTATATAAACATTTATTTTAATTATTTGCCATGAATTTATGCATTTGATTTTGGTTTATCGGTTGTATATATGTACATATAGTTCCGTGTATTTTATTTCAGGTTTTATGTAAGTATTTAGTAAAGTAGGCCAAGAAAATAATCTGCGTTTTGTGACCAATAACGTATTGAAGAAGATCATTTGGTCATCCCAATGAGTAAAAGCAAAGAATTTCAGAATCTGACGATGATTACAATTCGGTATCTACGAATATGTTATCGGATTTTTTGCTGACTATACACAAAGTTATGATTCGGAGTGATAAAATTAATACGCTTGATTTTAAATTATTTATATCGTTACGTTTAACTCGAAGGCAACGATTTAGTTAATATTTAGTTAATAAATTGATTTAAAAAACATTATAAAATAATAGAATAAAGTATATAAAATAATATTATATATTTTTTTTCTACATGAACACCTATTTCTATAAATAAGATATTAAAATAATATTGTCTAATAAACGGATCTGTGCAGCACGACCGTTATGACACCGAGTTAAAATCATAGTAATTTATATTTAAAATCATTTAAAAATGATCTTGATGTATGTTTATTCTAATTTAGTTCATCATCATTAGCCCTTTTACGCTCATTGCTGGTCAAATTCCTCTCAAGAACATCTTCGTCTAAATAATCATCGTTTCTCCTAGCTGTGCACTGACCAGAGCAATGACTCTTACATATGTTTTCCTACAGATATCCGCATTTCTAATTCTATCACGTAGGGAAATTCCAAGAATTGCTCTCTCCATCGCTATGTGACCTTTCTATGGCGATATACACTCGTCAAAGACAGTCCTCAAAAACTTATAGTTTCTTAACATGGAAAAGACAAAGATTATGTTAAATTCCCATCATTTAACATAATCTTTGTCTTTTCCATGTTCATTCTCAGACCTGCTTCTTGAGAAATAATATAATTCGGGACCTCTTTAAATTATGCGGGATTTCCTGGTAAAGATTTTATTGATTGAAGAATTACTTATAGGTCAGGACTGTTAATCCTAATAAACTATTGGGCTTGTTTATTTTCGTTTTAGTTTTATGCAGTCGGGGTTTTTGTTTTTATATATATATTTTTTCCACTTTTTTGTTAGGATTCAATATGGTAATGATAATCATGATATACCTTTTTGAAATCTTCGTATTGAGCTCTTGAATTTGATACTCATACTGTTCGAAACGAATAATTTTTTTACACTAAGTCCAGCGTCCCTGTGGGACGCCATGATTGTTATTTTTTAACATATCTAAGAACACTTGGGCTGCTAATATGAATATAACGATACCTCGATTATATGAATCCGTTCAGCGGTTCTGGAGATATGAGGTAATAAAGTATATTACATACATACAAGATACGCTCGAAAAGCATAACCCTCCCTTAGCAGTCGGGAAAAAAACGTTCAGTACGTAGTTACCTACATATTTTATAGACTCAAAGATTTTTTTCCATAATTGTTTTTCGTGATAGTGAAACGTTGTAGCTTAATTGATTTGTGCTAATAGTAAAAAAATATTTATTTAAATTGAATAATTATCATGTGTTTAATTATAGTAAATTATGTGTTATTTTATTTACTATACAAACCATCCATGTTCACATACTTCCAGCCCATTGTTCTGAATAACGTAATCCAATGCTACATAGAAATTTAATAATAAATAATTAGCCAACGGCGCCAGAATGACCTCAATTTTATATTAACATTACAAAAATAGATACTAATCTAACGTATTTAATTTTTTAAATGACTTTCGACTATGTGAGTCAATTATGAATAGATTGTGGTTAATTTTTTTTATGCATTTCCGATGATGTTATAAAGGTGATCTCTCAAATATAATATAGCAAATGCACATTTTAATATAAGGAATATAATATGTCGTTAGTTTTGGTTGTTGGTGGAAAAAACTTTTTTTTTATTTGTTCAAATTGGCACCGAAATTGGAATTCTAAAGGCATTGCGTGCTGAGTGGCTGAACTCAACGCCGCACTTTTGCCTTGATACCAGAGCGAAGAAATGAAGATATAAATATAAATAATATTTTATTTCCTCGAGTGGGTGTCGAACACACAACCAGTCGCATTTTCAGTCAAATTTTGTGCCCCTGCGCCACGACTGGCCTCAAAATTAGAAAATTCAGAATATATTTTTTCATATAAGTTAAAAAAGAATTGCAAAATATCACACATTATTAAGTAGTAAATAATAGTGTAAGTATACTTATAAATTAAATAAAACTATTGAACTATGATTTTATTAGGAACGTTTATTAGAATTCAAAGTGTCATATAATTAGGAAATTACATTTAACCAGGTCTTTCTTATTAAGTCGGCAGCCTTCTCACCAATCATGATTTCAGCAACATTTGTTTTTCCACTGATTGGACGAGGTATTACACTAGCGTCAGCTACTCTTAAACCGACCACTCCATATACTCTTAACTCTGGATCCACTACAGCGTCAGGGTCAGTCTGAGGTCCCATTTTACAAGTAGATGTGAGATCTCGCTGAGAAACGACCATAGTTCTTATGGCACATTCCCAATATGTTGCGGAATCTGAAGGGTAGTTCGAACACGTGGGGTAGGGTGGCAAAAATAACGAAGCCCCATGTCGTCTAAATGCTTCAGATTGACCTAATTTAATGACATAGTTGACAGCTTCTTTTAAGGAAGCTAAATCTGCAGGTTCAGTTAAATAATTGCCGTATAATTTAGGATGGGAGAAGGGACTTGTGTCGCGAAGTTCTAAGTAACCTTTGGATTTTGGTTGCAAGAGTGTAGGTATAGCCTGCCACGTATCCACGTGATTCAATTGCGCAAACGCATTATTATACGTTTTATCGGATATTCTCCAACTTTTCCTAATTGCACCTCCAGCGTCAAGTGTGATGGATCCACCGATACTGGCCAATTCAATATCTGGTAGATTAGAATCAGAATAAGCTGTTTTTAAATATCCAATAGCTTCAACTCCACCAGGAGTCGTTAAAAGGCCATCACCGAATTGCAACCACTGCATAAAATTTGAAAGTGTTGCAACTTTAGGTTCCATAAGACTTGCGTTTGTTGAGTTCAACTTGAAAATAACTCCAGGGAAACTAATATGATCATAAAGACTCCTTCCAACTTTTAAATCATTAAAAACAGGTATTCCGAGTGTTTGCAAATTCTCTTTGGGACCTATGCCAGATAGCATTAGTAATTGAGGTGATGCTACAGGTCCAGCAGATAGAATAATTTCTCTTCTGCAACGTACAGTTCGTTTGATGTTGTTTTTGATGTATTCTACTGCATATGCCCTTTTAGATTGGGGTTCTATAACAACTTTGGTAGCCCTAGCTTCTGTGATAATATGTAGATTCTTACGACGTTTATGTGGATGTAAGAAAGCTTTAGCAGCACTTAGCCGATGACCTTTATTTGTTATTGTCTGTACATATCCAAAACCTAATTGTTCAGGATCGTTGTAATCTATAGTAGGCACCCCAAACGATCTGCCAGCTGCAAGGAATGCTTCCACTAAACCCGTCCTGAAAAATTTACATGAAAATATTTCGTATATTTAAATAAATAACAACAATTATAGTTAATAAGATTGATAAAAGTATAAAAAGGCTACTCTGGCGGAGTGAGACTATTATGTTGCAGTAAACCAGCGTCTAGTTGTAAAAGCAATGGCTGTGGTTTGATCCGCACTCAAGAAATATTATTTCTACTTATGCAAGATAAAATGCGCTTATTATTTTCGCGACTTCACGCATCGTCTCAATGCTTCGAGTTGGAGCGGGAAATAGAGGACTGAGTGTCCTCGCACTAGACTCTATTAGCCCGCCCTCTAGGTATCTATGTGCGGAATAAAGTGTAAAACTAAAAAAAAAAAAAAAAAAAATAAGGAATTCTTACTTAAACGGAACATTTTCAACGGTCATTTCACCGTCACGGCCGTGGTAAGAAGATTTTTTGTATTTTTTTAATTCAGCTCGCTCAGACATTAAATAATAAGGCAGCAATTCATCATATGACCTGAAATAAGAAAGCAATAAATGTAATCGTTTCAATTATATAAAATAAAAGCGTCACTAGAAATTGCGGAATATTGCGGATTTTTTTTAAAGAAAATAACTAAAAAGTGTTTAATACAATACTCCTACTTATACGCGTACTCTATTACTCCATCCGTATTCTGAGCTAGCTTAAAGATTTATAGCCGCCACTGTATATTTTCATTTAATTTAATATTCAGCGACCCATTTTCTTTGAAGATTGCATATAATGTAGTATAATAGTTTTTTTAGTTTATTTCTTTAACTAAAAAACTGTACATTATATTTTGAATACTATATAACTATCAACTTTAATAAAAAATAAATTAGTTTTAATTTAAATACCATCCATAATTTCCATCAGCTGCAATCCTGTCCCAGTCTTGTGGACGTCCTCTCGCGTAGATCAAGTGGTTAATTACACTAGAGCCTCCTACAGCTTTTCCTCGTGGAACATAACAACGTTGCTCTTCGCTACCTAAAATGATTTAAGTTGTTATATTGAAAGCTACCAATATAATGTTAAACTTTGTCTAAGCGGACTAAGAAAACACCTATGTATATACATACAGGGTGCTCCATAATGAATGATTAATCCTTAAATACCTCATAGTATACCTATAGGGGACTCAAAATAAAATACAAAAAAAGTATATTTCGTAAGTCATTTCGAAGATATGTCTTTTAAATGATGGATTTTATGACATTAGTTTGCTTTTCTATGTACCAAGAAAGTATGTATTGTATTGTATGATAGCTGATGAAATAAATATTATTTATTAAATATAGCTGAGCAATATATATTTTTTTAATACAGTATATAATTCGTTTATATTTTAAAGATGAGAAAACATTAAATTCTTAGCTGTGGTATGTGAACGCGCCTATTCGGGTCAAGAAAACCTAGTGTTAAGACAGCTATTGAAGGCAGTGAAGATATGTTTGAAGAAAAACGAGATCCGTCTACATTTACAGAAGTAATTACACTGTATACTGGATAAAAACCGAGTGTAAAGCTAACAATACTTTATCACACTCACTCACTCGATATAATGGAACTTTTAAAAATTTTGTTATTTTTTGCGAATTGACTCATTCCTCTTTTAATAACAACAGCCTAATTTTCATTAGATAATAAGTTATATTATACTATTTTAAAATTTATATTAAACATGTATATTTTATAATTTTTTATATATTTTTTTTTCATCTTAAACAAAAACAAATGTTGACAAAATGGTATTTGTATGACTGTACTATTTATTTCAATTGATTGCTTTAGTTCCTACATTTCTGCAAAATCCTGCGTCTTTTCTTCGCTCTGGTGTCGAGGCAACTGTTCCGCCAATCGAAGTAAAAAAAAATATATAAGCCATAAATACTGCGTGCTAGTAGTAGTATGTGTAATATTATATCAAAATTAAATCAGATTCACGCTATATCCCGCGCACAGCAGGGTAGGCAGAGGGAACCTAGTGTTAAGACACTCCGTTTCCCACTTTCTGCCGTATTCTGGAGGCATTGCGTGTTGAGTGGCAGAACTCAACGCCGCGCTTCGCCTCGAAACCAGAGCGAAAAAATGAAAATATAAATTTAAGTAAATATAAATTTAATCTCCTCGTGTGGGGATCGAATCTACAACCAGTCGGTTTTACAGTCACACTTTGTGCCGCTGCGCCACGACTGGCCGATGTTATATAATCATAATATTTATATTATAAACATAAACATATACAAGTCGCTCTTTTGATTATACTTATGTACGTCCGCCCACTCCAAGTGTTTGCTTTAAGTGCATTACAAATGCGTGTGACTTATATATATGTAAATTATATCTATCCTCTTCAGGGCAGTTACTTTGAAGGATGCTGCATATGATATGCAAATATTAGCACGTAGCATATATCAACATTAATATTTAACGTAATTAAAAACTACAGTGTATATGGCTGAAAGTGGGGAACGGAAGTGTTTTGATGGGGACGGAGTGTCTTAACACTAGGTTCCCGGGGTTCCCTAAACTACAACGTATTACGATTATATGAAGAGCAAAACTCATAGAATTATTTGATTTATAGATCTAGTGTTGATAAGTTGGTGGTGAGTATGTCAAGATTCGAATCTGGGTGTATAATTAATTGTTCTGTTTTTAAATATAGTTTTACTATTTACTTAAGATAACAAGGGGTGTTTACTCACTCCTTTTTAGTTCTATGTATGCCACATTATGTTTAAAGATATTTATTTCTCAACAAAGACTTTATAGTAACTTACATGAGATTTATATAATTAATGTTTACAAATTTAAGATTTAAAAATCAGTCTTAATACTTGCAAAATGTTCTTCATTCTTGCGTCTTCTTGCTTCACTTAACTTAGTACAAATAAGGTACAAATTTATATAATATTAATTTCTAGTGGGTAGAATTTTTCTTTGAGTATAAAGTTGTAGTTACAATGAGTGATTTTATATTATTTTATAGTAACATTTTATTTGTATATTTTTGATGATTTATGAAATTATATTAGGATAATTTAGGTTTCATAAATATTAAGAGTATAAAGAGCTAATCACAGTAAGCCATTATTATAAAAAAAAAAATATATAGTTTTTTTTTTTTTATAAATATTCCGAATAATTTGTAAGAATATATTTACATAATTTAGATTTAAAAACATTATGCGAGCTTACATTTCTTATGTCGTAGGGTAATTTATTATATAGTAGTGCCCCGTCAAATGTAATGTTTTTCTAGGCAAATTTTGTTCGGACCTTCGGTATAACAAGTAAGCTGCCTCGGCGAGTACTACGATTATATATTTGTGAATTTTTAATAAAAGATAGATTTGTATGGATGTTACGGTTTATAATTTTTTTAATTAATATGCATGTGTTGTAAGTGTATAGTTGCTTAATGTTCATGATTCCTAACTTAGTGTATATTGTTTTTGTAGGGGTAAGATGGTGATAGTGGAATAACATTTTTACTAATTTATTTTGTTTAATTTGTAATTCATGTAATTTAGTTTTCGATGCGTTTCCCCAAATTTCAATTAAGTAGCTTAAGTAGGATTTTACTAAGGAATTGTAGATGTTGTATCTAAGTTTTATAGGGACGCATTGGGACACGCTTCGCAATGAGCCTAAGAGGGATGAAAGTTTCTTACTTATGTGATTAATTTGGTAGGTCCACATAAGGTGACTGTCTAACCACAGACCCAGGTATTTTTCGTGAGACTTTTGTACTATAATTGAATTATTGACTACTAATGGATTATGAGATGGAACCTTTTTATTCTTCTGGTGAAATATAACATAGAACGTTTTGGTAGTATTTATGGTCAGCAAGTTAAATTTGAGCCACTCAGATAGAATATCCAAGGCTTGTATCATAATATTATTAATGTTGGTTCCAAAATAAAAAAGACACGTGTCATCTGCATATAAAGTAAGATGACCCTTTAGACCCAAAAACGCTATATCATTTACGTAAAGTAGGAACAACAGTGGACCTAGTATAGAACCCTGGGGAACGCCACAGGTGATTGGTAGGGTTTTGCTTTGGGTTTGATCTATTTTGACCGATTGATACCTATTACTCAAATAAGACTGCAATAAATTCAAAACTTTGTCCTGGATACCATAGCGTTTAAGCTTTCCGAGTAGCAGTTGGTGGCAAACAGTATCGAATGCCTTTATCAGGTCAATGAACACGCCCAAGGCAATATGATTTTTGTCTAGGTTTAGTTTGATTTTATTTATAAGGTCAAGTGTTGCAGCTAGGGTGTTGCTTTTCGCTCTAAAACCGTACTGGCGATCGGAAATAATTTTTTGGCTATCAAGATGCTTCGTCAAGCGCTTGTATATAATTTTTTCTAAGATTTTAGAAAGGACTGGAAGTACCGAGATCGGACGATAATTACCAGGATCCGATTTAAGTCCAGATTTATAGATAGGGGTTATTTTAGCTATTTTAAGACTAGGAGGAAATATTTCATCAACTATGGCTTTGTTAAAACATTTGGATAAAGTTGGAGCTATTAGATTCACTACGCGCTTTATAGCTTTAACGCAAATTTTATCAATGCCCGAGCTTGAATTTGAGTCTAATTTGTTTACAATTTTCATTATTTCCTCAGCTGTACAAGGTTCAAGAGAGGATAGTGAGTCGTAAGTAACAAAATTTAACAAAAATGAGCAGTTTTGGGGATTGTGATATTTGTGCGGGATTTCTTTAGCTAATGTTAGGCCAATGCTTGAAAAATATTCATTAAAAACCTTACAAATCTCGCTCAGTTCGATAATGTCTTTCGAATTTACAGTCAGTTTGTGGGGGGCGCTACTATATTTAATGTTTTGGTTGGCTAAACGCTTAATAAGATACCACGTTTTTTTAGAGTCATTATTAAATTGCTGGAATAGTTTAAAGAAGTAGTCATTCTTGGTTTTTTCAATTAGTTGTAGGGTAGTCTCTCTTGCTGTAATAAGATTATTCTCTATTATTTCATTACTAGGATCCTGCTTATGTTGGTACCACAAATTGTTTCTATAGGTGATATTTGCACATACGTCACTGTTTATCCAGTCTTTTTGTGGTGGATTCAGTATTTTCACTTTGGTAATTCTGCTTTCATTTAAACATTGTTTGATTTTGTTTTCTAGTAAAGTATAATTAGTTTCTATAGTTTCAAAATTTGTTTCCAGCATTATCTTGTATAGCTTCTCGTAGTTAACGGCTTCATATTTTTTGCGTAGTATCTGGGCAGGCTTGAATTTATTAATTTGTAGATATATTTGTTTATGGTCTGTCATCGCTGAGTTGATGATTGTGAGTTTGAAATCATGGTCTTTCAGGTTAGTCATAATATGATCAATAATAGATTTTTTTGTAATGGAATCTCTAGTGCAATATGTTTCACAAATTTTATTTAGAAACTTGTTACCCGATTCTCTGATCATTTGTTTATATTTAGTGACTCTGTGATTTTTTGTTAACTGGTCGATATTGAAGTCTCCCATAACTATTGCTCGCTTGCGTTGTTCTAATTGTGCTTCACAGTCTTCCAAGAAGGTCTTCAAGTTTGTGTCTCCTGGGTTGTACACTACACCGATGTCTAAACAAAATCTGTTGACATGGATCCATAAGTAATTGTTGCCATTCAAGTATATCGATTCGATAAGATTATGTTTAAGGTTGTTGTGAATGTAGATTGACACACCACCTCCTCTCGTATCAGTCCTTATGTTGTAGTAGTGAGTATAGTTCGTTATTTGTAGACCTTGCGCTTGGTCTTCCGTAGCTATCCAGGTTTCTGTGAGCAGTATGATGTGTATAGTTGTCGGTATAGATTGTAATATACATTTTAACTCATCAAGTTTACCTTTTTTACATATACTTCTTGCATTTAGATATAGAAATGATAAACGTGATTTATTTGTATGTATATCTTGGTAATTGGTTACTATTTGATAAGTTATATTATCTA
Organism: Heliconius himera; assembly: GCA_021202915.1. Lineage (NCBI taxonomy): Eukaryota > Metazoa > Arthropoda > Insecta > Lepidoptera > Nymphalidae > Heliconius > Heliconius himera. The sequence continues at coordinate 54,141 of JAJHJA010000063.1, forward strand.
TTGCTCTAGACTTGCTAAATGGTATTTTCAGTTTTTTGATTCCTTGTTAATTATGGTTGGTGTTCCCTGTATATACTTTATTGTAAGGTTCGTTTCTCCGTTAGCAGTACGTCGCTTAAGTTCATCTTTCACATATGTCAGATATTTATACTGGGTTGGGGTTTGGTCTGAGAAGAATTTGACGTTAGCAGGAAGTTTGTCTTTGTTACGGAGTAAGTATGTAGTTTGTTCGGGATTAGCAAAACATACCTTGAGTTTACGAGGTTTTTCAGGATTGTATTTGCCGAGGCGAAAGAATTTCTCTGGTTTGGAAATATCATTTTTTAATGACGTGATAATTTTAAATACTTCAGATTCTTCGTTGAAATATCGTTCTTTAATATTATCACCTGCTGGTTCTGCCATGCCAACCATAATGATATTACACTCTCTTTTTTTACGTTCTTGGATTTCTCGCATTATATTCTCGTTGGCTTGTAACCGGTTAACACGTGTTTCTGACGTATTGGGGTCGATTTTATTTACAGTATCTGCAATAGTTTTTATTTTATTCTCCCCGTGCGTTACCTTCGCTTGAAGTTCCTTAATTTGATCGTTTATCTTGCTTTGCTCTTGTAATATTTGCGTAGTTGTATTATTAAAATGTTTTATATCCATCTTTAAATCAGTTATATCCTTTTTAACTTCTGCGATGCTTTCATTCATTTTGCTCATTAATTGTGCGTTAGAATCGGCGTAGTTTTCGAGCAAAGACGTTATACGTGACAGTTCATTTCGGATAGTTTTCATGTCTTCAGAGCACTGGCATTCGCGATCAAATGGTTGTTTTCGTTTTCGAAGACTTATTTGCGGGTCTACAGGTTCATTGTTTAATTTAGATAAGTCTGGTTGTGATCCACCAGCACGGGTGGCGCTGTGGGTTGGAGATCGCATAGGTTTCATTATGGTTAGAAAATATATATAGACACATAAATCACAAGAAATGACTTATTCCAATAACTCACTGTGTATGCAACTTTATAGTGTGAACAAGCACTGGCACTGCGGTGTCGGCGGGAATGCAACTTATGTCGCAGCACTTTCCTTATATTAATATGGAGCTAATTACTTCGTTCGTAGGGTTTTATTTTGCAAGGCACTAATTTATTAATTTTAATAAAAATTAACACACGTCTGTTTAGATCACGGTCGACTGACACACTGTACATTATGATTTTATAAAGCCAACTTCATATTTTACCTGCATTTTCCATAGAATTGTAATTATAACGTTATTTAGTATTATCCATTTCTTAGATTGTTCTTTTCCGAAATAAGTATACCGTTTTTAAACATTTTTAAAGTGTTATTCCACACCTAGGACTCTAAATAAGTAAGTATATCGTAATTATAAACCATCTCCAGGGATTGAGTAATTCCGACTATAAACATTGATCGATCACAGAATTCAAATAAATTTTGCAACAATAATTTGTGTAAACTTTACAGCTGTTGAACGTAGTTGGAAATTAACATGCCACTTGGGACTCTTTGTTACATTTTTCTCTTTGTTTGGACAGTGATAAATATGGATGTTAATAGCTGGTGTTATGGTACATTTATAGGGAATATAAAAAAAAAAAATGAGTTTCACGCATCCCGCATACAGCAGGGTAGGCAGAGGGAACCTAGTGTTAAGACAATCCGATCATTTTACGCCAAATTCTAGGAGTATTGCGTGTTGAGCATCGGAACTCAACGCCACGCTTTGCCTCTACACCAAAGCGAAAAAATGAAAACATAAATTAAAACAAATATTTTATTACCCCAAGTGCGAATCGAAGCCACAACCAGTCGCGTTTACAATCACACACTTGTGCTCCTGCGCCACGACTGGCCTCAATATTGTGTCAATATTATTAAAAAAGAAGAGGCCGGTCGTGGCGCAGCGGCACGAGGTGTGACTGTAAAACCGACTGGTTGTGGGTTCGATCCCCACTCGAGGAGATGAAATATTTACTTAAATTTATATGTCCATTTCTTCGCTCTGGTGTCGAGGTTAAGCGCGGCGATGAGTTCTGCCACTCAACACGCAATGCCTTCAGAATTCGGCAGAAAGTGGGGAACAGGAGTGTCTTAACACTAGGTTCCCTCTGCCTACCCTGCTGTGTGCGGGATACAGCGTGAAGCTGATTTATTTATTTTTTTTTATTATTAAAAAATGCTTCCCAATGTATACCAAATAACCTACCTACCATTAGTAAAACATACTTTTCTGTTCACCGTTTTGATTATTTTAAAATGTGGATCAATTTGAATCAACGTATAAAATCAATTAAGATATATACTTTTAAGATTACGATATTTTTTTGCGTTTAATGAATAAATTTAACATTTCTTTAATGTGGGTGAAGTTACAAGAAGGACGCTAACGGTTCTTAAACTGTAGTACGTGATAAATTGTATCTGGTTTGAGAATGAATAACTGTTTTTACGTAGGTCAGTTTTATTTCGAGTTTGTTTAAACTTTTCAATATACAGTCATTAGCGGGAGTTAACACTTTTTTGTGACCTATTTATTTATGTGTGAAAATGTTTATGTGAAAATAAAACATTTATGTAAATTAGGTACAATCGTGTATTTTCGCCTAATATAATAATACCTGAGGACTTGACTTGAGAACGCGACAGGTTGTGGGTTCGATTCCCATTCGAGGAAATGAAATATTTAATGCCGCCATTCAACACGCAATGAATCTAGAATTTGGCCGAAAATAGGGAACGGACACCCCGTTAACATCTTAACACATAAACACTAGGTTCCCTCTGTATACCCTGCAGTGTGCAGAATACAGTATGGCGTTTAAAAATATATATATCTGGTATTACAATAGTTCAGTTGTTTTATTAACAAAAAATAAGTCGTTATAACCTTATTAATAACTGTTCTCTCTTTAAATACAGTGTGAAAACTAATATTTTCTCAAATGGACGTTATTGAGGAAAAATATAACGTTAACATTAAAGTTGGCTCGTTATCTCGTTTTAAACTGCAATTGTAAAGGCAAGAGATATTGCACTTTTCGTGTACAAAATTATATTTCTAGACTTCTATTCAAAAGTTTTTGTCAAAAATAGAATATCTAAAGTATGTTTGATCTATCAGCTTCACGCTGTATCCCGCACACAGCAGGGTAGACAGAGGGAACCTAGTGTTAAGATACTCTGTTCCCCATTTCTGCCGAATTCTAAAGGCATTGCGTGTTGAGTGATGGAACTCAACGCCGCGCTTTTCCTCGACACCAGAGTGAAAAAGTGAAAATATAAATTTAAGTAAATATTTCATTTCCTCGAGTGTGGGTCGAACCCACAACCAGTCCCGTTTACAGTCACATCCGTGTGCCCTTGAGTCACGACTGATCTCTAAAGTAAAGTATGTTTGTTTGTTAAGTAAGTTTGCTTGTTAATATATTACAGTAAACTTTTACGCCGACTGACTGTGTAGATTTCTAAGTATCCACTGTAGCCTACTATAGAAAGTAGTCTCAGGTCATAAATAGTTTATAAGGAGGAGGTAGAATAGTTTTCCCTTTGTTTAAAACAAAAATATAAATTATTCTGTAATTTAAAGTTGTGTAATCTAAAACACAAAATATAGATTATTTTATAATTAAAGTTATAGCAAAGTCAAAGGGTATCGTGTTTTTCGTGTGCTAAATTATATATAAGTTCGGCGTAAAAATATTTTTGTACTGTTCATATAAAGGAAAATATTTTTTTTTTGGTATAATTTTTTGTTTATTTATAATATGTATGTGCCGTTTTGTTCGATGACTTGTTGCCATCTTATGGGTAGTACCATAATCCCATTCCTGTACAAATTTTGGAATTTTTATCAAACGGATCTGACAGGTAGTGTTCACGGTGTTCTTTTGAGGTTGTCTTTATGCTTCCTAAAGAGTTCTGAAATGAAGGTCAAGGCTATACAGAGGATGCATCAACACATCCCAGCCAAGCTCTATCATTGTTTGTTGCGTGGCTATAAATGAGTGCGATCTGGCGTTGTCATGGTGGAACACCACGCCCTTTCTATTCATCAGCTCTAGCCGATTTTTCTCAATAGCTTTTTTTAACCTCATCAGTTGGTGACAGTAGAGGTCAGAATCTATAGTTTTACCCGGAAACACATTTTATTTGCGACAGGGCGACGGGCGTCCAGTGTGAACCTCATCTTTCATACTAAAATTTCCAGACTTGAAACGCTTGAACCACATTTGTGCTACTCATATTGATACCGCACTAAGTCCTTAAACCGCGCAAATTTTATTCGCGGCGTTCGTCGCATTTTTACCTTTTTTGTAATAAAACTTTAGAATGTACCGAATGTCTCTGTCACATACGTTCGTTTTGCTTGTTTATGAAACAATTGAAAAATGGCGAGAACTAGATGGTATTAAAACCAGCCAGTTACATGCAGTACAGTCGAAGAGGTTTGATTACTAATAATACATTCAAAATACGAAAATATTTTTGCTCCGACACTTATACACTTATCAAATAGTTTTAGTTAAAAAGAAATAGTAAAATAAATATATTAATGTAAACTTTAACCCCGACAAACTGAAAATTTCTAACAAACTAATGCATTTACTTATTACCTAGAAGAGAAAGTAGTCTTAGGTTTATAAGGAGGAAAGTAGGATAGTTTTCTCTTTGTCTATATTAACACAAAATATAGATTATTCTGTAATTATATGCGGGCGGTGAAATGAAAATTTTCTTTGTGCAACAGTCTTTGTGCTCTCCCGCGAGTAAAACACTGCAGCTTACTTTACTGCAGTTAATATATGCTAAATTGTCTAAGTGCTCATTTCTGTTGTAGCTTTTAAGTTTGGAATAAACATTTTCTAATAAGAATCATTTATATAATAATAACTATTCTTAATATTCATCATCTATATATATAAAAGGACTTGTGCTGACTGACTGAGGTAAGACGCACGCAGAGCCGTAACCGCTGGTGGTAGAAACGTGAAATTTGGGCAGATATTTATTTTCATATTCTGGACATCCACTAAGAAGGGATTTTGAAAAATGTTAACTCTAAAGGGATGAAATAGGGGTTGAAAGTTTGTATGGATTTTTTTTTAAATGGGCACCGATTCTTATAAAATTTTAAATCCAGACTCTTAAAAATATTTCATTGAACACGTGTTTCATGGTTTTTAAGAATTCACCCGCTGAGGGTTCAAATAAGGGGTTGAAAGTTCATATGGAAAAATCTTTAAATCGCCACCGATTTTTATAAAAATTTAAATTCAGACTGTTAAAAATATTTTATTGAACACGTGTTTCGTGGTTTTTTTAGAATTCACTCCTAATAAGCGGGCGAAGCCGCGCGCGCCCTCTAGTTAAGAATAATTGTGAGGCCTGTCTTGGCACAGAGCACAAGCTGTGTGCTGTGCTGTGTGATTATATATGCTACAGGTTGTGGGTCGATTTCCAGTCGAGGAAATGAAATGTTTAATATTTTCATCTCTTCGATCTGGTGTCGAGGTCGATAATTCGGCGGAAAGTGAGGAGTGGAGTGTCCTAACACAAGGCTTCCTCTACCTACCCTGATACATACAGGATACAGCGTGAAGCTGAAGAATAATAATTATAGTTCATCTCTTTTAAAATATTTATACTCACCCATACAGACACCAGGCTGGTGTTCCATGGTGTACGGCCAAACATAATCAGTCTGCTGGAGATATTGAGTTAATGCTGGAATATCTGATAGTAACATTTCAGGTTTGCCAGCTTCTATGACCAGGACAGTCGCCCGGGGCTTGTCTTCGGTAAGTCGAGCTGCTAGGACCGAGCCTGAAGATCCAGCACCAACTATGATATAGTCGTACTCCTCCGATACTTCACTAAAACCTATATGAAATATTTATATGTTAGTTTAAAAATAAATATAATGTAATAATATATTCACCTATCCTCGTTCAGGGGACTTAAGTAGGGCTAAGCGTGGGGTTCAATTCCGGAACTGTCTCGAATTGGGGCGAAAAGTGAAGACAAAAGTCTGATATGGGGGATCAAAGCTTGAGAAAAATACATTTATTTTGCCGTAAAAATTTAAAAATCACGGAACAGGAAACCATTTGACTCGTGAGAAATACTAGTTAAAAAATTAGATAAATTTTTAAATATTTTTTTTTAATACGCACGAAGCTTTTGAAGGTATAAATAAATATATTTTTAAAACATAGTGAATAAATAAACGTTATGCATAAAACCGTTTAAAAATACAACGCTTCAATTAGTTTGGGGTGATACCTTAATTAATCGTGCGTCCCACATCTCGGCAATTATTTTGACAATCTGACTTAATCCGTATTGTGATATTCATACACAAATTAAACTAATTAAATATTAAGCCGACACAATATACTATTAATACATCAAATCTATGTTTTGGCTGTGAATGTTGTAAAGTGGTTATTGTTTCAAAATTAACATTGTTATCAAGAATAACATTGCATAAAATGCATTGACGCCAGTCGTGGCGCAGCGGCACGAAGTGTGACTGTAAAACCGACTGGTTGTGGGTTCGATCCCCACTCGAGAGATGAAATATTTACTTAAATTTATATTTCCATTTCTTCGCTCTGGTGTCGAGGCTAAGCGCGGCGTTGAGTTCTGCCACTCAACACGCAATGCCTCCAGAATTCGGCAGAAAGTGGGGAAGGGAGTGTCTTAACACTATGCTCCCTCTGCCTACCGTGCTGTGTGCGGGATACAGCGTGAAGCTAATTTAATTTGAATAACAATGTTTTCTGGCTGCATGTGAATAATTTTTTTTACACTCACCTTTGGGTAACGGGTACGAGTCCCTCAAAAAGTCAAATGGATCATTCCCATTCGCGGGCGAGTAGTTCACAGAGAACGTTTGCATCATCATATCCACTATAGGACTTTGGGGGTAGGACCAGTGGCCGAATCTAGCTTTTCTATTTTGTACTTTAAGTTTAGATAAGTGCTGCCTATTTTCCAGTGATCCAGGCCTCTCGTTACCATTGATGGGATCGCTTTTGTTGTTTAAAGGATAAGGCCAAAGTATACGTTCATTTCTAAAACTTTGAACGTTTGCATTATTTTCTTGACTACGGTCTATATCGTTCTGTTCATCTTCCACATAAGCAAAATTCTCGTCATCATAGAGAACTAACGCTTTTGAGTAAATAAACACACTTAAAAGCAAGGTTGTATAAATTATATACTGCATAATTCCTGTGAACAAAGAAAAACATTTAAAACGGTATTAACTTTAATAACATGCATATGATTATTTATCTTATAAGTCCTTATACGCGACATAGTTAATCTTTAGTTATTTTATTGTTATTTTAATTAAATAAAAAAAATTATAATAAAAATAATGTAATATATTAATAAAACTTGTAAAGTATTATTTTAAAGATAATATACACAATTAGAGTTACATAAATCATATTGATTAATTTATCAGTTGTTTTTCTTAATGAAATATAAAGGGTCTTATATATTACATTTTATTTAATTATTTTTTTTTGCTTTATCTATTCAACGTAAATATTTGCTCTAAAACTAAGGCTATGTGATGCCATATTAAATAATTATATTTTTATATATAATTATTTAATATGGTATCAAAAAAATCAAGAACTCAGTCAGCACGCAATGTCTTCAAAATTCGGCGGAAAGTGGAGAACGGAGTGTCTTAATACTAGGTTCCCTCTGCCTACCCTGCTGTGTGCGGGATACAGCGTGAAGCAGATTTAAAAAAAAATAATTGACAACAACATTTGCATATAATAAATATTGAATTAAATTCATAATTTGTTTATTTAAATAATATATTTATAAAAATAGCAAAAATGCAAAACAAAAAATATCTTTTTCAAAAAAGACATTAATGTATTAATATTATAACTGAACGAAACACCAATTATTCCCGTTAAAGAGTAATATTAAAAAAAAATCTAAACTTACCTAATTAACTATTTAAGTACTATTATTTTTTTAAAAACACGATATTTGTTGTATCCCAAGACCCACGCTGTGCTTACAGCAGACGACCATTGAGTGACTGCTCGGTGGTACCTCTCCTGACCGTGCACTTGAAATACCGCTATGCGGTATAACAACATCGAACTCGATAAATGTATGTTAGCCATTTGTTCGCTTTAACACGGTAAATGTTTCCTTTCATTATAAAACTTGTACCGGGTCAGGAGATAACCAAAATGGAGCTAACTAAAAGCTCTCTTTATGTAAATATGTACGAAATAAGAACTACATTATATTTTGCTGTATATTATATTTTTTTTATATATTTTATTGTAATATTTTGTTCATAGTTATGTACAGTACAGTACAGTACAGTATATCGATATCATATATAGAAGAATCATCTAGAAATCACGTATTGCAAGTTGCCGTGAAAGTTCAAATTTATCGATGTTTCGTTAACGAGCACAAAGATACTTTACAAATGTAATTTAAATTTATAAATAAATATACAAACTATTGTATATCAACATTGAACGCAGCGGCAGCTGTAACGAGACGAAGCATGCGAGACATTAACACGTAATGTCTTGAATTGAGCAGAAAGAGGGGAACGGAGTGTCCTAGCACTTCGTTTCTTCTAGAAGGAAAAAAGCCGTGGTATTTGCGGAAATACAGCGTGAAACAAAATATATATATATTATATTGTAAACTAGCGACCCGCTCGCGGCTTCGCCCGCTTTAACTACTGAATTATTCATATAATGTACCTATGTTTGCAAAGCACTTAAGATTACTAATGTGAAAATTATTGAAACCTTAATGCAACCCGCATTTAGCTCCTCGTAGCTCCAATAAGAATGTCCCAATTGTTTAAAAAAATACACACCTGAACAAATGACACAAACAACAGAAAACTTAAACGAAAGAAATTATAAATAACAGACTACCTACTATCCTCTTACCCAAAAATACCCAAACGAAAGATGTAACCAACAATGCCGCGACGAAATACATTATAATTATTGGATAACTCCAAAATACGTGCAAACGCTTCTAAATTTACTTTGCTATAGACCCAGGCACAGAATTGAAGCATTCTCTCGTCCATCTCCGTAGTAGCTCCGAACGACATCTGGGCGTTGGTTCCATGGCCGTGGTCTCAAGCGATAACCTGCTCTAGAGCAGACACAGAGAGAGGCGTGCGGGACGGGATTGGAAAGATTATCAAATGCCATCTAGGCGGTCAACTCAGTCAGGTGAGACCCTCGGTTTCCTGAGGGAGGCCCAGCTTAAACGACCAAGGAGGACCAAGGATGCAAGGCTCATGAGTCGCATTTGGAGGAGGATAGAAAGTCCCTCGGAAGTCATCTGACGTCTGACCTCTCCTCCTGCTCCTTAGGTGCAGGTGACCCGATACATTGGCGCAGCGGAATGCGTTGGACGCGAGACGTTACCAATGTGTACCTCCAGGCTTTCTATTTTTAGGTTGCGGTGATGCATGGTGTTTCTCACGTAGTATGGCGCCTGCGTCACTCGACGGAGGATGAGGTTCTGGACCACCTGCAGGATTTCTCTTTGAGTGATACTCGCTAGGGCGATTTGATGTCATCAGTGTATAGTGCGTAGAGAACAGGTGACAAAATGCTGCCCTGGGGAAGAACGGCAACGATCGAGTCTCGAACTCTTAACTCTCAAGGAAAAATGTCCTGTCACTGAGGCAGGGAGGCAAAGACATGCGCGACGTGCTGGGGGGTGCCGGCTCTGAGCACTTAATGAAGTAGGTCCGGGTGCCAGACGTGGTCGAATACGCGTACTACGTCGAAGAAGACTGCTATTGCTCTCTCCTTTCGGTTGATCGCTGTTACGGCGTAGTGTAACCAGAGTAGTATACCCGCTCGCCAAACTGCTCGCTTCATGGGTGGATGTGCGCCTGGAGAAGTGAGAGGAATAACTTCTCGGACAGCTTGGAGACCGCGCAAAGGAGGGTTATAGATCGGTACCCCTCAGGCTGCTATGGGCTCTTCCCAGCCTTGGGCAACATGATGAGCAGGCCCTCCTTCCATGCCCGGGGGAAGCTAGGCGGGTGCGGCGGATCCATTTTTATAAGCAAAATATCGAGGGCGCGGGAGGAAGCGTGGAGGTCGGCGAGCCGCTACACAGCAAGAATTTTTTAGTATCGTAATTTCAAATCTGTGCTACTAATCAACATTTTGATCTACATTAAATGGCCAAGATAACTAATATACTTATTTATACACTGAGAGTAAGGGATAACATGAGTCGATATAGCTTTTCTCTAAAACTATTTGTAATTTCGAAATATGATTAATGAAGGTAATCTCCACTAACAATTCAATTTTGTTTACTTTATTGTATAAAATATTATATAATAGTGCTTCAAAAATATATATTTTTATCAACAATCATATAACCCAGACGTTTCGAACGTCATTCTTTAGCCAGGGTCATACCAGCGCGATTTCTATATAACATTCGCTGGCAAGCTAATGCCTTGAGTTCATTCAAATGACGATAACTTTTTTTTTAATGAACCGATTTTGATGAACCAAACTTTAGAACCTAAATTGAGTTAAAACAAAGCAATTGGTGAAATTTTCAAGTAAATCGGTTCAGTAGTTTCAGAGAAAAATGCGGACAACAATATGTCGACAGACAGACAGACAGACAGACAGACAGACAGACAGACAGACAGACAGACAAGAAATTAAAAAAAAATCTTTTTGCTTTCTATTAGTCTTTTTAAGTGTCCCTCTATCCATTTCAGTCAAAATTACTAAATGTACAGACAAAATATTTTTACTGTCTTATTATATATAGAGATTAAAGTTTTAAAGATTAATATAGTAAAAGTTAATTCTTGCTCTTACAGAGAACTAGGTGCCCAGGGTGACTTATCAAAAAGCTTTCTCTTCTTTCCAGATGGCTATAGAATATCAAATAAAAACATGCAAATTAAAAAAAGCTTACAATTACAAAATTAAATTGGTGATTAATTGCAGTGAAAAATAATTTATCTTATTTTACGATTTATGCTTTTATGTCAACATAACGGAAACTTTTAATATTTTTAACAAAGTTTTATACATAAGATAAGAAAACGCTAACAATTTTATTGAAGTTGCTTTTATTTAAACTTATGTAGAACACACTTGTAATACGCTTAAAGGCATGATTATTAACGTTAACAGTGATAACTGAAAAAATTGGGGCTGTCGTGGCGCACAGGCACAGCGTACCTTCTTCTAAACGCGACGGTTGTAAGTTTCATTTCCATTTGGGGGATTTTTTTTTACTTTTCTCGCCCTAGTAACAAGACAAAAGCGCGGAGTTTAATTCCGTCATCGAAAATCTAAAAAAATATGTTACTTTTTTATGTTACTTTTTTTTGTAGTTTATACTTTTTTTGTACTTTAAAAATTCTTAGCAGCATAGACAGGAACAACTTAGTATTAAGTTTCTCCGATTTCCCGAATACAAAAATTCTTCATTCAATTCTATTCTTTATTTTTGTTACTTCACGCTGTATTCCGCAGTAGCCTAGAGAGGGAACCAACATTTCGTTCCCATAAAGACACTTCTGGCGATTTTTTGAGGCATTGCGTGTCGAGTGGCAGAAATCCACGCCACGCGTTGTCTCCTTACAAACGCGGGGAAATAAAAATGTTAAATATTTCATTTCCTCAAGTGAGAATCAAACCCATAACCTGTCGCATTTACAGTCGCACGCTTGTGTCCCTGTGTCACCATTCAATTTTTTGCTATTTTTATTACAAGAAGTAAAAATTTTAATTTATTAACAGAAGTCATCGTAATTCAAGAAGACAGTTTTAACAGCCCCAACATGAAGAGTAATCATTTTAATTAGTCAAGGTAGGTATAAAGTTTTTTACGGCGATCTTAAAATATTTTTGTTGTTCTGACGCCACCCGGAGGGTTGATAATCGAGGCCTTTATTGGACGTCGTTTAATATATCATGTTTTTAATTCGTAAGCTGTTTTTGTTCAAAAATACTTCCACTATGAAAAATGATAATAAGGTGTCGTGATAAATTGAATATTTTATTATTTACTATGAAGGCTTAAAAGTGATTTATGTATTAAATCTTATATATAAATAGAATAAGAGCCAGTCATGGCACAGAAACACAAGCGTGTGACTGTGAACGCGTCAGGTTTTAGTTTCCACTAAAAGAGATGATAATGATGCGGAAAGTGGGGAACGAAAGTGGCTTAATGGTTACGGAATGTCTGAACACTAAGTCCTGAAGTTCCCTCTGTCTATCCTGATATGTGCAAGATATAACCTGAAACTAAGAAGAAGCAGAGCCACAGACAGAAACTGTTAGTTATTTCATATTTTTTTCATATTTTGTGTGAAAATAAAAATCTTAGTAGTAGAAACTGCAATTTCTTTGTACCTAACTGCGCATCGTAAAGAAGGATTATGTAGTATATTTTGTCCCAATTTTTACTTCAATCGATCAATATTAGCTTTGCTTAAGACGATAATGAAACTTTACCAAAGCGACGACCATACGCCATTCGAATGCGAAAATAAAAACACTACAAACTATATCAATTCAAAATTGAATTTAAGGTTCCTTGCGTCTTCTTCTGTATTTGTTCCGTTATTGTGCCCTTATTAGGCAGTGATAGTAGCAGTGATATCCGGCTAATGGTTATTACGATCATAAACACAGCAACAGCATTCCATACACAGTTGGAGGTCATTCTTGAACTAATTAAATCTTTTCAAGAAGCAATGTAAAATTTTAGTGGAACGAACTTTAATTCACTTTACAAAAATATACATATCTTAATCGTATATAAAACTATTTCAATTAACAGCTAAAGAATGGTTAGTGCGTTAAAAATACTAGTCAGAACATAAATAAAATTCATGTGCATGTTTAAAATATAATTTTATATAAAAAAAAATCGCAGCTGGCTGTTTATTAATGGTGCTTATTAATATTCCAGGTTCCGTTAAGTCGATAAAATCGATCCTTTACAGCCTTATGTTGACTTTTAAATATTTATTTAAATTTATTTTCTTATTTCTTCGCTCTGGTATCGAGGCAAAGCGCGGCTTTGAGTTCCGCAAATCTCACTGGCAATCTTGAAAAAATTGAGGCTCTCGTAATGCAGTAGCTCCGCATCTGCCTACAATTACAATGGTTATGGGCTAAATCATTATCGAGCAACGAATTATTTCCATTTCATCGCTCTTTTAAGACAAAGTACGGCATTGAGTTCCGTCACACGTATTAGGGTTGAAATTAGAAAACTGAGTGTTCGGGCACAAAATGCTCATGATTATAAATATAGTGGAAGTTTGACAAAAAATAAACTATTCCAGGCCAGGCCAACTATTTGAGGCCAGTCGTGGCGCAGCGGCACTAAGTGTGACTGTAAAACCGACTGGTTGTGTGTTCGATCCCCACTCGAGAAGATGAAATATTTACTTAAATTTATATTTCCATTTCTTCGCTCTGGTGTCGAGGTTAAGCGCGGCGTTGAGTTCTGCCACTCAACACACAATGCCTCCAGAATTCGGCAGAAAGTGGAGAACGGAGTGTCTTAACACTAGGTTCCCTCTACCTATCCTGCTGTGTGCGGGAAGTCAGTGTGAAGCTGAAGCTGATTTATTTTATTTAAACTATCTCAATTATTGAACTAGCTTTAGACACATCAAGGTGAAAGTGATCACTTAGCGGCTCTCGGTTAGTGGGTCCATAGGATATATAACGGAATCGACTTACAAACAAGTTTTTTGCGAAAAGGTGTTATCTGTAAACAACAAGTGGATCACGATCAAATTAAAAATAATTTAATTTTGAATTCTTGAAGCAAGTGGTACAAAAGTTAAATTTGTTTTTTTTTTATAATTTTTTATTTAGTATTAGTTTATATTTCCATTTCTTCGTTCTGGTGTCGAGGCTAAGCGCGGCGTTGAGTTCTGCCACTCAACACGCAATGCCTCCAGAATTCGGCAGAAAGTGGGGAACAGAGTGTCTTAACACTAGGTTCCCTCTGCCTACCCTGCTGTGTGCGGGATACAGCGTGAAGCTGACTTTTTTTCTTTTAATAATATTTGTACAAAATAAAAAAGTGTTTTATAAAATTTACTGAAATAAACAAAAAAAACTAATAATATTGAAATTCTTCGTCATCCCACGACATCGTGAGATGTGTTTCTCTAACAAAATTTATGGCATAAAAGCATCATATCAACAGTATAATTTATAACACAAAATGTACGCATTTTGGAGAGTCTCATTTTTCCTTGTGAGACATTGTGCGCATCAAACACTTGGTGTATGATGAATTTGTGCAATATAGATACAGATAATCATTTTATTACAAATTTAAAAACTACTAGGATAAAAAAAATAAAAAAAAATACTAAAAACTACTAAATTTAATATCTTTTAGAATATTTTGCATGTAAATTTGTAGCATAAAATATTGTAATAATTACTAACTCTAATGTGAATGGAACAGTTGTTGTCCTCGTAGTCCTATCATCTAATATTAAAAAGTAATCTGCAAAGGAGAACTTTTTAAATTTACAGTTTAATTTCTGGCGATGGCCGCTAGTTATGTACCAAGTTGCTTAAAGCTTTAAAAATAAGCCAGTCTGTTTTGTTTGTGGATATATTGTTTCCAGTACCAGAATATTATTTGTTCATCTATTAGTGCTAACCTATTTTTCTAGATTTGTGACATGACTGTTCATCCAAAAACTGAGTTTTAATTTATACATAGTAAACTTTGATACTTGTTTGTTTTCTAAATGCCTTTAAATTACAAAACTAAGAAAATATTGTGAGATTTTTAATAGCAATATACTGAATACAATTAAAATACGTCTAAATTGTCACTTATTTGCTTAAAATTAAAATTTTAATAGGACTGTTTGGCAAATGATCTTGTCGGCCATCTAGAGAAGCAGCAAAGAACTTTTTATTATCAAACCGTAAAGGAAAGCTCACGCTCACGTAAAATTTTCTACTTACATAAATTACTTGGATCGCGGTAGATGGCGTTATATGACTAAATAACGATAAAAACTGAAAAGAAAGATATAAGAAAGCAAATAAACGTTATAATTAATATCGTCAAAAGCATTCATATGAAAGAGTCAAATATAATTTTGAATAATGCGCTCTCGACTATAGCAACAAGAATATAGTATATGAGTGTCAATTATCATGAGTGATTATTTGGTTACTCTTCTACTTTCGGAAACAAAATTTTGAACAGAACATCTCATCCTTTATTTTTAACATTTTTAAAGTGTTAATCCACACTTCGGAAAAAAAAAACTTATTTAGAAAACGTACAAAAATTTGAACGTAGCGGGACTCGAACCTGCATCTCCCGGAAACCGATCAGGACCTGGTCGGTTTCCAAGAGGCGCGGGTTCGAGTCCCGCTACGTGAATTTTTTTAATACGTTTTCTAAATAAGTATGTTACGTCCTGTTCAGTTCTATTCTTTGACTATAGCGTTACGAACGTACCAGTTGAACACTAATCACTTCACCAACGTTACGTTGCATGGAGAACACACCAAGGAGGTTTGTTTACGTGTATCAAATTAAAATTCTAAATATTCTTTATTCAAATAGATTTTTACAAGCACTTTTGTATTGTCGAATGAAAACTACCACCAGCTCGGAAAACAGTTCTGCTGAAAATAGTTGCTCTTCTTGAGCTTCGATTGTAAAATTATTCTAATAGTGCAATTGTTCAATATTATCCTTTATAAAAATCAAGAGTTCTAATATTTTTGATTTGTTTTATTTTGGCATTTTATGCATTCCGGATTTTTGTACATAATAAAATGTTGTCCAATCGTTAACAAAATCATTTAACAATTTAAGCAAAAAATGTCACTATTATAAGAAACGGCTCATTTTTTTACATTAAAATGCTTTATTGTTATTTATAATTGTGATTTTTTTTCTAATGTATCAATACAATTACTTACACATTTCCCTAAGTAATTAGGGAAATGTGTAAATAATTGTATTGATTACATTAAAATTACAAGTATTATTTAATTAACGTATTATTTTATTTCCAACGCTGAAATATATTTCTCTAGGGAAATTTATATGTCAGAAACAATAATAACATGTTACTAGTTCCAAGTACCGTTACCGTCACAACCTTATGCAGGGGTACAAGGGTGTGACTGTAACGTGACGGTTGTGGGTTTAATCCCCACTCTAGAAAATGAATTATTATTTATTAATATTTTCATTTCTTCGCTCTGGCACCAAGGCATAAGCACCGTCTTGAGTTCCGCCACTCAATACGTAATGCCTCGTAAACTATTTTACGTTAATATAGTTGTAACTTCACTTAGCTTCACGCTGTATCCCTAGTAGGATAGTCAGAGAGAACGAAGCACCAAATGCTACGCTAGTTGTAATTTAAAATTAAAAAAAATTGTTTCACGCTGTATCCCTCACATAGCAGAGCAAATATAATATATTTTATATGTTTATCTGTTTACTTGCCAGCTTATGTAAACAATGCGAGTAACATTGACTCAGAAATTATAGACTGACAACAAATTTACATAGTCTCTTCAGTGTATCGTAGAATCAATATCAAGTTTACTTGTTACACATACTATACTTCAGTGTAGCAAGGAAGTTTTAATTATCTGTATTGTTTATTATACAGAGTGTTTTTGTAATCACCACTTTAAATGAAAGCACAGTTTTAACTACTACTTTACTTATATTACTACTGCTACTTACTACTAATATTTTTTTTTCTTTATTTGTACTGTAATTTTCACTTATTGTCCAATTTCATAATTGTAGGTCAACGCGAAATACCCAAACGTTTTTAATTATGAGACTGATTTCATTCAAAATAAGCATACAGCAAAAAATAAGCATAAAAGCTTGCCTTTTTTATATCAAAGTTACAAGTTGTAGGTATCGCAATTGCATGAAATAAAACAAAATTATTGGAGTCTTATTCACTTCTGGACTCATTCTTTGTTTGGATCTCTTGTTGCAGTGGCTGCTTTCCTTTAAAACTCCACTTAAATACATTTATTTGGTAATTTGGTAATATTAAAAGTGGCGAGCCAAATTAAAAATAAACTGAGAAATAATAATACATATATTTTTCTTTTATATATAGAATATATTTATTTTTTAATGCATGATTAATTTTTAGTATAGTTTTACAGGGCAGCGCTATATAAAATTATATTACGTATCCTCAATATTCTCTATTTATTCTAATACTAGTCACCCACTACTTCCCATTCTCATTTCCATAAGGAATTTAGAGAAATCCTTTCCATCACTACCTAACCTGCCTACAGTTTTATATATATGCTGATATAGATAATGTTATGTAAAAAATAAACCAGCTTCGCGGTGTATCCCGTACATAGCAGGGTAGGCAGAGGGAACCTAGTGTTAAGACACTCCGTTCCCCACTTTCTGCCGACACTTTCTGTCACACTTTGGTCACACGACTGGCCTCAATAATATTATGTATATATTTATATGTAAAATAAAAATAAGCCTTCGTCTTGAACAATAATAATTTACAATTAATATACATATTAATAAAAACAATATTGAAAACCGTTTTGTAACTTAAGATTAAACTTTTACATCACCCTGAATCGACTTTTGTCTTATACAATGAAAGATGCAACATAAAAATATATTTTATATATTAACATTATCTTTAAATACCTTCCTGCAGTTAAATAAAAATTTCAACCAATCTTTTTCTTTTTCTCATTTAATCATATATGAGGCCGGTCGTGGCGCAGCGGCACAAAATGTGACTGTAAAATCGACTTGTTTTGGGTTCGATCCCCTCTCGTGGAATTTAAATATTTATTTTCATTTATATTTTCATTTCTTTGCTCTGATGTCGAGGCAAAGCGCGGCGTTAAGTTCCGCCACTCTACTCGCAATGCCTACAGAACTCGGCAGAAAGTACCCTGCTGTGTGCGGGATACAGCGTGAAGCTGATTTATTTATTTATTTTATTTTTATCATATATGTAGGTATTATCGTTTATATTCAGAGTATCTATAGATAATAAAGACGTATTACCCACCTACAGTATGTGTGTAGGCAGAAGGGAAGCTTTTAATAGACTCATTTCTAAGTGGTTCACCTTTTGAAAGTGCTACTTGTTAATTGTTAACATTTTCCTTTACATTCAAGTATTCTACGAAAGCTGTAATTGATGTCTATTATAGACCATATTATTTTAATATACTTTTCTCCAAATTGAGGTCGTCGTGGCGCAGTAGGACTGCGTCTGGCTGTCAACGAATAACATACCATATAAGTTTGATTTCCAGTCGGGGGGTAATTTTTGCTTTCCTGCTTTGATAAGAAAACAAAGCACGGCGTTGAGCTGCGCTACTCAACACGAAATGTCTCGATAATTGGGCGGAACGTGGAGAACGGAGTATCTTAACGCTATTCCCTGTGCATACGTTACTATATGTGGAATATAGCTTAATAAAAGAAAATAATCAAGTAATCTTGTCAATCAACGTGCATTTTAATTTTTTATGAAAGAAGTACTTATTTAATAAAATATTTTACAAATAGAAAATAAGCTGATAACATTCAACGCTTTTTAGTTGGTCAGAGCGCTTGGACGATTTCCAAGAAGCGCGGGTTCACATTCCGCTAAACGTTAAAATTTTTATGTTTTCTAAAAAGTTTTTTTTTCTTTCCTAAGTGTAAAGAAACACTTTAAAAATCAGCTTCACGCTGTATCCCGCACACAGCAGGAAAGGCAGAGGGAACGTAGTGTTATGACACTCCGTTCCTAGTGTTAAAAAACTCAGCGCCGTATTTTAAGACTGTGACCTTCTAATTTGAATTTGATTTGATCGATATAAAACAAACAATGTCTAACACATTTAATTGGATAAGAAATTATACTGATTTAATAAATAAACGAAAATATAATTTTTTTTGTAATCTGTAAAACAAAAAAGTGGTTACTACTTATCCTTAGGAGCTAGACATATGCTGTATTTTTTTTTTGGACCTTCTAATGGAAAATAGTTTTGTTATTTTTGTGCTTAACCATTTACGCAGCGTATGCACAGAAGCTCTCGATTTCTTCCATTTTTCAATATATTTTTTCTCCTCTCCTGTAGCTTTTGGTGTGAAAGCCTATAATAGCCTTCCTTCTCGTTTTTCAAATGATCGATTTCAACCAAACAAAATTTTCCACTCTATAATTTGTATAAAATATAGATTAGTATAGAATACAATAAAGAATAGATAATATTAGTATAGATTAAACCCTTAAATCGTATTCATAAGTTGCAGACAGACTTCGCTCCTCACAGTTTCTATTCACATGCCGTATGCAAGTTGAAGTTGAAAATTTCAAAGTTGGAGTAAGTTTGAGTTTATTTTGTTTCAGACTTCGACTTGCTCTATTCTCATACAATCCGCTACGTTTCGAGGCACGTACGGGTACGTGTCCGACCTTCTAGTTTACTACAATTTGTCCATTTCCGTACAGTGAAGTACTATTAGAAAATATTAAATCAGCTTCACGCTGTATCCCGCACACAGCAGGGTAGGCAGAGGGAACTTAGTGTTAAGACACTCTGTTCCCCACTTTCTGCCGAATTCTGGAGGCATTGCGTGTTGAGTGGCAGAACTCAACGCCGCGCTTAACCTCGACACCAGAGCGAAGAATTGGAAATATAAATTTAAGTAAATATTTCATCTCCTCGAGTGGAGATCGAACCCACAACCAGTCGGTTTTACAGTCACACCTCGTGCCGCTGCGCGACGACTGGCCTCTACTACTTTACTATTAGAAAAGATACTTATAAATGACTTTTTATAAGCCGTAATGTTGGAGAAATAGTAACAAAGTTGTAGCGAATCGGACACTTTTTTAACGAAAGTAGCAATAGTAATAACGTTCACGAAAGCAATGAAGTAAAATCTACAGCATAGAAGTATTAAAATTGACGAAAGATTTATTGTTTTTCTTTATTGTTATAGCATATAAATACAGACATCTAAATTTAGTAGAGTTTATTTCTAGAAAATAACTAGACCTTCGCTTGTATACTTATTGCTACGGCTATGGAAATACGCCTACAATGTGTAAAAGGTATAAACTTAGCATTCTACTTGATTCTGTTAAAAATGTACTTCTTAGAAAACATATAAAATATTGAACGCAGCAGGAATTGAACCGGCGCCTTTTAGATACCGTCTAAGACGGTGCGGGCGGACAATATGAAATTAGTATGTTTTCTAAAAAGCTTTTTTTTCTGAAAATCTGATAAAAATAATTTACCTGTCACCTGATGCTTCAATGAAGCCTTCTGCTGAGTACCTACTCGTTTAAAAAAATCATTACATTTTTTATTTTACTTTTGCGCTGTTTCCCGCACTTAGCAGGGTAGACAAAGGTAGCCTGGGAACCTAGTGACCCTTGTTCCCATTAAGATATTTTTATTCCCTATTGTGCGCAGTATTGTCGAGGCATTGCGTGTTGTGTGTTCAGTGGCGTCAAGTCATCGCCGCGTTTCGCCTCGTTACCAGAGCGAGGCAATGAAAATAATTAATATCTCATTCCTCTGAGTGGGAATCGAACTCCCAACAATCGCGTTTAGAGCGTTTATATGCTCAATTACTAAAACCACTATTTACTTGATGCACGAAAGTAAATAATAATTAAATCTAAATTATTTTTTCCCAAATGAAAATGCGGCTTTAAGTTCTTCCAAGTGGAGATCGAACTCATAACTGCATTGCATATACAGTTAGACTGTTTTACTGCGCCACGATATATGTATATATAGTAAATAAGTGAAAAATATATCATTTGGCTTTGTGTTAATATTTTTTTTTATTGTCAGAATGTTAACATTATATTAATTACTAGTTAATCGTTAATAAATTATTAGTTAATAAAGCATTAGGGTACCTGTTTATTTTTTTTGTTGATTATTTCTTTATTTTAAAGAAATTACCCTCTAGATTTGGCAGATTTGGCGCATAGCAATGGCAAGGGCTAAGAGACTAACAAAAGCTAAAAAAATAAATATCCTCTGATACCAACCTCCTCACCAAAATTAATAAAAAAAAATTTCATATGTTTTTTTATTAAAAAAAACTAAACTTTTATCTTTTGATTGCGTAGATTTATACCTACTCTCCAAGCGATCGTAGATCTGCATATTTGATATTAATTTCCGCATGATACCTGCACATAATCCAATGAACAAACTAACAGAGAGAAATAAATTCAGACGGATAACAAAGAGATTCTATACAGGTTCTATTTTTTTGTTAAGAGGTACAGAACCCTAAAAATATAAAAAATATGTAGCAGTCAACATTTTATTTATTTAAAACATTAATGAACTCTTATTCTGTCATATTCAAATATTTATTTTTCAGGTAATAAATTATGTAAAGTAAAATGCCAATAAATACATTATTCTGCTTTGTTCATAATTCAAAATATATCCTACTAATTATTAATTAACTAACACAACTAACTAACACATAAAAGTTTATGAGAATAAATGTTTCTTACTCTTTCATGCAAAAACTACTGAACGGATTTAGATAAAATTTTTATAATATTATAGCTTACATATCACAATAATACATAGGTCACAATGTATATAAGCATTTTGTATAATTTGGCTAAAATATAACAATAAATTTCAGCGGGCGAAGCTTCGCGTGGATAGCTTATTATAAATATTTTTTAATCGTTGTTGGAACATTCTAAATCTAATAAATTTAATTACAAAAAAAATGTTAAAAATGTACAGATTATGATTTAAAAATATTTTAATCCATATAATGCAAAATTTAAGATAATAATTAAAACAATCACTTTCAGTCACTTTCAGAAAACCTTTTAGTAGTTAATTGACATCTGTCACTAACTTACTTTAAAGCAAGTATATTTTATTTCAGTCTACAGGCTTTATAAATTACAGTAAACTTTCATAATTTAATTTTATATATTTTTTAATTTAAATAGCAAATTACAATATAAAAAATAAATGTACCTTTTTAGTTGGAACAGTTAATTACTTTACACATTTCGTTTTCGGCCGAATAAATTAATAAATACTTTCTGTTTTATCTTTCGATATCGTATAATCAAAACTTTATAATTTAATTTTTATTTAGTAATAAAAGATTTAGTACTCAGTCATTTATTGAACCCGTTGTATATAGGAGTTATTTTCTAGATTCATCATACGAGTTTCCGATTTTTTGATAAATAAATGTAATTAATTTACTATAATTTTACTATAAAAGCTTAACTTATTATCTATTCAACAAATATACTTTTTACTTTTGTAAGGAAGACTGGAACTGGTTGTCACAAAGCTAAGTTGTTTCTGTGGCGTTAGCTACGAATCAGAGAACGATGTAGTGACAGTAAATTGATCGTCTCTCCTCTGTCAGCGAGAGCCCGTGGCGCCAGAGGTTTTTTGTGAATTTATATAGCATTTGCCTGTCACCATAAAGTTGTAAACTAAAAATATTTACTTTACAACTTTAGTTATTATAATCAAAGAAGTATTTGTTTTCTCTAAAAAATAGATAACAAACTTGAATAAGATAAGAACAGCAAGTAAGCAAACAAGAAAATTTACAGTAACGAGGAAGTTGTTACATGAAAAAGATGAAGAAAGCGTAGTCGATAAATATTTTCTTTGATATATTATGATCCCTTTGAATCTTAGGATTATGGAGAGGCTGGTGAAGAAAAAGTACATTGCGTGCTTTGCAAACACTGGTCGCACGTTTACAAAAGGTGAAAAAAATCACTACCTTGTTTGAATTGCGAAAAGTTTTTTTTATGGAAAAGTACAAGGCAAACGAGCGTTTGGGTCACCTGATGGTAAGTGACTACCGCCGCCCACGACCTCATGCAACACCAGAGGAGCTACAGGAGCGTTGCCTGCCTTTAAGGTGGGTTGGGCGCCGGAGTCCGTCATTACGTGATGCGAAACGCAGTGGCATAAAGCCACTACTTAACGCCGGTTTTAAATGGTGGAGATAAGTATTACTCAGAATAGTTATTTTCCTTCAATAATTTATTGATTTTCTTAAATTCTACCACATTATTTTAATTTACATTATTAGTTTTAAATTTCTGCTTAAAGAAAATGTGTTTATCTCTTTATATTTTAAATCTCAAAACAATTTAAATCTCAAAAAACGTCGCAACCAGCTCCAGTCTGCCCTACAACGTAAAAAATATATAGCCAAAATTTTACAACTAAAATTGACCTGTTAAATATTTACAGCTGCACAAAGCTATATTTAATTACACATACGAGTGCTTAAATTATATCTTGAGCAATTACACAACAGCAACGCCATAAATAGCCATTGTAGAGATATTCTTGAAATTATGTCCTTACCTGCAAAAATAATGTTAAATAATTAATTTATATATCATGAGGCCGGTCGTGGCTCAGAGGCACAAAGTGTGACTGTAAAATCGGCTGGTTATAGGTTCGACACCAGGAAGTGAAATATTTATTTACATTTATATTTTCATTTCTTCGCTCTGGTGCCGAGGCAAAGCGCGGCGTTGAGTTCCACCACTCAGCACGCAATGCCTCCAGAATTCGGCGGAAAGTGGAGAACAGATTCTATCTACCCTGCTGTGTGCGGGATACAGCGTGAAGCAGATTTTTTAAAATTTATATATCTTTAATTTTTAAGTAACATAGATCTTTAATTTTATGAAGATTTTGCTTTATTTTTTTTAGATAAACAAATATTGACTTATGGCTCAGTGGTCAGAGCGCCTAGTCGGTTTCCAGGAGGCGCAGGTCCGAGTCCCGCTACGTTCAAATTTTTATACGTTTTCTAAATAAGTATTTTTCTTTCCTAAGTATGGAGTAACATTTTAAAAACTCAAAATAGTGACTTATTTATTTTATTAGATTAAAACAGAGTGCAAAAGTTCCATTCCGTTTTAACGTTTCCTTTCGACACTAAATTATATACTATCTAGGGAGAATTTCGAATGCTGACAATATAATATCTAATTTCACATAGAAATGCATGATGCATGCAATTTTTTTGTACGTACTTTATATTGCCATCTACAAGTTTGTATACATTTTTTTTTTATTTTAGTGCTAGTTTTATTTTTTCACTTAATTTCAATGTATTTACTTTTACGTCTCACATAAGTGTATGTAATAAAAACAGATATTTTTTTATATAAAATAAATAAATAAGAAAATGGAATATAAATTTAAATAAATATTTCATTTCCTCGAGTGGGGATCGAACCCACAACCCGACTGGTTGTGTTTTACAGTCACACTTTAATAATAATAGTAATAATCCTAATCAGTCCTAAGTCCCAATTATATTACATTAATGACTTGAAGGATTATTAATAAAGAATAGAGATAGATACATTAAATACCTAAGAGACATTAAATAACTACGTACATTTTCTGCTTTCTTTGATAAAATAAATCTTTTCAAATGATTAGCTTTAAGAAATAGCTTTTAGTTATAAGGCCGCCATTACACAGTTTTTTCTTGTCTTTTATGAATTGTATTATTTTTCTTTGTTTTTAGTGTGATAAAGTATTATTATTTTTATTAATAAATGGATACTATTTTATAAACTTGTTTACGTACAGCCATAAAGATATGCATACTTAATACAAAAGAACTCTGAAACTATCGTTAACGTAAACCGAAGTACATTCTTTTTTCATTCCTCATAAAAACACAGTTGAAACAAAGAAAGCAATTTAAAAGTATTTTACGGATTATTTCAGAAATATGTATATTGTACAATTCATGTATTGTCCAAAACAGCGGGCCGTTGTTTGACTACTTTTTGATGGTTTATGCCAAAGGTCAAATATGGATTTGTCAAAAAACTTTATTCCCTACAACCTATTAAAAAATTAAATTATTAAATTAATTATTAATTATTAATTATTAAATTATTTATTACCTACTAAATTTTGATCCATGGAATATTTGTAAGATTATCTTTAATATTAATGCTTTATACTCAATCCTGCGGCTTCGCACGTTTAGTCAAATGGAAGTACTAAGAGTATCCTGCTCTCAAATTTTGCAAGACTTTTAGGGTTCCGTACATCAATCATCAAAAATACATTAATCGGAAGGATCTTCATTAGATTACTCTGTTGTCCGTCTGTCTATACAGACACAAAGGCAGTCACAAAGAAGTCACAGACACAAAGGTCTTGACACAAGGACAGACATGCGTCTGTCCTTGTGTCAAGACCATTCATTTCAAGATCGCGTGGATGTATCAAGCTGAAGTTAATATCAAATATTTTTATACGGTCTACGGTCCCTTGGAGCACAGAAGAGTAAAAAAGTAGTTCATTTTACATAAAATGAATGCAAACGTAACCAAATTTAAATTTGTCAAGTTTTATAAGTCACATTCCCGTTGATCTACAATTATGAAATTGATATGGAATGGAGTTAGTAAGGGAAACGGTGAGATTGACTTTGGCTTTCTTTGCTTTATAATATTAATATAGAAAATAGATAAATAATTTTACAAATTAGAATAACATTTTCTTGTAATTAACTCAACAATATGGTAAATATAAAATATGTCATACCACTAGAGACATGACGCTCCTGTGGCTTCTGTACATCGTAAGCTGCAATGTATGCAGTTGGCATCAATCCTGTTGAAAATTAAGCCCTATTAAACATCGTTTACTCACAAATAAGATTAAGTGATAGAAAAATTATATTAATATCAATGTTATTTAAAAAAAATAAAAAAAAAAAAAATTAGCTTCACGCTGTATCCCGCACACAGCAGGGTAGGCAGAGGGAACCTAGTGTTAAGACACTCCGTTCCCCACTTTCTGCCGAATTCTGGAGGCATTGCGTGTTGAGTGGCAGAACTCAACGCCGCGCTTAACCTCGACACCAAAGCGAAGAAATGGAAATATAAATTTAAGTAAATATTTCATCTCCTCGAGTGGGGATCGAACCCACAACCAGTCAGTTTTGCAGTCACACCTCGTGCCGCTGCGCCACGACCGGCCTCAATTATATCAATGTTATTGATTAATGTTAATGAATTTAATGTTATTTATATCAATAATATATGTAGATTTTTTAAGTTAGACTCAAAATAAAAGCATATTTTGATATTCGAAAATAAATTTGAAAAAACTCCGTTGTCTGACCATCATTGCGAAGGAGCGTACGACTGTAATCACGATGGTTGTGGGTTCGTGCAATTTCTACTCGGGGGAATGAAATATTTGATATGTTCATTTCCTCGCACTTGTAATGCAGCGTTGAGTTCTGCCACTCTACACCAAATGCTTCTCGATTTCGGCGGAAAGTGAGAAACGGAAGTGTCTTAATTTGAAACGGAGTGTTTTAACACTATCTCCCACATTCCCTCTGCCTACTCTGCTATGTACAGGATAAAAATTTTGTACCTAAAAAATATTCTTTAAAATATATATATTTTTTATTTTCAAGAATAAATAATTGTTTTACATTGTAAAGTCAATTAATAGGCTGATTGTTGTTTAACAGATCATATCTATCATCACACAAATGCAAAGTTCAGTTTAGACCTCGTGAACTGTACTCCACTTGATAGAGTTCGACAATTTTAGGTTTTATTCGTGTGGTTGTAACAGTGGTGAATTCCGATTACAAGCAAACAATATAAGAAAGTAAAAATATTTTGCGTCACGTATTAATATATAGACTTATATCCTTATTTTCTGAAGTTAAAACTATGCCGACCATTGGTACTTGTTGGTTACTGGTGACACTGCTAGGTATATGTATATAAAATATACTATATAAATACCTGGATAGTATATTGACGTCTTACTAACAGTGTAATTAGCTGGAAACAAATTCAGAGAGCACTGATATTCTTCATAGGGCTCGCTGACGTCGTCGTCGTGAACCACTGCCTTTGTTATTATTGAATATAGGCCCCAAGAGTCCATTTTCATTTCAGATACGGCTTGAGTCAGTGGTTTGCTAAAATATTACATTTTCTATTTAAAAACAAAATTCTATTCTCATTTTTTTATATAAAATTGCTAACGTTTTAAAGAGTTTCAAAAGTTTATTTCAGATTGTATTTTTCTTTAATTATCTTTTGGAATAGTACACTTACCCTTGTGCTGATATAATTATTTCCGGTTTTGGATATAGATTTTCGGCTGTGCATATTAATGTTACTAAAAATACATATTTTTTTTCTTGAGTAAAGTGAAAGTTTCTACCAGTGTCTACGGAAGAAAGAAATGATGATTGTTTTACAATTAATACGTAACACACAGTGCGCTAATATTGTTTATATATGTATATCTATGATATAGTCATATTAGGAGCTACATACAAAAAAAGATTTTTATAGCTCGAAGTTTTTTTAATTGCCTAGTAGATCCCTATTTTCCCGACTGCTAAGGGAGGGTTATGTTTTTCGCGCGTATCTTGTATGTATGTATGTAATATTTTTTATTACCTCATATCACCAGGATGAGGCCGGTCGTGGCGCAGCGGCACGAGGTGTAACTGCAAAACCGACTGGTTGTGGGTTCGATTCCCACTCGAGGAAATGAAATATTTACTTAAATTTATATTTCCATTTCTTCGCTCTGGTGTCGAGGCTAAGCGCGGCGTTGAGTTCTGCCACTCAACACGCAATGCCTCCAGAATTCGGCAGAAAGTGGGGAACGGAGTGTCTTAACACTAGGTTCCCTCTGCCTACCCTGCTGTGTGCGGGATACAGCGTGAAGCTAATTTAATTTTTTTTTTATCACCAGGATAGCTAAACAGATTTACATAATTGAAGTATCGTTAGATTCGTCTTAATAGCCCAAGCGTTTTTAGATAAGTGACGTTAAAAAAATAATCATATCGGCTGTGGGACGCCATTGGACTTAGTGAAAAAAAATGTTTTTCAATTACGACAATATGTGTATCAAATTCAAGAGCTCAATACAAGGATTCCATAAAGGTATATCATGATTATCATTACCGTAATACTAATAAAAATAATACAATGAGAAAGTAAAGAAATAAAATAAATTAAAACAAAACCTCTTTAAATTATGCGCGATTCCTGGTAAAGATTTAATTGATTGAAGAATTACTTCCCGTTACGGTCCCGACTGTTAATCCTAATAAACTATGGGACTTGCTTTTTTTCTTTTTAGTTTTATGCAGTCGGGGTTCTTGCATTTTTATTATTTTTTATTTACTTTAGATTTAAATTTGTTCAAAGCGCCAAAATATGAAAGAGAATTTCATGTCAAGTACCTACTATCTACACAAGCCTGAGTACAATGTACTACAAATACTTAATCCTGAAAAATATTTTTCGGTAAAAAAATATACATACACTCTTTGTCTTTTAATAAATATTATAAAAAAGTAAAAAACGTATATAAAATTTTAACCAAGTCAAATGTAGATGAATTTAATCTTTATTATAATATCCGTAACTCATAAAATCCTATATCGCCTTTCTACCACCTACTTGACATAAGTGACTACATGACACACAGAGTAGTATAATTAAATGTTAATTAGAATTACATATAAAAAGTAAGGCTTTAAGTAATTACTAACATCACAGACGCTTTTATGAGACTTTGCTTTTAACAAATATATATATATATATATATATATATATATATATATATATATATATATATATATATATATATATATATCATTTCGTTACTTAAGAATTATATATTAAAATAGTCTTAAAGCTTGTAAATAATTAGCGAATTGGAAAAGGAAAAGTAAAAGCTGAAAGTTCTCGCTACCGATGTAATTTTCATCCAAGTTTCTAGTTCGTTCATTTTCATTTTCTCTCCTTTATATTTTCTATCATATTGTATGTCGTTTTGTAACATCTTCTTTTTTTATTATTATATTAGTAGCCTGTTTCTTTTATATTATAAGTACTATGACTATACGAGTTATGATTAAACTAATGTTTACATCATTTAGATACCTATATTTCAATAATTCAAATGTTTTTAAGATAATAATTATGAACAGAAATCAAATTATTCGATTTTTCGAATCCTGGAGGCATTGCGTGTTGAGTGACGGGATTCAACGACGTGCTCTCCATCGTTAACAGAGCGGGGAAAAGAAAATACAAAATATTTAATTTCCTCGAGTGGGAATCGAACCCTTCGTACACATGTGCCTCTACGCCACGACTGGTTTTTTTACATTGACAATATCAATAATATCAGTTAAGTGACGTGAATCATTGTACATCTACATATTATATTGAAACTTGAAAAAAAAAACGATATTTCGAGGAAACGTCAATACATTATAAGTATACCAATATAAATTTGTGGGCATAGATAAAAATAAATATTATAATTAAAAAGTAGTGTATTTATGTAGCTATTTACTAGCATTTAATGTAAAACACAATATAACAATCTAAGATAAACTTATTTATATATGTAAAATTAGTTATGACTCTTACTGTACACAAGCATGGGTCGCGTCTGACGGTCCTCCTGCATGAAGGTAGACACCACGCAAGTATAATTTCCACTAAGGTCTGTAGTAGGTTGTAATATTTTGATGGCACGATACGCTTGCAATGGTTCTTCTGTAATTCGTTTCTTATTTTATTATTTTTCATTAATATAAATTTTATAATATTGCCAGTAATGGCGCAGGGCCTCAAAGTGTGACTGTAAAAGCGACTAGCCGTGGGTTCGAGCCCCACTCGAGGAGATGAAATATTTATTAAAATTTATATTTCTATTTATTCGCTCTGGTGTCGAGGCAAAGCGTTGAGTTCTGCCAATCAACACGCAGTGCCTCCAGAATTTGGTGGAAAGTGCGGAACGGAATGTCTTAACACTAGGTTCCCTCTGACTATCCTGCTATGTGCGGGATGCAGCGTGAAGCTGATTGATTTATTTATTTTTGTTAGTGTTTCCACATATACATAAATGTACATAAAATTTGTTTTGATACTCGTTATTTAAATAAACAAATAAAATGTATCATACCCGATATTCTGAAATCCAAATCAACTTTTCCTTTTAGCAATCCTATAACTTGCGGCTTTAGAGGCGGTATCCATTGATACACTAAGCCGGAGGAGCCGTTGAAAAACCATTTCATGACGAGACCGGGAGGCGTTGCTATATCGGTACTATACTGACAATCTAAAACTACTGACTGCGTGCCAATTTTCACTAAAGGAGGAACTTCTATTCGTTGAATATTTACAGCCACACATTCTGTGGAAGTTTACAGTTATTACACGAGAGAACAACGTCTGGCACTAGCGTTTACGATGTTCTGTAAAGAAGCTTAGAGAGTTCTTTAAAATCTTAGAAGAAAATAAAAAGTTTATGTCTTAGAACATTTTAAAGAAATTTATTTAGCTTGTATACCGTAATGTAAATTAAAAATAAATAAAGAAAAAAATAAGTAAAAAAGAATAAGGAAAGATTGATATAACCAATATGGTGATCGCTGACTTGCATGACAGTAAAATAATAAAAATTGATACACCGTATCAAATTCGCTACGTTTCCGTTTGTTAAGGAAAATAGTATAATCAAATGAGGACCCTATAGAAGTTGTAAGAAGCGATGATAAATACATTGTTTTGCTAAGGCATATCTTCGTAGACGTCTTGAATTATTCATTATAGCAATACAAAACATGTTCGAAGTTGCGAGCTTTTACCGAAATTGGTACCTACCTAAGTAGGTATTACATTGAATGTATGTGCGTTTTTTCATTACTTGAAAAGAGACAGCTATAATAAATTTTATTTTTT
The DNA here is from genome assembly GCA_021202915.1 of Heliconius himera. Lineage (NCBI taxonomy): Eukaryota > Metazoa > Arthropoda > Insecta > Lepidoptera > Nymphalidae > Heliconius > Heliconius himera. The sequence continues at coordinate 85,069 of JAJHJA010000063.1, forward strand.
CATATATATAATTCTTCTTCTTCTAGTCTTATAATTGTTCAACTCACTTCGAAATTTTATATTGTTATCTTATTATACTTTAAATATGAAATATGTAAATTATTTTTTTTATTTATAATTACTTGATACATATAATACATATATAAATTATTTTGTTATTACACAAACGTAAAATAAAAAAAAATATTTTAAAAAATCTCGAAATCATAAATTGTTACTTAAAAGTTAAAAGTTATTGATTTTATGTTTATAAAACTTTATTTATATAGTTAAATTAAACAACTTTGCAAAAGTAAAATATTTAATCCTATTCAGCATTAAAAAAAAGTAAACGCATAGATAAATTACTTAATACTTAATAATAATATAATATAATAAAATATAAAAAAATACACACGAGTATAAAATACCAGAAGCACTATCGCAGAGTACATGATGCTACATAACTTAAGAAGATCGGGATACGAAGTATGAACAACTTTTCCTTACAGCTACTAGCCGATTTGAAAGGTTCCTACTGACTGAACTTTAGTACAGCTTTTCACTTATTTCTGCGCATGCGTGTTCGCCTGTTGATTTATTTAGAAGTATTTAGTTCTGTAGAAAAGTTATTATTTATATAGGTGTGTTCTAGGCTGTTTTATAATAAATGTTTTTTTTTTCTAGGCCATGTTTTATAATAGCAGATCGACTAGCGCGTCGTGCTGTAATCGATGACAACGCTGTTCCACATAAGGTAAATGATAATATCGTGAAAGCAGAAAAAGAAAAGTTATCTTAATATATGATGAGGCCGTCGCGGCTCAGAAGCACAATAAGGTGTATGACTGTAACGCGACGGTTGTGGGTTCGATTATCACTCAAATATTATTTATTACTATTTTGATTTCATTGCCCTCTCTCGTACCAAGGCAAATGGCGCGGCGTTGAGTTCCTCCACTCATCATGTAATGCTGTACGCCGCAAAATGGGGAACGGAGTGCTTAAGACACTCCACACATTACATACTCGACACAAGTCTCCCTCTGCCTACTCTGCTACATGCGGGATACAGCTGAAAAAAGAGACAAAATATATAGGCGTAGGAATGGAGTGATGAGTAGATCAGTAAAATACCTATAAGCTATATCTCTAGATAGGCCAATGCAATCGAGATAAAGCTATCATCGTTTGATAGTTAATAGTAAAAAGCGTCGATTCACTTTTCAAGGGGTTATGTTCTTGTATCAAGATCTGGATGAAGAATAAAGTACTTACTTAAAACTTAAGACATTGCTAATTCTGGAGCCTTAGCTACTAATAGCCTAAAACTCTTTTCCCACCACACATACTTATTTTTTTTTGTTTTTTTATATAAGTTTTTACATAAAGGTTGTATAAATATTGTAATGTATAAAATCAAAGAAATGTTTTTAGTGAGGAAAAGAAACATAGTTTTACTATAAAATACTTTTTATCCGCAATATGTACTTATACTGACATTAAGTACAAGATATATTTGTAGGCTCAATTTAATACCATTCAAATTGAATGGTGAATTTAATACCATTCAAATTGAATTCAAATCTGAGACATAAGAAATCCTAATTCTGTAGTTTAGTATTCTGTTTTGGCTAAAGATTGCCTATAAATCTTCATTTTGGAGAGCTGTGCGTTGAGTGCTATTTAGCTATGTGTTGGCTGAAATTAGGCTGAAAGTGGGGAGTGGGGAGTGGAGTACCTTAACAGTCCCTCTGCCTACCTTGCTACATTGGGGATACAGCGTGAAGCGTGAAAAAATAACTACATATCCTTTAAATGCGGGTAATAAAAAGCAAATTGTATTTAGTATTTACTATTTAATAAATTAAATTGCTTTGACAGTTTGACACTGGAGCCGGGGGGAGGGGGGTGTGGGGGGTGATGTATAGAGCGAACAAATTTCACTTATATGCAATTTATTGACAATAAAACTGCACTTGGACGACTGTCGCTCGTGTCGCGTCTCTAATTGAACTTTATTTTCCAATATACAAAGACGAGATGCAATGTTCCCTATAGCATACTGGAATGTCGACTTTTTATTATTGTACCAGTTGGCAGTTTTACGTGGCTTAGGTGACAGTGCCATATAATTGTACCAATAAGTTTCATCATGTCTGATGATGGAGCCAGGAGTAGGACCTTAAGAATAGAACTCTTCGAAGGTAACTAGTTAATCACTCGAATTAAGGCTCATATAATTTATAGCTTCTTTACCTTTTTTATGCAAAAGGATGTTTTTTTAGTTGAAGATGTAATAAAAAAATAAAAATCCGCCATTTTTCAATTGTTTTTCAAACAAACAAAACGAACGTATGACGTGACGACGAAATTCGGTACATCTTAAAGTTTTATTATCTACAAAAAAGATAAAAATGGGACAAACGCTGCGAACAAAATTAATAAAGATAATATCAGTGCCATCTTTGAGAAAGTGGAGCAAGATCCACATATTAGTAGCTACGACATTGCTGAAGAACTGTATGTTGATCATAAAACAGTTTTACTTAATTTAAGAAAGTCTGGGTACAAGAACAAATTTGACATTTGGATACCACATGATCTCACTGAGAGAAACCTAAGTCAACGTGTTTGTTACGTTTCACGTAACAAGTTCAATGGCAAGAAGTCATCAATCGAAACGGCACATACATACTATAAATAAATAAAAAATTATACCTAAAAAAATATTTTCCTTTGTATGAACAAAATTAAAGTACTTCTGCCCCAACCTTACATTATATGATATATGCTTGCTACCGAACAACAATAGTAGCACCACATCACTCGTCCCTATATATAACTACTGTTTACATGAATTAATGAAAATGACTGCCACTCAAAGGAAACCTATAATTCTCTATACTGTATAGTATTATGTACCTTTTAACAATAGTGGACTAGTTTGCTTCACGTGCAAGTTTACATTACATGAAAACAATAGCTGAGTACATATGATTTTTGTGTTAGTTATTTTGTATGTATACAATATGGATATTCTATACATTTACAAAATTGTAAATGTGAAATCGATACAATTACCTAAACAAATTAACAACTGAATATTTTTTTATAGAGGCCGTCGTGGCGCAGGGGCACAAGGGTGTGACTGTAACGCGACGGTTGTGGGTTCGATCTCCACTCGAGGGAATGAATCACTATTTATTAATATTTTCATTTCTTCGCTCTAGCACCAAAGCAAGAGCCCGGCGTTTGTTTGTAGATTTAAATATTTTATATTTATCATATTGATCTGCAGACTGATGCGAAATAGTCTATTTTTAATGCCCTACGTGAGGGGTGTTACAAGCTTGACCTGTCTGTGTGTGGCACCGTAGCTCCTGAAAGAATGAACCGATTAGAGGTCGTTTTTTTAATTAATAGCCTTGGCCATCTCAATTGTTCTTAGGTATGTTTAAAAATCATGTTAAAAATCAGAATAGCAATTCTAGAGCTACAAGCACTTATCCAAGACAAAATAGGGGTTTCTTTTAATTTTTAATTTTATTACTTATTAATTTTTAACTATAACCTTCATTAGTAAATAAAATAACGCAAAATTCAAGCGAAACTTTATAATTTTTTTAGGTGCCTACGAATCTACATTCGATTGTCGACACGTTCGATGTGGATACTAATTTTCTTTAACTGGTAGTGGAGTGGAAAGGGGCAGAAGTGGAAACAACTGCCGTCTACTAAAAAGTTTGAAGGCTTTAATTTAGCCCGCTGTTAATTCGTGCACGATTCAAAGGCAACGGCGGCCATTATTAAAAGCGTAAATTGTCAAACAGATGTAGCCAACGACTTTGGTTGCGTCCGGCTTGTTTTAAAAGTCAATGAAAATTTTATCGACACCTTCGTGCGTTTTAATTTTTATCATGTTTTAAATACTTGAATTTAGTTACTAATTAAAATAAAAGGGGTCGTCGTGACGCAAGCGATGGTTGTTGGTTTGATTCCGACTCGTTACAATGAATTAATTAGTAATAAAGTTAGTAATAAATTTACTATTTTCATTTTTTCGCTTGGGTACCAAGGCAAAAAGCGTGGCATTGAGTTCCGCCACTACGCCTCCAGAATTCGGTGGAAAATAGTGAGAGTCTTAACACTAGGTTTCCTCTGTCTGCCCTGCTATATGCGCAATACAACCGTGACACTGAAAATTAAACTGAAAACAAAGAAAAAAAAGTAAAATTGTTTTTATTGATAAATTTATTTAATATTTTCGTCATAATTTATCTGTACCCAATTAAATGAATATGTTAGACATTTATAAATATTAAATTACCTATAACAGTAACTAAAATTATTAATAAATAAACTAACCTTACACAGATATTAAAGGCTAGAATTATAAATAATTTGAACACAACATAGTTTTTTGGGTACATGAGATTAATTTCTAAAACATTTTCGATTTTTTAAAATTTTGCTATAAAGATCTTATTACATTATTGAGGCCAGTCGTGGCGCAGCGGCACGAGGTGTGACTGTGAAACCGACTGGTTGTGGGTTCGATCCCCACTCGAGGAGACGAAATATTTACTTAAATTTATATTTCCATTTCTGTGCTCTGGTGTTGAGGTTAAGCGCGGCGTTGAGTTCTGCCACTCAAGACGCAATGCCGGCATTCGGCAGAAAGTGGGGAACGGAGTGTCTTAACACAAGGTTCCCTCTGCCTACCCTGCTGTGTGCGGGATACAGCGTGAAGCTAATTTTTTTTTTTTTTTTAAGTATACCTACATAATTTAACTTAACTCTTCAACTATAAGTTTTAAACTAGCTCACAGTAAGAATACACTTGTTTCAGTTACTAGAAGTTCTGAAACTCATAGTGGTTTGGTCGAGACTGACGTTGTAGTTAGTTACAACTATTTTGCATTTGCATTCTTAAATTATAATTTAAGAAAATGAAAGAAAGTTTAACATTTTAAATAATCTGTATAATAAGTTATTGATATAAATTTTAATTATTTTATTTATTTAAAATACGTTTAAGCTATAAATTTTAAATATCAATTGCAATCAAAAATCGAAAATGGGAAAGTAAGTTTATGAAAATATTTTTCAATATGCTAAAATTAAATTAACAATTATTTATTTATACACAGGTATAAATAAATAATTGTTAATTTAATTTTACTACTTTATACATCTATTAATTATATGATTATAGGCACAACACTGTTTCCAACAGAAATATAGCTTATTTCTCTCCAAGTCAGTCCAATAGACAATTATTACAATTTTATATTTCTTTGGCTCGTGAACATAATAAATTAAACATATTATGTGCACTTTCATATAAGTAAATTAATTGTAATTATGTTGAATATAGTTCTTAAATATTAATATAAAAAAATAAGAATAAGTAAGAGTCCTTCGTGGCTTAAAGGCTCAAGCTTTTGATTATAAATTAAATAAATATTAAACTAAAAATTAAACACAAATCAGATTTGTGTACCCCTACCCTACACACCAATAGTACATTTATAAAGTCGTCTATTATTTTAAGTTCTAAAATATCGTACTATTAATTTATCATAAAATATATATTTTTAATAATCACTGAAAAAATGTTGACAACCACATTTTCAAAATTTATTTTCCTCTAAGTAGTCTTATGATATCGACAAAAATATCTTGATACGTCAATATTGATTAATTTGGTTTATTATGTCCAATCACTCTCGTTTGTAATCGAAAAACTGCCTAAACAGACTACCTACAGATAAAGTATGATATAAAAATGTAAATATATTCACAAACGTAGCTATGAATAATAAGTAATGTTTTGCTTTACTTGAATGGGCGCCATTATTGTGGAGATGAAACAAATTATTTTCTTAATTTATATTTTCAATACAGTTATCTTACTTAATGCAGTCAAAGTTATATAATAAAGCCTAGAAAATTAACAAAATTCTACATTCTTCATTCTTATATTCCTTCTATACCTAATCCATAGGGAGATTCTGGATTTGTTACAAAGTAATAATTTCCAGGCTGCCTGAAAAGAAATAAATGAAAATATTGAATATATGTATAACGTTACATTCATAAATAAAATATAGGTAAAATTACGAACATAATAGTTTTTTTTTGTTTTGGTATACAAGCACAAAACACTATACACAGTTATTTTAATAATAATCATATTGATGACGCCAGTATTGGTGTGCGACTATAAACGCGATAAGTTGTGGGTTCGATTTCCACTCAAGGAAATGAATTATTAAATATTTTCCTAACGTAACGAGGCAAAGCTCGGCGTTAAAATCCGCCATTCAGCATGCAATGCTTGGCGGAAAGTGAAGGACAGAAGTGTTTTAATGAGAAGGGAGTGTCTTATCACTAGGTTCCCAGGTTCCCCTTGCCTACTCTGCTATGTGCAGAATACAGCGTGGAGCTAAAAAAAATTGATGAATTTAATATGTTTTGTCGTAACTATCATAGTAATATTATGGTAAGTCTATTATTTCTAATTATACTTAAATATTAATACTGTTTAAGTATATTAAGCACTTAGTAGTGTTATATACTTACGCGTCCATACGAAATTCTCCCATTTTTAAAGTGGTAGCGTTTCTCTCGTCTGTATGATAATTTTTCCAAATCCTATAATTTAATGCATAAGAGCCAATTATTGAACCTGGGCGTCTTACAACTTCCGCCCACAGACGCCAACTTTGGTTATGACTACATAAATCTGAAAAAAAAAGTATAGAATTGTGTACAATTGTACATACCAAAAACATTTAACAGCTTCAAGTAGACATTTCTATGTATTATGATGTATATGTATATATTTATTATATAGATAGGTATATTAAAAAAGGTTCCTTTTGCTTTATTACTGCTGATGCTGATTAGCAGTAAATTTTAGCTATTTCCCCGTATAGCAAGGTAGGCAAAGAGAACTTAGTGTTTAAGCACTTTGTTTTCCATTTTCTTGAATAGATTTAATAATGGAGTTCAATGTTTTGTCTACGAAGCAAATTAAAATCGTTTCATTCTCGCATACACTTCGACGGCTTATTTTATATATTTATATATATATATATATATATATATATATATATATATATATATATATATATATATATATATATATAATATATATATATATATATATATATATATATATATATATATATATATATATATATATATATATATATATATATATATATATTATTAAAACATAAATGAAAAAAAATGTAGGCATTCGTGAAAAGTATTATAAAAATACATTAATTCTATAAGCAAATATCAACGACATTGCTTCATTAATAGAGAAATATTATCGCTATTATTATTATCTAGCGAAATAAACACACACGATGTAATGATAGGGCAAAACCTAGGCTTATAATTATTTGAATGCACTATCCATGTTCACTACCGTTCCCGATATATTTTTAAATATATTTTTTTATTTTCTAGAGCGGAATTGGTGTGATACCAATAACAAACATCAAAAACCTTTTTGCAGAATTTGTTATATTTAAAAATATATATTTTCATAAAACTTTTAGTATTTATTATATTTTAAATTCCTTCCTATTGAAGTAACTTCGCGAATATGATTGATAGAAATCACCGACGATGGCCGCCATATTTTAGGCACCAGCACTACTGCGGTATTCAGAACATCATTTTTGAACAATATGACACATTTCAAAGATTTGCCTCTAGTGTCTCAATTAGATAGTTTATCTATTGTTTCGATACTATGCGTAAATGAAGTATATTTGGTAATTTAATCTATATCTTTTGATCAACACGTGTGATTGGGGTAGATGCTCCTCAGTTTTTAAAGATGACAGAAAAATAAAAACTGTTGAAAAAATGTGTGACATTATACAAATATATTCGTCAAAAAGCTAAGCACAGTTTTAGATAATATAAGTATTGGCTACAAAAAGTGAAGTAAAATTGGTCTGAATTGAAAAACAAGATACTAAGTTAAGATAATTTTTCTAGAAATATAGGTCGATTTTCTTCGGTACATTCGTTAGATGAAATTTAAAATATACGTATAGTACGAATATGCATTAAAATTCAAGACCGCCAAGGATTCTAGCAAACAAGAAGCGTTTCCAGAAATTCAAAGTAAAAAGAGAAAAATGTACTCACTTTCCTTTTTTGCTTTGCTCTTCTGCTTCTGCTAAAGCTTGTTTTTCTGGAGTATCAGATAAAACTTTGTACTTTCTGAAACGTCTCTTACTTGCTTCGGCCGGACGGACGGACTTCGGATTTTTAAGAGACCACGATTCAAATTCCTCTATGTATTTTTTTTTATAAGTTTTCTAAAAAAGTAGTTATTGGGAAACTGGGGCTTGTTATAAGTAGTGTTAAACCTATTTGGGTTGGTTGTAAGTGCCTAGTGTTGCCTAGTGTTGAAGTTAATCATACGTAATATACATGTATGTATTAATATCACATACTATCCTCAATCGTAACAGAGAATTGAATTGTTTTCTTTCAAATATCAAATTGTATAAAAAATATTTATACCTTAAGTTTACGATAAATATTTCTGAATGTATCGCATTATTATAAGTAGAGGCTTGTTTTGTACCTGCTAGAGAAAAAATTGAAGTTGCCTCATTGGAACAGCCTGGTTGTCTAACCGGTCCAAAATGTCTATAATTCGCCCAAAAATCCACAACACCAACTGAGGATTTTATGCCATACTTGGTGGGATCAGTATGAATTACGTCCACAAAAGCAGCGGATTTTGAGTTGAGTCTTTGAGCCGCCGGTTTCCTATCGAATCCAATACCGGCTGGATCTAAGCCTGTTATCCTATAAAATCAAAACAATGATGAAAATGGTTTTCAATTAGATAATTCATATTAATTGAATAAAATTAAACTATTATGTTTATTTTTAACACAACTAATTGAATTTATTGTTGTTTAAAGGCAAAAAAAAACACTTGTATGAACGTTATATGAACGTTATCTAGAACGTTATATACGTACCATGGTAATTGAACTCCTTTTTCTTGCATATTATTTCCCGTAATACCCCAAATCTGAGCACCCAACGAGTGACCGATCAAATGCGTCCTTGTTAAATTTAATCCTGCATTTGATAGATTGAAGAATGTATCGACGAGGCGTACAGCCAACTAAGCAAAACAGAAAATGTATATATGTATTTCAAGCTTAACGTTTGTCGATATGCAATTTTTAATACAATTTTGCTACACATATTTGGTATATTTGATATGAAATGAGTGAATATGCCAGTAAAATAAAGTTTTTTCAACTTATATAAGTTGTATTTTCTGTTGACCTAGAATCCTGAAATGAGTACGGAAGCCATGGTGGACGAATCCGACTTATCCTTAACCAGTTTTTTATTAATTCACGTAAAAATAAATCATTGTGCCAATAGTGGTTTAATTTTTGGCTTAATAGCGAAAAGCCTCGACCCCCATCTTAAGAGGTTATCGCTTAGCTGTTTAATCAAAAACCGGATGCAGACTGGAGGCAGTATTACTTGAGTCGGCGCTTGTTGTGAGAGGATTCTACTCTTTGGAGAGTATTTTTTTATATTTTTAAATGTATTTTTTATATTAATTGATATACCTAGCAGTAGTAGTTACAGTAGTTCTTGCATAATAGGTATTTAGTAAAAAAAAGTCCACGCGGACGAAGTTGCAGTCAGCTACTAATGAGGTATAAAAATGTACCTACATACATCTAACAAAGATTTTTGAGAAAAGTTTTCACAGTTATAATCATTCAACTCTAACGTGAACATATAATATTTACGGAACTTTGTATGTGACCTTTTCATTCATTTTACTTCAACTTACCGTTATTAGGTTGTTAAATTTTCTGCTTTGTGTATATGAAGCTTAGTAATTAATTTAGACGGATATTAAGGATATATATGAAAAATAAATAAAATAAAGAAAAGCTTTGCTAACACATTACTTTGTAATTTATATTGATATACGTTTGTGTATACTATTGTTTAATTTTCATAATTCTTCCTTCATTTATTACTATGACAACATACAACAACAAAAAGTTATATTTCGAATCTGTCAAATAGTTCTGAAAATGTGTGTAAACAAACTGACATGGGCATGAGCAGGGGAATAGGATTAGGAGTCTGGTCACTGGCTCACCCCAGAAATTTTACTAACAAAAAATTGGCCCCGGAAAATTAAAAATAAAACATCATTTAGATGAACATATCTATGTTTCTTCTGTTCAAAGGTAAAATCCGGGCTGGATTTTCTTACCCCGCCAAGATATTTTCTCCTATTTTTTTTCATGAAGACACTATTTTTACTATTTTATAATATCTGTATCTGTATCTGTATTATGCAACGTGAGAAAACCGTTAAATATGTCATATCGTTTTAAAATTTGCATCACATTTAAGAGACATTGAAGGGAAGTTAAAGATTATCAAACGAAACTTATACATATATTTACTAAATTTAAATTTTCATCAATTTCAATCTAGTACCACTCCTTTCAGATAAGGCGACTACCGATACACATGTATATATATGTGACAAATAAATTTGGCCATCATAGAACTGTCACAAGGTTACAGCAAAATTAATCAACGGTTTTTCCAAAACACAAATCCCACCAAAACTACATTGCAAAATTCTTTTTATGACGTATTAATAGATGTTCTGTATTTACATTTAAATTGAAGTTTGTCCTTTATTTTATAGCGCGAATTTGTCAGTCTATATATAATTACGCAATATACAGCGGCCGCCATTTTTTTCCTAGAACGTGATACGTCACAACCAGAGAGAAAATTTTGTATTGTTTTCTTTTTAATTCCTTTTCAATTCATATAATATTTACGCTTTACTTGTTTTTCAAGTAAAGCGTAAATATAAGCGCACTCTTTTGAAACTTACACATACGACGTTATTAACTAAGCTATATCTGACTAAGAAAAAAAAATGGTTTTTTGATTAATATAACAACCCTATAATCTATGGCTTTTCTTGTTTACAATATTTACCTGTCTGGCATTGGGGGCTGCCCAGTTCATATATGAATAGGCCATACTTGGCGTCGGCTTTGAAGCTAAATAATCCCAATTGAGTAGCGCTACGTTACTTTTTTTGTTTTCTATGTAAACTTTTATGATCTCCGTCACGGCTGGTCCATGCGGAACGCCTGTAATGAATGAAAATTACACTATTTTTAACTAATACATAAAAAATAATTTAAAATAAAATTAGGCCTTAGGCCTATACGTACCAGTGAACCCGTGGCAAAAAATCACAGTTGTATATTCGGGATTGTACCATGAAGTTGATAGTATATTTTGGGCTTCCGTTATTGTGAATTCAGTAAAATTTTCAAACGAACTAAAAATATATAAAAAGGAACTTATTAATAATTACGTATTATAAATACAAAATTAACAATAATAAAATCACTTCTTTAAGAAAAAGGTTGTAATGTATCTAAAACTATGCATACCTGAAATAAAATCTTAACTTAGCCTCTTGCTCGTAAACTGCACAGTTACCTAAAAAATAAATTTGTTTCTATATGTATATTAGCTATGTTGTTTTATTATTTTACTTTACGGATTAATTTTTTTATAAAAAAAAATACTTATTAATTAAATACTTAAAATACTACAAATTAAAAAAAAACATGTACATTTTAAACAAAAAATAACTATGGCTATTTTGAATACAATCTCAAATTTGTTGATTTTATCTCGATGAAAGATAACATAGTTATCTAAATACTGTGTGATGAAATCCTCAATGCGTATTATTTTAGATTCACGCTGTATCCCGCTCATAGTAGGATAGTCAGGGCAGACCTGGGAACCTAGTATAAGACACTCCGTCCCTATTAAGACACTTCTGTTACCCACTTTCCGCTGAGGCATTGCGTATTGGGTGGCGGAATTCAATGCCGCGCTTTGTATCGTTACCTAATTTCATCGAGTCGTAATAGAACCCACAACATGTTGCATTTACATTTGCACGCACAGCGAGCTGACGACACAATTGGCGTAAACGTTTATTCGGGGTTTAATAATTAATTTAATCAAAATAGTCAGCTTCACGCTGTATCCCTCACACAGGGTAGGCAGTGGGAACCTAGTGTTAAGACACTCCGTTCCCCACTTTCCGCCAAGTTCTAGAGGCATTGCGTGTTGAGTGGCGGAACTCAACGCCGCGCTTTGCCTCGACACCAGAGCGAAGAAATGAAGGAGATGAAATATTTATTTACATTTATATTAATGTAAATAAAAAAGTAAATATAATGTAAATAAACATTTCATCTGTTCGATTGGGGATCGAACCCACAACCAGTCGATTTTGCAGTCACACTTTGTGCCCCTGCGCCACCACTGACCTCCAATTAATTAATTAATTTAAATATTAAAATAAATAAAATATTTTATTTACCTGTTTGTCTAAAATCTTACTTATGAAGTACGTCGTGTTATTTATTTTTATATCTAATGCTATTATATTTTTACTACGTATTGGATCCCAAAAAAAATTTTTATTTTAAAAATGATTATAGTGTGAAATTACAAAAACTTTGTCCAATATTTTAAACAGAAACATACCTACCGATGTAAAAGCTGCCCGATAGGTTGTACAAGTGAAATTATTTTGAATGTAAAATAAACCATTCTTATACCGCGCGAGTAAAAACAAAAAAATACTACAATATTTGTGATACCTTGACTTTATATTGTTGTTTTAATCTAATTTGATATAATAAAAAAAGGAGTAAAATTGTTATCTTATTTTTTCACAACACTATATTGTATGCTATGATTTTTAAATAAATACTTACCAATGCCAAGAAAAAAAAAAAAAGTCCAAACACGCTTGCGTACATTGTGAGAATTTAACCACTAATCATCCTTTTGACGTACTCTTTTTATTTATATAGGGGCTGATATCAGAATGTCCTTATATGGAGAATTTCCTTGACATTTCTTTATGATCGAGGAACTAGTGCTACCAACTAATGTTTAAATATAGCATAGTGGAAGATACATATACCTATAGAATGTACTTTTTTTTGGTAAGTATATAATAATTTTAATCGTTGCTTGTAAAGTCAACAATAATTATCAGTTAACAAGAACCTTCTCATTTACTTTCGAATTTCCAAACTTTCTTATTTATATTACTGGCCATGTTCCGTCATCAATATAGTCATACAATTATGTATGTAACTCTCTGTGCTCTTACTCACTTGTGTGACTCACAGATAACGCACATTCAAATTACTGAACGCACAAAGCTAAAATTTAATAAGGAGGTTCCTTTAGGAGTCTGGGAACACACCAACAGAGGATTTTAAAATAAATCCTATGAGAATAGAAATGTTAGGTCCCCCCGAATATTTTTTAAAAAAATAATTAAATGAGGTGGTCACCTCAAAAGTCAAAGTTATATCTATATACACAGTTTAAACTTTTAAAATTGAAATGTAGAAAATAAGATTTAAATTACTTCGAAGTAGAGAAAACTGAAACAAATGTATAAATGAAATGATTGATACTTGCATACCTATTTAAAATTATGTAATTGTAAATTATTTTATATTTTTTTTTGTTAAGACGAAGCACGACGTTGAGTTCCGCCACTCAACTCGTGATGTCTCAAAAATTGTGCGGAAAGTGGGGAACCGAATGTCAAGTAGGGTAATTACAATATGGAGGATACTTTTAACATTTTTAAAGTGTTATTCCACACTTAGTATGTAAATAAGTATGGAGGATACTGTTTAAAAATTATAATATGAAAAGGCTTTCGAAATCGTTACAATTATCCATCCAGTAATGATTTGTTAATCTTAGATATCGAAGAAATGCTTCTACTTTGAATCATTTATTTAATAAGAATATAAATCGTATCTGACGAGGATTGTATTCATTATTTACTATATTATATACCTACCAGAGACCAGTTGTGAAGCAGCGGCATGAGGTGTAACTGTAAAACTGACTGGTTGTGTCTCCAAAACTTGGCAGAAAGTGGGCAACGGAGTGTTTTAACACTAGGCTCCCCCTGCCTACCCTGATGTATATAAGTACGATATTTCTAAAAAGTCAAATACAAATATATCTGTAAAACTATTAAGTATATGAAATAATTAATCAGTAAATCATTCATTAATGTCAATCTTTTCCCAAAAAAAAATTTTTTTCCAAGAGTGATACCAACATAGCGAAACAAAATCTATATGGATTATCGCCGAAACTGAAGGTTTTGCGCATATACTATCAACATGTAAATCGTGATGACACAGCTCGGCCTAAAAACTTATCACCACATTTATGTCACGCATTTTATGTCACTTATCAGCCACGCCAATAGTAAAGGGAAACTGTTAAAAGAAACAAAACAGTTATACAGATCCTGTGTCTTTTGTGTTTCATTATTTTAAATTGAAAGCGTAATTGAGGCCAGTCGTGGCGCAGCGGCACAAAGTGTGACTGTAAATCGACTGGTCGTGGGTTCGATCCCCACTCGAGGAGATGAAATATTTACTTAAATTTATTTTTCCATTTCTTCGCCCTGGTGTCGAGGGTAAACGCGGCGTTCAGTTCTGCCCATCAACACGCAATGCCTCCAGAAGTCTCAACACTAGGTTCCCTCTGCCTACCCTCCTGCGTGCGGGATACAGCGTGAAGCTGAAAGCGTAAAAGATATTTTGGCGATACGGTTGTTTAGACATATTATAAAATAGGGCGCATGTTCAATTTTTACATCGAATAATTTAGTATTTACGAGTACGTTCCAAAAATAGTTTCAATTTGATTTGTTTGTAATAAGTCTAGCATCTATAATTTCGTAGATATGAATAGTAGTGTCTTGACGTCCGAGATTCAAAACGTATGTTTTTTTTTTATTTTTACTAGACATATAAGAAAATATAAGCATTTGAAAGTACCAGGACTAGAGCCTATTTTATAACCCCCCCCCCCCCCCCCCGCTCCAAACCGTAAAATTCTAAACCATGTAATATAGGGTAAAAACAGTAGGAAATTACTGTTTCGGCAGACCAAAACGGAAGACATCAACATGTTAAATCTTAATCAAAAAAACTATATTTATTTTTCATAGCAATCTTTCAAAATTACTTTTAAAAATTGAACTGTTTAACCGGATTAATCGCGTAAATTCAGTAATATATATTTTTAAAAACTTTACGACGCGACGTTTTGAACACTGCAATAATCCGGGGTCACGGGTAAACTACCCGTCTAACTAACTGAATAGCTGATTTTGCATGTAGTAAATAAATATAAGTTAATCTTAAATGCTTTGTCTAAAATATACATACACGTATTCTATATACTTAAGTTCAAATATTTTGGACACATATAGAAAAAAGATGTAATATCATTGCAACGTCATAGAAACATTTCACTTTGTTTCTATATTAATGGGTAATTTCTATGTACTTTGCCTGCTGTACTTAAAAATAAAAAGTTATTAACTTCATACTGTATCCATCCACTTCACATGTAAGCAAAGGGAACCCAGTGTTAAGAGTAAGACACTCCGTCCTTCACGCACATTTTCGAGACAAGAGAAGGATGGGGAAACTTAAGGGCGCACCTCGTCTTGTTATCAGAGTAAAGGAATTAAATAATAAATTTACCCATCCCTGAGCAATCTGGGTGGGAATCGAACCCTTTGCGTTTCCAGTCAGACGTTGGAACTTGGCAACTAAGAAGGTTCTTTGAGGTTATAGGACTGTTCCATACGCTCTAACAGGTAAAAAATGGATTTTACGTTTCCTAATTCACTCAAAACGGACTTGCGAGCTTTAATTTGTTGTTATATATAACTAGATTGAGAACATAATATCTAAGTACAGATACACAACTCGCCAACTGGTATTTATGAAACGAATGATTTTCCAAATCCGACCTATTCGTACATACTAACCCATCTACTTAATCTTAATCTGATTAAAAGTAGGTACCTATGTAAATACATACATACAATTGTACATCAGTTATAATGACTTCACAAGATAATTACTAAAATATTAACAAGTGGAGGCCAATCGTGGCGCAGCGGATCGAAGTGTGACTGTAAAACCGACTGGTCGTGGGTTCGATCCCCATTCAGAGAGAAATATTTACTTAAATTTATATTTCCATTTCCTCGCTCTGGTGTCGAGGATAAGCGCGGCGTTGAGTTCTGCCACTCAACACGCAATGCCTTCAGAATTCGGCAGAAAGTGGTGAACAGAGTGTCTTAACACTAGGTTCCTGCTGCCTACCCTGCTGTGTGGATACAGCGTGAAGCTGATTTTATTTATTTTTTTATTAACAAGACACATTAGACAATTAAAAATGAACTACCAATTCAAAATGAACTTAACTAATGTTAAATTGCTTAAAGTAACATAAAGTTCGTTCTCCACGAAAGTACTATCTTGTGATCACAACAGACTTAGCCATCCTAGATCAGAACTCCGAGCGCAGGACACAGCAGTTGCGCCAATTAGCTCTAATTGTATGAATAATGCCAATGGGCCTTTGTTCCGCGGATGCCGCAATGATAACAAATTACTGTGCATTCGCTACATTGTTCATATAGAGACTGTTAGTTAATTCAAACTTCGAAATGTAATATGTTAATCATGTTTATATGTATCTATTTATAATTAAATCGTAACGCATTGGTGTCTATATGTGATGATAAATGAGAGAAATGCTATTGGTGTATTTAATAACGTCATGGAACCAAAAATAATGTTAATAGATCACAAAAATAATTCAAATGAGAAATAAAATAGTAGTGTGATACAGTACGTCGAATTAGCTTTCCAATGTAAATATAAATAAGTAAATTTTTCTGTAAACTCGTGATAAATGAATTTAGCCTATATAGGCTAAATATTATTATTTATTATCTATTTTTGATTAATCTTTGTTAAGAAGAAAATTGTAATTACCTAAGTTATTTCCTATCCTCATTTATTTATTTGTGGATTTTAGAGAATCATACAGAGGATAGTCATATTTGTTTTCTCGAAATGTATATTAATTTTTAAAATGACATCTTCACGCTGTATCCCGCACACTGCAGGGTAGGCCAACCACGCCACTTACCGCCGAATCATGGAGACATTGCGTGTTGAGTGGCGGAACTCTACGCCGCGCTTGGCCTCGACACCAGAGCGAAAAATTGGAAATATAAATTTAAATAAACTAAAATGACGATATCTATTTAATCAAATTCTAAAGGAATGAGGAAAGGTGAGGTTGAATGAAA
Source organism: Heliconius himera (assembly GCA_021202915.1). Taxonomy (NCBI): domain Eukaryota; kingdom Metazoa; phylum Arthropoda; class Insecta; order Lepidoptera; family Nymphalidae; genus Heliconius; species Heliconius himera. Next base: position 102,377 of record JAJHJA010000063.1, read on the forward strand.
AATTCATCATTATACTTTGACATACTTTAATTTTTTTGTATTAATAAATACTCTCCTAATCATGAAGTATTTATTATCATCGCTTACATTTCTTAATTTGGAATGGTATTATTCATATTGTTTAGCTTAAAAATAAATAAAAATAAAAAAATTACCTGAAATATTTCCCCCATGCAAGTTTCAGGCTTAAAAACAAATATCAAGGAACATGACAAAGAGTTAAGATGAGTGAGACTCTTTGGTTTGAAGATCGTCTTTATAGACTATAGTAGTACTCGTTATCTACTGTTATTTTAATTAAATGGATTGTGTACGTAACTAAATGTAACATTTTGAAGCTATCAATATCAAAAACTGGCGTAAATCCAAACGCAAATTTCAATACAATTTCTTAATACTATGTTAATTTTCCATCGTTATTTGTACATAAAAATAAAAACAATGCCAACAACCATGATAGACTATAATAATAATTAAGTTATAAATATAATATAATAATAGACAAGAAACAATATAACGAAGAATTACAATTTTACACACAATTCATTTTGAATCTTGTTATTCGAAACTATATTGCACCAATAAAGAAAGTAAAGAGTTTTACAGTGAGAAAATAGAAAACAGTAGACATTAAAATAGAATAAAGAGATGAATGAAAATAAATAGGTAGGTTATGTTATAAATTATTAAGGCTAAGACAGTACTAGAAAAGATCTAAGAAATATGAAATATATGTAATATTTTCATTGGCGCAACACACAGGTACATGTACATATTTTTTTCTTACAAAATGTAGCCGATTCGATATATTTTTATTGTAGAGGCCAGATTTTGAGAAAAACTTACTATAAGAGAAACTTATTTATATGCTCTAAGGATTTACTCTTACATTATTTCACATTTCAACGCACAAGTGATGTTGATAATGCACTGAGTAACTAAGTAATTAAAAGATGAAATAATCTAAAAGTGAAATCCAATATACTTAATAATAATTATAATAATCTATAGACATCTACGTTATCAGTTGTTATATAATATCATTGGCGAACATAACATATTCATATCACCACAAGCTAATTCCGTTGAGAAAGAGCGAACACGTGTACACATACTAAAACTACGTAAAATAATAATAAGCTCATAAATAATTATACGGTAGAGTTCTTTACGGAAATAAATATCGTAAACGTTACAATGAGAATTCAACATACTCAATTATTATGAAGTATGCAGTGAGCGAGGGCTCGTTTGTATCAGTTATTGATTGCGTTCGAACGATCATTCGTTCTGCTACTGTACTTTCATCCGTCGTGTCCCACGAATAGAGTCCGGCAAGAATGTCGAATCCGTTCTGTTACACTCGCGCAAGACTAGTAAGAGTTCAGTACTGGCGGTCGTCGTAAATGTAGATGGCCTCGCCGGCGGATTCCTTGAGGGGCGGCGGCGGCGGCGGGAAGTCCAGGTCGCCGGGCCGGAACAGCTTGGAGGCGTTGGGCGCGGGGGAGGCGGGCGCGGGCGAGCTGCCCGGCGAGCCGCCGCCGCGCCGCTTCACGCCGCTCGGCGACGCGGCCGCGCGGAACGACGACCTGCGCGCTAGCCTGCACAGTTCAAGCATTTACTATTATTTTACCAGCTCGTTTTGTAATTTTTTACAAACTAGAGAGAGACAATAAATTAAAAAAAAAATACACAAAAAACAATAGTCCATGCTAAATGAACTCTTATTATAACACCAAACTTTCACTATTATGTATTGGATTCATAGTTCTACCTATAATTAATACCTAACTATAACATTGTCAAATTACCTTGACGCCATTTCTTCGGGGGTTTCTTCGATTTCGAGTACCCAGCTAACGGAATCGTGTTTTTCCACGACTCCTTTTACGGCTGGTAGAGGAGGCGAGTCGGGTGCAGGAGAGGAGGCGGGCGAGGGCGGGGAGTCCGGTGGGGGGGAGCTCGACCGCACCGACTCCCCTGACGACGTACGCGTGCGCATCGGCGTGCGCTCTATGTAACCACCGCCCGCTAATAAGGATACAACCTGAGGAAAATAAAAAAGATTTATAAAATTTCAATGCAAGATTGATAAAACAGATTGATAATACGTAGTATAAACTAAGATTAAGTGACCTTTGACTTAACTGATAAAATAACATGAAAGTATAATTGAATTTTTTTTAGTAGAGAATTAGCATCAAGACACTCCATTCTCCATTGTCTATAGACATTCATACGCTAGTAAAAATAATTTAATTATTGTAAATAAAACTATTGTCATAAAGCAATAAAAACGTGTTCGTTCGACAAGTCGTGAATATGGTTGTAGATGTTTCATGCCGAATGAAGAACACAAAAACCTAGCTCCAGGTCGGTCATGACCATATTGTACCTGCGACTTCTGCCTCAGCTTGTAGCGCAGCTCCTCGTTGAGCGCGGCGGTGCGCGCGGCGTGGTCGCGGTCGCGCGCGGCGGCGTCGCGCAGGCGGCGGTTGTCGTCGCGCAGGCGGTCGGCGTCGCGCTGGCGGGCGGCGGCGCGCTCGCGCAGCTCCTCGGCCGCGTGGCGCGCCGCGCACGCCTCCCGCGCCGCCGCCGCGCGCCGCTCGCGCTCCGCCGCCAGCTCCGTGCGCGCGTCGCGCAGGGACGCCATTTCCGCTTGCTTCAGCTCGATCACCGCCCGCAACGATCGCACCTATTGAAATACAGTTACGTTTTACTGTTAAGTATATATTATAAATTGACACGTTGGAGGCCGTTGCAATGCAGACTGTAATAAATTTCACATTCAACTTCGTTTCATAATTACAAATATAAGTTATTACCTCTGCGGCCAATTCCGTAGCATCGGAGCTCAACTCCTCCTTGGTGTCGAGTTGCAGGTCACACTCCTCCACGGGCCAGTACACGGGGTCGCAGGCGGCGTCGCGCACGGCGCGGGGCGCGTCCTGCGTCCGCTCCACCTCCGCCCGCGCGGCCTCGAGCTGCGCGCGTAGTGTCCGCTCGATTTCACTATGAGCATGTAGTCGCGCTCTGCTCTCTGCGACTTCTTGTTTTAAAGTGTCTATTGTATCCTAAAATTATTATATACTACATTAATACGTGGCGCAGTGGCAGAGCGTGTAACTCAACGAGGCGATTGTGGGTTCGATTTTCATTCGGGAGAAAGAATTATTTTATATTTTCATTTCTTCGCTTTGGTAACAAGAGAGGCGATGAGTTTGACCACTTGACATGCAATGTCTCAAATTCGGGGGAAAGTGAGAAACCGAAGTGTCTTAACACTAAGTTTGCTGTGCCTACCCTGCTATATTCGGGATACAGCGTGAAGCTAAAAAAAGAAAAACAATATTATTATTAATTGACAAAAATAATTCTTATAATATAAATATTAAATTTCTCTTCTAATTATAATGATATTAGATTTAAGTAAAGAATAACGTACTTTTAACCCTTTCACATCATTTGCAAGCGCGGATACCTCTTCAATGTGCGCGGCTTGTAGACGAGCATTAGCTTCCTCCTTGGATGATACTTCCATCTCTAGCTCTGAGATCTTGCTCAGGCATTCGGCGACTACAAATGTTAAATATGAGCATACAGCTGGGTAGACAGAGGGAACGTAGTGTTAAAACACTCCATTCCACTCCTTGAGGCATAGCGTGTTGAATGGCAGAGCCTTTGCCTTGTTGCCAAAGCGAGGAAATGAAAATATTAAACATTTCATCCCTCCGAGTGGGAATCGAACCCATAACGGTTGCATTAATAATCACACGCTGGTGCCACTACGCCAAGACGGTCTGAATAAACATTAGTAACATAATATTATAATATGTTTGCTATTACTGCACTGGTAATATCCAAATTACGCAACTGTACTAAGTGTTACGTCGTGTATTTAGTTTTTTCGCACATGATTGCAGATGTATAAATTATAAACAAAATTATATAACTAAACCTATTTAGTATATGTCTACTGTTCATTTTCGATACTAAATCACCATATAAATGCAGAATTTAAAAATAATTGTGGTTTACATTGATTAAAATATTTATTTCACTGTTTATCAAAGTATTATTCTTGTTTAATTAGAAACGTTCATTTAAAACAATAGTATATATATAATTTACTGGTATCTAGATCCTTCTGCGCGCGTTGCTGACGGTCGCGATCGGCACGGGCAGCACTGCTCCTCTCCGCAGCAGCAACGCCACGCCATCTTTCGGCCTCTTGCCGCCATGATCCACTGTTTAATGCGTCCAACTGAAAAAATATAATATTCATTAATTTATTTTATCTATTGTAAAATAATTTTGTATAGAATGTTTCTTTTTTTTCATAGAACAACTTCCACACAACGCGACATTAGTATATGCGCCCAGCTGGCATGCTCAAAGGTCATTTAATTAAAGAACTTCACTGAATTAGATTTTAATTTGCAACCAATATGATTTGCTGTCAAAAATTATTATACTATCAAATTGATATTGCAATATTAAATACACAAAAAAAAACTACTACTACTTCAGAAGATAGACAACCTTGTTATATGGAAAATACAGTGAAAACCAAAAAAAATGAAAACCTACCCGGAACACAAGATATTGCACAAGAACGCCCAGCGCTTCCACTCCTTTAGCAGCATGAGCGAGGGCTAAGGAGTGTTCGCGTGGCTGTACTGGTTGCGAAGCGACCAAGGGCGCTGGCGGTGTGCGCGCGGGTTGCGGAGTCTGCACCCGCTTGCCTCGCGGCCCCACCGCGGCCGTCACGCGCGGCGGCTCTGGAATAGAAGATACACATCTATGACACGTCTGTATGTGATAAAAACTACATTTAATTCCGCATAGAGCTAATGTAGTAATGATTGTTATTATTTCATTTAATATGTTGCCACTATAGTAGCAAAATATGAGTGGAAGTCGGAGGCTGTACCAGTGCATTTTTGAAAGTTTAACAATATGTTATTTTAAAGTTTAATTGCGTAATATGCTAATATTTATATTGTAATGCGTATGACATTACATAAGTGCTTGATATGCCCGGTTGCGATATAAAATTAACATAAAATTAACTTTGGTTATATATAAAAGTTATAAAAACAACAGGAATAAACATACATACATATTTAGGTACATACATTCCTATTATAATCTAAAATGTATATATGTAAATGATTCCCCATTTCGTATTCTTTGTGCAAAAGAAAATGTTTTTTTTTTTCATTTTGTTATACTCAAAAAATTGTGTAATATTTAAATTAAATTTTGTATTATCTAAAAAAATATTTAACATATTTATAATTAAAATGCACATTTAAATTTTCATTTCTTCTCTCTGGTGAGCGCGGCGTTGAGTTCTGCCACTCAACACTCAATGCCTTCAGGATTCGGCAGAAAGTGGGGAACGGAGTGTCTCAACACTAGGTTCTCTCTGCCTACCCTGCTGTGTGCGGGATACAGCGTGAAGTTGATTAATAATTAAAATACCAGTATAAATATGTTAAACAATGTTTTTAACAACACCGTATTTAGAGAAGGTGTCAGAAATGAACACGCTCTAACCGTTTTCATTTGAGTTGCACAATCTATTCTCACGATATGGCGGTAACAATAATGATGCGGCTATACTACAATAGCATACAAAACAGCAAACAGACAGACATTACATACACATTAGACACAATGTAGGAGAGTTCCGTCGTTTCTTGCCGCGATGCTATCTCACTTCAGAAAGAGCTTTGTTTAGCTGAATCTTAATACAAATGTGTTTTATCTAACATCAACCCCGATTACAGTGGTCTTAAGACGACGTTGGAACAATGTATTTACACTTTCACAAACTATACTTTACACAGATCGCTATAAATAACAGCCATTATTATCTACAAATACTCAAGATGTTGAACGTTTACAGCACTATAGAACTCTAATAGTTTTAGAATTTGTTTATACGTTCATAGCAACTATGAAATTAATTGATTTTGTTTTAAGTAAACACACGTTAAAAAGTGTTTCCAAAAATAGATTCTCTTGTAAATGAAACATTTTAAATTTAAATAAAGATAGCAATTTAAAAACTATAAGCTATATTTTTAAATAACAAAAAAAATATATAGGAAGACAATTCGACAAGTTAGCCCTTTTGCATATCGCGTTACGGCACGAAGAGAAATCGCCAGTATTTAATATTACATTCACGAATATTAATCAACTTACGCACTTTCAATGCGATACCAGCATATATACATGTAACTAGTATACTTAAACACACGCCTAAAACGATATAATGAGGTGCGTTTATACCTGTAAAAGGATTTTAGAATCAAATCTAACATACCATTTCTTCTTAGAACAACCTTACTTGGAGTACTTTCATTGCATTTACATATAATTTTGTCAAGCTGCAAGCTCTCTTTTGCGTTCCAATGACTTAATGTACAGAGAATATTATGTAAGATTTTTTATATTTTTGAGCCTTTTGTAACTTAAGAATATTATTAAACAAAATAGATTTTGTTGATTGTTGTACAGACTTATTACATAAGTAATTCATTATTATAATTGGGACAAATATAAAAACCATACAATCAGATTCGTATTTAAAATATATTATAAATACGGAAACTCATTTATTTCTTGTAAAAATGTACCATGAAGCGTTTCCCACGCGCTCCATTGGAGAATCCTGTAGAGGTCCACGCGTCATTAACCACAAGACACAACGAGTCCCATTTCCGTTTCCATGATGAATAGATTGAAAAAATACACCATCCAAACTTTTTTGTAGTTTACTATTTCGTTTCCGGTAAATAATCATACACATTATTGACTTTTTGTCTGACATGACATAATAGTCAACGGTACTTGGACAACTATTTGATAAAAATAATATATACATGTCGATAACCCAAAAAAAAGTGTCTAATTTTTTAAATTCTTCCTCTATAAATTATAAATTTTTGTATCGAACTTAAACATTATATAATATACAAACAGTCGTTACATAATGAGGTGATTAATTATAAGAAGTTATGTCGGAATTGTAATTTTTAGATGGCCACTGATGGGTCAGCCCTCGACAACAAGCGCGTGGGCACCAATTGAGAGCGGTGAAACGTCAAATTAACAAACAGACAGGGATGCCATTGCTATAATGGGAACAATACTTATTCATATAACATATAAGTAAGTCAAATTTTCTAAGAAATAATTGTAATGTATATGTAGAGGCTGTCGTGACGCAGGAGCACTAGAGTATGAATTCCGCCACTCAACACCCAATGCTTCAAAAAATCCTGCGGAAAGTAGGGAACAGAGTATCTGAACACTAGGTTCCCAAGCTGATTTAATTTTTTTTTTATTTATTTTTATGTAACTTGACGATTCTTTGTAGGGGACCTAATTAAATAAAGAATATTTTGATTTTAATATAAAATTTGCTTCGCAATAACTTATATTATCTATGTAAATTAGCTGAAAGAATAAAAAAATAACGGTGATAATACATACTGCAGCATTTATAACTTTTTTTCACAACCCTATTAATGTTTTAAGCTAATGCGCCTACGCTAAAAGTTATGCACACCAAATGAAAAATGTCGTAAGTATATCATAATTTTGTAACGTTAACACTTAACAGCCAAATTCATAATTCTAGATAAATATTAGATGTTAATATTTATTAAATCCAATGAAATAGTGTAATAAGAAGTACTAAAAGCTTCTTCAAAATATAATATAAAATTTTACAGCCCTAAGCCGAATAATAAGTGTTTATCTCTCGTCTAGTTTCACAGCAAAATAAAAAAAAAACATACGTCATTAGCAACTGATGATTGTCAGTTTTCTTCGCGTTGTGTTACTATCCTACTTGTGGAGTAGGGTAACGGATTTGCCGTAAATGCAGCGTGAATACAAAATCAGTTTATAATTTACAATAAATTGATCGATGAACACATTTTGAACACCTGCTCGGTACGTGAGATACATAGGCGTGTTTAATATAACCTAATGATTTAAGGTAAACCTTAACAAAAGCCCGACTGGTCGGTTTCCAGGAGTCGCGGGTTCGAATCCCGCTACGTAAAAATTTTTATACGTTTTCTAAACAAGTATTTGTCTTTTCTCAGTGTGGAATAACACTTTAAAAAATGCTAAAAATAAGGTAAACCTGTTGTAATCGCTTAGATGACAAAAATATATAGTTATGTTAACTAAAATAATTTATTTAAGCGTATTTGTTATATTATATACTTATGTAAAAGTGATTCCTATTGAACATTTTTTTTTCTCAAACTTGTTATTGAAATATAATAACTCTTGTATTTTGCTTCACACAGCTTCCGTGTGTGATTAGTGTGTAAGTGATTTAGCTCTCCATTTTACCCCAAAATATTGCAAAATATTATCAGAACCCAACGCCGGACATTGAAATATTACAGAATTACTGATATCTGATTTCACCTTGAATATATTTTTTGTTCTCTATTAAAATATTCACATAAACTACTTCCAATAACGTCTTGCCTCACAGTTTCTGCGAATAGTCGAAAACGTGTCCTATCACCAATTTCACAATTTTATTTGCATTAGTATCTTATAGCTCTATAGAATGAGTGAAAAACCGCCTTATGTTTATACATTTATTTTTTTAAATAATGTATTTATTTTTTATCCACTAATTTTAAGTGAAATTGTCTTAATAGTTGTATTCAATCAGTAGTTCAATTGTATTCAATTGTATCTTTTTAAATAATAAGCAAAGGCATATTTGAAAATCATGAGTTTTTTTGCATATTCAGCAACAAATTAGATATAGATCCTCCGTAAATATTGTACTTTTTGTATACATTCCGATACTAATATTAATATATCTAAACACTTAAATAAATAACAATAGACTATATAGATAGATCATATTAAAAAGAGGAATTATATGAAACGTTAACTGTTCATTTCCGCTGATATTTCGATCACGTACCTGATCTATTAATACACATAAATCTATTCGTCGCGTCCAGCGTGTAGTGAGATTCACAAATCTAAAATTAGTTTGTTTGTATGTGTGTCAGGGGGCCGCGCGTAGTCGGCCATCCGCCCTAAAAGGGTCATCCTTCTGAATAAATGTCACAGTTTTTAAAATATGCAATCAAATAATCAGCTTTACAGCACGCTGTATCCGCGCGCATAGTATGGTAGGCAGAGGGAATGTGTTTTTTTATAAGGCTTGTATATTTTCTTTTATAAGGCTAAGATAAGCTAATAATGGATATTCCTTTGTTTATACCAATATTTCTTGTTACGGGCGAATTGACCATTAAAGACTATTTATCATATATATCTCTTACAATTATAGCGGATTATATGATTCACATATGCGTTTTAACGTCCGCAATAAACCTGTCATCGTCAACTAACCGCACACAAAAGCACATTATTCGCCCCTTTTCTTGGAAATAAAGAAAAGAGTAATATATCTTTACTAATATGCATTATTTTATCTCGACTTCATCACACAATTAGATTATGATGTCCACGTGTGTATTTTGTATCTAAATTTAAAGTTTATTTCTTAAAGATAATATTTTGTTTAGTATTTACTGAGGCATTGAGTTTCGCCACTTTCCGAAAAGTGGTGAACGGAATGTCTTAACACTAGGTTCTCTCTGGCTTTCCTGCTATGTGCGGGATACAGCGTGAAGCTGATTTTAACTAATTACAATAAAAGGAGGATGACAGAAATATTTTTATACGTGTACGCCTAATAGAGTTCTCAGTTACGGCACTATTAACAAAATATTTAAATTATTTATTCATTTAATTTGTTCTTTTCGACTGTGTGTTGCAAGTTTTCTGTCAATGGAATTAAAATAAAAATTGAGCATAACTGTATTTCAAGGATATGAAAGTTGATTTCGCACATGGAGGTACGTACATTTTTATATGCGTGAAAAATTATAATAATAGATATAGCATACTGACTTCCTCCATTACTTAATCTAAATGGTTTCTTTGTATCATATCTATATCTCCCTGAGCCATAATATATATATTTTTCAATATACTATATTGAAGAACTTACCATCTTATATGTATAAATATAAATATTCTTTGAAATGGGTTTGGATTGAAAACTGTGGCATTTATTTAGCCATATTCGAATGGCAACACTCGTGTATTTAGAATCAAAGATAAAAAAAAATTATAAATGTCATTCTATCGTAGTAATTAAGGGCAGAAGGGAGGGAAGTGATTATTGTTACATTTACATATATTTATTTCAAGATGATTCACTATTACTTGACGACTTTCAGTCTACCGCTAATGTGTAAGACTTGGGATATTTCAAAAAGCAAAACGGTTTCGATTTCGTCATACTATGATATCATCTTGAAATTTTGTAAACATGTTACATTTTATAGATAGTAAATATAGAAACAGATAATCTAAAAAAGTTAAGGATATAAAATATAAAAATCGACAATTGTTTCTCAAAAATGTTATTCATATTTAAATTCAAAAAAATTCTGTGTTTATGCTATAGAAAAAAATATTATAAGGTGTAAGATGTAATAAATAATAATATTTATGTAGAAAATAGCAAAATTATATAAAACCAAATGCTTATTTAAATATACTGTCTTATATAATAAAAACGAGCTAACGAAAGTACATTGACTTTTGCGTGAGAAAAGATCGAATGTGGAAGTAGACTTAAAAGGACAAGTGGAATAATGCGGAAACTGCAAGAAGTATGTCGAACTTCAAATTAGAAAATGTTGTTTTCTAACAGATATGTTTTGTTTAGTAAAAGTTAGAATTTTTGAACTAGTATATAATTGTAACGAAAACAAAATAAATTTAGTTTATTTATCTAGTTCTAATTAACAAATCTTGAAACTCTCAAAGAACAAGCAACCTTTAAACTTGAACATTTATAATTTTATCGACTAACAATGATAATCGTCAGAACGGCCTCGATAACAAATAAGCAGGTATTGTGTTCCGTGCCCTCCCTGGCAGTGGTCCAAAATTAATATAAAATTGAACGACGACACACCAGCCAAAATAATTTCGAATATATACATCGAGGAGTATAACTAACGCCAAAAGCCCTTACTAACACTTGCCATATTTCAATAAGTAAGGACGTACTCAATTCTTGAAAATCTTTCAAAGACACGAGGACAGATTAAAAAAAAAACCTATTGTAAGCGATTTATGTCGAGTTCTTTCATCAGCTGCATCTTAAGTCAGTTTAATAAGCGTTAACGTACATTAATCAATTTAAATAGGTAGAATTAACTAATAACGACTAAGTTTTCCGTTATTCCGGTTAAGTTTCCCGCTATTCATAAGTTATATACATAAGTGTTTTAAAGATCGTTCTAATATTAGAGTATTTATAAATATTGTTCAATTCGTTATAGTTATAATTAAAAGTAATAATAAATAATATAAAAAATAATTTACTCTAACACGCCTAATGATAAGACCAACATTTTCCGAAGGATTTTAGCGACTTATTCTATTAAATTTAAAAGTAAACGAATGATTTATAAGCTAAAGCTTACAAAATATATTCACTAAATACAGCTTTACCAAAAAGACATGCCATGCAATATTTCATGCGAATGTATGTAATAATAAAGTAAACGTAGTAAATACTATAGTTTATAGCTTTCGGTCATGCAAATGTATTGTACTTCAAGTAAGTCTGTAATTTGGTAGAAAAACTTACATTAAGAAGGTCAAGGTTTGATAACTTTATAACGTTTTAATTAACGATATTTTTTTTAATTGCATAAAATATATAGTACTTCTCCTTTTTTAAAAAAAACAAATAAGCTATATTTATTAAGCATAAACGCATAGGCAAAATTTTAGTCCAGATATAAAATTTTACTATTTGTCAGTTTAAATTATCACAGATTAATAAAAGAATGAAATTTAAATTTATATTTATTTATATTTTTGATATATTGTATATGTAACAAAATAAAATAAAAATATACTCTAAATTTAGTATCACTTTTATTAAAATTATATTTTAAATTGGAGTATACCTTTTGTTTTGCAGTGTAAGGTTGTTAAACATAATGTCACTATTGTTTTTTTTTTATTTCTGCTAAATAACAAACATTGAAAAGTTCTAGTTTTCAATGTTTGTTTGTTGTTTTCAAATTTTGATACACCGTATACAACAATCTAATAAATTGTTGTATACGGTGTATCAAAATTCTTCTATGTTTAGTTTATTCTTAAATTTACAAACGAAATATTCTACAGAAGTACTTAAGTAAATATATCAATTTAAAAATCGATAACATCCATTTAAAATGTGTAAAAGTACAGGCGTTCCGAAGAAAATGTAACTAACTATTAAGCGTAGGTTCTGCATCATTGCCGTCACCATCACCAGCTCACATTGCAAATACTGATCGGTTGTCATGTTTTAATAGACCGTGAATAGAAAAGAAACATATGCATTCTAAATAATATATTAATACGTATTACGTTTAGGCTTTATTTCTAAAACATAAAATTCTATAACAATTTTAAACTAAAATCAAATAATTATGCAACTTTTTTTATGTTTCGTATTCAGAAATTAGTCCACTCGATAGTAAATGTAATAACTTGTTTATAACATTTTTATTAATGGTAACAACCTAGTTTTAGAAATTAGATTTAAAATCTTGAATACTTTAAGTAATACCGTAGTAGGCTTAAAATCATGTAAACGAGCTTTTACTCAAGGTTACTTAAGGCCAGCAGATTAACTTTCAATTTTAACATGTTATTTAGCTATTATATTATGGTTATTTATTTAAATTTAAAACGCTAAATGATTATTAAATTATATTCAGATAAAACACATTAATTGCATAGTATATCTCTGCTTAGTAGGGTAAGCTGAAACAATCTATTACTGAGACACTACGTTATTCCGTTTACTATATCAGTTATATTATTTAAATATAATAGTTCTATGACATACATATAATATTGTGTATATTTGCACACTAATATTTAAATTACAATTTTAATACAAAAATATTAAAATTGTGAATTATATTACAGTTATAAATTATAATAGAATCAACTCTATCTCTATTTTAAAATCTATGTATAAAGCATTTTTTCCAATATTTTTTCAATAATTTATTATTATAACCCAGATATAAGCCCATGGGACATGTCAGCAATGAAATATATATCTATTAATCGTTTATTTTTTATTTCATTCACACATAATTTTAACATTTGTGTTATGTTTTTTTTATATTGCAAGTCCATTATGTTTTACTAAATCTATATGGAGTACAATCATACAAACTGACCTCGTCCGTCGACAAACATTTGAATAAATTATGCTAGCTCATGTCATACACCAAGTTTAATCCGATAGCACAGAACACTTCACAATAACACCACATTTCGCCAATGTCGGCAGCCAACGTTGGCTGAAGATGTTTCGCTACGTACAAACGCACAACACAAATAAACGTGACAGAAGGAGTTTCGTGCGTGTGCCCAGAACAACGCTATATGTTAGACTGGCGCGTACCGTATACTTCGAACGGTATGTTTCCTTCATTAACATTTAAAATAAATACCTACTTTGATTCTTTGAATACTTTTTAAATAATAATTAATATATTTTTTATATAATTTATATTATATATGCTAAATATGCTAATTATCATATAGCAATCAAGTGTTTCAATGGATTTCTAAGTGCTCTACAAATATTACCTTTGTAGTTATGGAGTAGGACGGCTATAACAATTAAGATAAAGTGCATCTACTAAATGTAAATTTTTAAACATTTCGAAGACATTTACGTTTTGATGACTTTTAAGTTTGTTTTTTATGTATGTAACATTTCTATATTTTGAGACCGTCGTGGCCCAGTCGCATAAACGTGTTACTGTAACACTACGGTTTTGGGCTCGATTTCTGGGCGAGAAAATGATTATTTATTGATAAGTTCGTGAGTTTCGCCACTCAACACGCAATGCCTCGAAAATTCGGCGGAAAATGGGGTACAGAATATTTTTAACACTAGGTTCCATCTGCATACTCTGCTATATGTAGGATACAGTATAAACGTTTCTATAAATAGTTTGCGAGGAGAGAACATTTAGAAGAAATTACAATTTCTTTAAAAAATGTTTATTAGTGTCTGAAAAATTCTGGTAGAAAATATGATCTGAAATCTTAAATCGGTTTCCTATGTTATCTTGTCTCATTCAAGTTTTATAGCTTGAGATTAATTTAAGATTATTACATACAAATAATAAAATATCCAAATAATTTTAAACACACATTTTTTATTCCTTACGATATGGGGAGTTCAATGAACCGCAGTGGAAAGTGTATAAGATAAGAATTTTTCCACCCAATGTTTTTGTCTCTTCGTTTAATTTTATTATGCATATATGTATCGCTATTTATATGTTTAAACATAATTATTCTTAATATATATCATTAATTGTGCAATGAAAGCCAACTCGGTGTCATATTATTTAGGTTAAAATTACTATAAAAATAGCTCCAGTCACATTTTGTTGCTACATTTTCAACTGTTTATGTGTTTACAGTGAAAGTTAGAGATTTTGGATGTCATCTTAATAAGTAATAAGAATAATTAATCATTTTTTTTCAGTTTTTATTATTTATTTTTTCAAATTAGGAATTCATATATTTTCAATTTGTATTTACCAAAAAGAATATGGACTATATATATTTATATACAAACAAAAAGTTCCTTTTAAATATGTATATTATAATTAATTGCCAAATATTACAGAAGTCTATTACAGAAGGAGGAACACATATATTACACTTTAATTAAGATGCAATATAGATATGAGCACCGGATGCAAAGTGGACGTGCTCCCATAAAGGTCGGGCGTGTAGAGTCGAACCATATCAAGGACAAATTAAATTAGCATCGAAAGTTTCTATTTTTAAGTAATAAAATATTTTATTACTTAGAAATAGAAACTTTTGATAACTGAGGTCAGTCGTGGCCCATGGCACAGAGGCACAAGCGTGTGACTGTAAATGCTACAGGTTGTGGGTTCAATTCACACTCGAGGAAATGAAATATTGAATATTTTAGCTTCTTCGCTATGATGTCGAGGCAAAACGTGGCATTGAGTTTCGCCACTAAACACACAATGCGTCCAGAATTCGGCGGAAAATGGAGAGCGGAGTGTCTTAACACTAGCCTACCCTGCCTACCCTGCTACACGCGTGATACAGGCGTAATAAAACAGTTTTTTATCTTACTACACATTTTTTGGTAATGTTTTTCCTTCTTCGACATCAGAGCGAAGAAATGAAAATATTAATTTAATTAAATATTTCAGTGAGAATTGAACCCACAACCAGTCGGTTTTACAGTCACACTTCGTGTCGCAGCGCCACGACTAACCTCCTTGATTTTTTTCCTTTATGATAAACATAAGCTACTCAATCTAACTCTTTCCGGGTTACCTGCTCTATCGCTCTATGCTATGATATATATTATATATTACATTATTTCAAAATTTTGAAGACATTCATCAGAGCAAAATTAAAAATCATTTTTTTTTTCGAAAACTATGTAAAATAGCATTCTATAAAACAAATTCATAATAGTGTAAAACTCTTTTTTTAATTTTACGACATTTTATATTATATTTGTATTATAACTTATAGCTATATGTAATATTATTTTTGGAATATCAAACATTTAACAGTTTTTAACTATTCCTTTGCCCTTTATAATTTATGGCAGGTAGTAAACGTAACACAAAACAAACGAAACGGAAGTCATTAGTGACGTCTAAGGAATGTATGTAAGTACATTGACTAGTGCATATCCGTTAGTTCCGTATGGATACGCATAATCAATAATTTGTCTATAGAATATAATCTTTATGTCGTAAAAGATAAGATTCAAAATGTTGCATGCACATTCTAATGCTGTTGTTGAAGTGACAGCAACTCGTGAACAACACAACATAATGTGAACACAACTATTATAGTATAACAATAGTTTGTATTATTATAATTTATATCAAATTATTGAGCGTATTTTCTAATGTGAAAATCGCATTTTTTTTCTCCGTTACACGCTGTATCCCGCACACATCAGACTAGGCAGAGGGAACCTAGTTGCAACTCCGTTTTCCCGCCAAATTCTGGAGGCATTGCGTGTTGAATGGCGGAACTCAACGCCGCGCTTAGCCTCGTCACCAGAGCGATAAAAAATATTAAATATTTCATTTCATCGAGTGCGAATCGAACTGACAACTTGGTCGCGTTCACTCACACTTGCACCACTGCGCCACGACTGGCCTCACATTTTATGTAACGGAACTTGCAAAATGTATACATTTATTCTTTAAACAATGCTACTATAAAGAAGATTTTAAATATACCTACACACACGTCTCGGTCCGCTGCTTTCATCCAACATGGAGGCATACATATGCATGGCATGAAAACTTGACTTTCTTCGCACTCAGAATGTTTATTAGAATTTCGCAGATCGAATCATCTGTGCACGCACCCATGCGTAGTAAACAGCCAATAATTTCTTCTTTAAAGTCACGTATTTATAATGAGTTATTCTATAGATACGTACCTACTATGTGTACGCACGCACGACGTATATATATATTTTTTTATCAGCTTCACGCTGTATTCCGCACACAGCAGAGTAGGCAGAGGGAACCTAGTGTTAAGACACTGCGTTCCCCATTTTCTGCTGAATTTTGGAGGCATTGCATATTGAGTGGCAGAACTCAACGCCGTGCTTTCCCTCGACACCAGAGCGAAGAAATGGAAATATAAATTTAAGTAAATATTTCATCTCTTCGAGTGGGGTTCGAACTCACAACCAGTCGATTTACAGTCACACTTTGTGCCCCTGCGCCACGACTGGGACATACCAAAACCATATACGCACACGACGTATATGGCTTTGTTATATCTATATGTAGTTGAATAAATGAAATGTAATCAAAAATACTGATGCTAATAACTTGTATTAACTCGTTTTGATTGATACAGTAATGTATATTGTCAGTTTTATATTTATTTTAAATTTATAGTTTAATTGTTTTCTTTACTTTTAATTGAAAATTTTATTTTATTGCTTAGAAAAAAAAGAAAAAGAAATATATAATATACCTACGGGGATATATAAAAATCGAAATATTTCTTATAATTCAAACAAAGATCGTTATTTGAATGCATTTTTTAAATAATATTATCTATTTATGAAATGAGAACTTAAGAACTGTGGGTTCTTCAAATATTTACTTACTCGAATAAGCAAGATGAAAATATATTAGAGCCAATAAAACTAGTTACTTTCAAATAGATCAGAAACGTAACAGATGTAACTTTTAATATCGGTGCTCAATACATTTTATGTACCTATGTCCATAAATCACTTGATTTAACTAAATTTAATTATTTTGAAAAAATATGAACGTAATAATTATACAACACATTTTTTCATTATATATATATGGCAGCAATTAGGTTACTCAAAGTAAGAAGAATGTTTGAAAACCAACCAACCAAGTTTTTAGTTTTAGACAATCAGACAGATCCACTAGGTTTCTCAATTTTAGTTTACATCTCACACATTTAATTTAAATTGAAATTAAATTAGGTTTCTCAACTTTAGTTTACATCTCACACATTTAATTTAAATTCTAATTAAAATAAATGTATGAGATGTAAACTAAAATTGAGAAATCTAGTGTATATGTCTTTTATGAACACAGGATTAGAACTAACGAGTGCCTACAAAAGAATGTTGGCCAACGTTTTAGCGCGTTTAGTATCTACATAATAATGTATGCGTCGTCTGAGATACCTAGACAATAGCTAACAATGGATTAAGTATTACAAGAACGTGGCTGAGCTGGTATACGACACTACACAATTGATCATCGGATGTCATACTTTTTGTAAATATGAAAATAAAAAGGTCACAAACTATATAATCTAGAAGTAGCTAAGTAGTGGATAAGACAGCTTTACGCTTTACATGAGCAGGGTAGACAGAGGGTTAAGACACTCCGTTGTTCACTTTTCGCCGAATTCTGGAGGCATTGCGTGTTGAGTGGCGACACAACGCCACGCTATACCTCGACACCAGGGCGAAGAAATGAAAATATAAATTTAAATAACCCTTCCTTAGCAGTCGGGAACAAATATTTCATTTCCTTTAGTAAAGATCAAACCCACAACCAGTCGCGTTTACAATCACACTTAGTGCCCCTGCGCCACGACTGGATTCAATTTCAAATGTTTATTACATTTATGTATTTATTTAATGGATGCGGTAAAAATATAAAAATCATGGAAGCGAGGTTTGGAGTTAGACACACTATTTTCCCAAGCCAGGAAATGATATTACCTACTAGACACTACAGCATAATGTTCATCTTGTCCAAGACGTGTGCAGGTACTTCTTTAATACGTAACAACTACCCACATACATATATATACATATGTATGTAGGTATATCACAAAAAAATTAACGTTAACGTACGCTTAACGTTTTATGCAATTATTACAAAACATTAGATACGTAAAATTTGTTACAACTATTAATGCGTTATGTTTGTAATTTTAGAGGCCTGAGGCCGTCGTGGCGCAGTGGCACAGGCGTGTGACTGTAAGCACGATGATGATTGATGATTGTGGGTTCGATTTCCACTTAGGGAAATTAATTATTATTTATTGATAATTTAATTTCATCCATCTGGTAACAATGCGCAGCGCAGCATTGCGCAGCGTTGAGTTCCGCCACTCAACACGCAATGCCTCGTATATTCAGCGGAAAGTAGTAGCACCGGAGTGTTTTAAAACTGGGATCCCTCTACTTTCATTGTTGTATGCGGGATACAGCGTGAAGATAAAAAAAAGGAATTTTAAATATTTTTCGATTTCGACCATACGTGATCAGTAATCACTATATCTACTTATATTAAAAAAAAAACTCTTTAAGTACCTACATACCTAATGCAAAAACATTTACTCAATAGTATGTATTTCAACTCTATAAGCGTAATACAATGTACCTATTATTTCGCTAAAGAGATTGTTTATCTCATAGAATAAGGAATGTTGCCAGTAAAGGCAATAAACACATTACTAATGGATTCTAATATGACGTAGCTATTAGGCTTCAACATTTTTTAATTAAATTAATTCAAAAAAATATATATTTCACTTCAACAATATTTTAATATTGCTCAAAAAAATAAGAAAACGAGCGCTCCTGTTTAATTAAATATGATGTAAACACTTTGCATAATGTGCAAAAACAGTGTCATAAAAACTTTCATTTTATCAAAATTAGACTAACGCCGTTACAAATATTTGCTAATGTTAAAACAGCTTCACGCTGTATCCCGCACACGGTAGGGTAGGCAGAGAGAACCTAGTATTAAGACACTCCGTTGCCCACTTTCTGCTGAATTCTGGAGGTATTGCGTGTTAAGTGGCAGAACTCAATGCCGCGCTTAACCTCGACACCAGAGCGAAGAAATGGAAATATAAATTTAAGTAAATATTTCATCTCCTCGAGTGGGGATCGAACCCACAACCAGTCGGTTTTTACAGTCACACCTCGTGCCGCTGCGCCACGACTGGCCTCGCTAATGTTAATAAGTTATTAAACAAGTATTTACGTTTCAAATGCAATGGCTGACACATTTCTAGTTTATTCTCTATAGCGTAAACATGCACAATATTTTAGAGCCGGCGCACGCGCAACGACGGATGTATACGAATACCTAACAGAATTGCTCTTACTTACTCCATAACTCAATGTTATTTCACTGAAAATTCAATCAAGGAACCAATCCTTCAAAATAAATTAGATCGCGCTATATATAGGCCTAGGAATTATAATTAAATTAAAAAATTAAAAAATCAGCGTCACGCTGTATCCCGCACACAGCAGGGTAGGCAGAGCGAACCTAGTGACAAGACACTCCGTTCCCCACTTTCTGACGAATTCTGGAGGCATTGCGTGTTTAGTGGCAGAACTCAACGCCGCGCTTAGCCTCGACACCAGAGCGAAGAAATGGAAATATAAATTTAAGTAAATATTCCATCTCCTCGAGTGGGGATCGAACCCACAACCAGTCGATTTTACAGTCACACTTTGTGCCACTGCGCCACGACTGGCCTCATTATTATTAGGAATTATAATATGTTCATAAATAATATTTAGATATTTCTATTGTATTATATAAGAAAGTAGATTCTGTCCGGATAACGTTTATCGTGATCGAAATAAAAGTCAAACAGAATTGCAAAGTCTGTATAAAATAAGAACAAAAGGGGATGCATCCGATAAAAAAACCTCTGCACTTCCTTGCGGCTTCGCTTCTAAGAAGTAAGTAATGAAAGGTACATAAATAGTTCCCGGGGTGGACGGAACTGCACGTCGGCGCCAAAACAGCGTGACGAACCGATGATTGATTAAACTGACATTGGAAATGTCACTGCCAACTACTACTGTACATCCGTACTCGCTGTTCACATTTATCAATATTTTAGATAATTCCTATAAATGAAAACCGTCGTGGCGCAGTGGCACAAGCGTGTGACTGTAAACGTGACAGGCTGTGTGTTCAACTTGTAACGAGGATATGAAACATTTTATATTTTATATATATTTCATATTTTAAATATTATATTTTCATATCTTCATATCTTGGTCTGGTGCCGAGACAAAGCGCGGCGTTGAGTTCCGCCTAACACGCAATGCCTCCAAATTTTGAAAAAAATGAGGAACGAAGTGCCTTAACACTAGATTACTTGTGCCTACTCTACTAAAAAAAGTTTGCATGCTTTAAAACAAAAATAAATCAAGCATTTTTATAGCAACTATTACTCATTTAATAAAACGCCTAAAAGGTAATTTCACTTTATATCCCGTCGTTAGTCGTAACTGAAGAAATAAACTGCAAACCAGGCAGTATTTCCATTTCTAACGATTTGTCGTATAGTACAAAGTGTTTACTAATTCGGACTTTTTTATTTGTTTAGGCAATCGACTCTATAATTTATTTATACTTTAGTGCTTACACTCCATGCTGAGTTTAAATAGAATGGTGTAAAGTCCGAATGCATTTCGATGAACAATAAAATGTTAATAGTAAACAGATTCCTATAATTGACATTTTAAATTATTTTTATTGCCTTTATTAAAGTTAATTTAGTTTTACGACTTGTAAAGGGACCCGCGATATATCTATGTTCACTATGTATTCTGTATATAGCTGAGATAAGCAGAGAAAATCAAGTTTTAACACATTCCGTTCTCCACTTTCCACACAAATTCGAGACAACCATCCCGTTTACAGACGCTGACCTACTGCAATATGCTAAAACTAAGACACTACTAAAGAAAATGCATTGACAGCTAAAAAAATATAAGAAAGCAAGAGGTCCGCGTGTACGTAGGTATATGATTAATTTTCTACTCAATTTAATCTTTTATATAATTAAAATAAAATACGCTAACGTGATTACTTGTCTCTTTTCACTATTAATATATACATACAATCATACAAGCTAATATGTCACTAACATTTATTTATAAGAAAACTGTCACCGTAAATCTGTAGTGTATACAATTTATATTATTAAACACACATTTTTTTATATATTAACCGATTTAAAGATTAGAACCGATTTTAACAGACTTTCCTTAACATCTAGACTTTGTTTGATTTCAATTTTATCACAAATAAAAACGTTATGTCAATTGCGACAATATTGTTACAAAATAAGTGTTTTTTATTGAATTAGCTAAAATTTTAGCTATCAATGTATGGATATTGTTATTAAAATAATAATGTTGTTAGATCACGTAAATCAGATGAGAAAATAATAGATAATTTTGTAGAACAAGCAGTCGAAGCCGCGAGCGGGACGCTAGTTATGTAATATTTTCTATAAAACTCTGTACGCACACAATGAAAGCTGAAAGTGAATTAATATCGCACATGTAAGCGTCTCTTATGAAACACGTCAATTTGTATTCTCGATTCCATTTGGCACATATTCGATCCGGTTCTTCTTCCGGTATTGATACATTTAATAGGGTTTTTTTTTAATTATTAATTTCAATTTTATGTGCTAAATTAAGACTATTCTAAAATTTACATATGATAATTAGAATTGCCAGCACAAAAAAATAGAAAAAGTATTATTGCAAGTTCATATCAGAATGGACGAGGCTTATTTTTAGAACATTGCATATCATCAAGTTTAATATTTAGACTCTTTCTTTAGTAAAATATAAACTATATTTTTACATATACTTACAAGCCAGATATACAAGAAAAAATATTTGGTGACTTTTAATAACATAATCGAACTAAAACAATGATATTTAAATTTTTTTGTATGTGCGTTTGTTTACTCTCATCTAAGAAACATCTTAACTAATTTAATTGCAGTTTGACTGTTGTATTATGACGAGCTTCCCTTTACATTTAGTGTTTGTTTTATTTCAATCGATGTGTAAAGAAAAATGTTATACCATTTCAAAGACTATTGTTCGACAAAATTGCTATAAATAACTGTTTTGTTGAATTGGCAAAAACTTCACTTTTCAATATAAGTAAAGATATTGTTTTTTTTTAAATAATATGAGAAAACGAAAGAATAGTAAATTAATAATTATGTAGTTCAAGCGGGCCGCAAGCAAGCCGCGAGCGGGTTGCTAGCATTAAAATATAATTAATAATTAATTAATTATATTCACCAACAACACATATAGTGAATTAATTTACTTTATTCATGAAGATAAGGATCGTATTAGTTGTGCAAAAATATCCTTATCTGAGAGTTACTCACGTCGTATAATACTCGCCTAATGGGTTTTCGCCACTTGAAAACTAGCCAGAAACGATAAAAGGTGCATCTGGCTACTCGTGGGCTTTCAAACTGATGTATTGCTACTCTTTAGTGCTTTTAATATCAAAAATTAGCAGCCACGTATATTATACGAATAGGTACTTATATTTGCTGTCAAATCCAAAAAATATAAAATTATTTGTAAAAACTAAATTATACACTTTTATTATATTAACCGCTATTACTGATATAAAAATGTTCATTTTTAAAGGGTTAATCCACACTTAGGAAAGAAAAATACTTATTTAGAAATCGCATAAAATATGAACGTAGCGGGACTCGAACCCGCGCGCCCTGGAAACCGACCAGGTCGGTCCAGGGTCCCGCTACTTTCAAATTTTTATACGTTTTCTAAATAAGAATAATGTACTTTTTTATTTAAAATTCTTATTGTTTTATGGTTGTTGTTTTTGGGATAGTAAAAATATTTTTACTATATAAAGATACAAATAAACTGTATACATCTAAGTGATGTTGACCTCACTAGGCTAAGTTGGTTACACCTCGCAGTCGGCCCAATGTCGCAATATATGACATTTGCGTGTTCATTACTCGTAGGTAGAGACAGTTCCTGCGTTTGCGATGGTTAGGAATAACTTATGAAAGAATACGTAACTTGTGAGAAGCTACGCCTATGGATATCTTGTAATTATATATGTATATATTTTTCATTTATTTGCTGTTTTTGTCAGTAAACATATTATTTCTTTTAGTTTCACGCTGTATCTCGCACACACCTGGTGCTCCCATTAAGACACTTTCATTCTCCATTTTCCGGCGAATTGGCGGCGTTGAGTTCCGCCACTCAACACGCAATGCCCAAAAGCATTGTGTGTTGAGTGGCGGAACTCAACGCCGCGCTTTGAATCGTTACCAGAGGGAATTATGATAATATTAAATATTTACAGTCCTTGAGTGAGGATCGAACTACAAATAAAAATTTGAGGCCAATCCTGGCATGGGTGAGGCCAATTCTGTATAGTTTTTTTGCAGTAAAAGTATATTTCAAATAACGTTCACTATAATATAATATGTTTATTGCATATAATATTTAAAATAAAAATAACGTGTTAAATTTTATAGCCCGGTGTTGTAAAATGACGTATTACTGCACAATTAAATTACATCAAAAAGAAAGGAGAAATTTTTGATGACGGTGTGACTTAAAGTCGTAATCATCGCGTTCACTGGCAGTTCATGCATCATGCATACTACTAATAACTAATATTCCCATACTACTGTCTCACGAACAGTTTATTAAATTGATTCTTATATAAGAATATTTTTAATATTCAAAAAAAAAAAAAAAAAATCAGCTTCACGCTGTATCCCGCACACAGCAGGGTAGGCAGAGGGAACCTAGTGTTAACACTCCTGTTCCCCACACACAACACAATATTCAATATATTATTAAAATTTACATATTTAAAAAAAAACTTTACAAATAAAGAAGCATTCATATAACAGTTCATAGTTAGATTTATTCAAATTATTTTGGAAAGCTTTTATAGACCGAAACAGATCGGGGCGCCAAGATGTTTTAAATTGATGGAGGAAACAACCAAAAGTAACAGTAAAAAGCCACAAAACACGTTCGTACTGGAAAGTGATGTTTCTAAAAATAATCTAAGGACAAAGTCGTGTGCAACAACAACATACTATACTAGAATATAACGAAATTCAAAATGTAACAGCAAATTTTATTCTACGTTCTTTTAAATAACTTGAATAACGAAATATGTGCAATAAATGTAGAATTATTTTCTTGCACAACTTAATAAATTTATATTTATTTTACCGATACAAATTTTTATTCATAGACATTTTTTCTCAGAACAATTATAAAGTAAGGAAGCAATAAATAAGGCGTGGGAGTGCCTGCTATTGGATTCCCGGAGGTGGGCTTTGAACGCTAATAGAGGAAGAGATCTGACGACGTGTTGACATAAGATATAAGATAGAAGAAACTAACTATTAATTTAATTGAGTTACTATTAAATCAATTGTAAATATCTAATGTTGTAAGAATAACTTTCATATGAGTTAAGTTGAGTTTCAACTTTAATGTGGAAACGTAACAACTGAATACGCGGCGGCGTCGCTCACGCATGACTTCTCCGCTAGCTAAATAATTGCAAAACCAGAAAGCAATTTATAATGCGAATGCATTTTCACATTAAATCGTTTTGCGAGAAATACGAGAAAATACACAAAGAATAAATATTAACTCTCTAATTACATCATTTGATGAATTGTCCGTACATTTGAAAATATTATTTTATCTTTAATCTTTAATCAGCTTCACGCTGTATCCCGCACAGAGGGTAGGCAGAGGGAACCTTGTGACGGACACTCCGTTCCCCACTTTCGAATTCTGGAGGCATTGCGTGTTGAGCAGAACTCAACGCCGCGTTTAGCCTCGAGACCAGAGCGAAGAAATGGAAATATAAATTTAAGTAAATATTTCATCTCCTCGAGTGGGGATCGAACCCACAACCAGTCGATTTTACAGTCACACTTCGTGCCGCTGCGCCACGACTGGCCTCTATATTATTGAACGTTGTTATTTGCCCGCTAAGCGCGCTTGGCAAGCTGTAAACCGCCATTACAACCCACACCGGCCAGCACACTTTCTTCACTTGAAAGAATCATCCACCCACGAGGAGCGAGTGTATTGACACGATTCGTACCGGTTTCAAAATACAGCGATTTCCGAGTTTTGATAACTTATGTAACTGTTTCAGAAAGATTATCCGTTACGCCGCTCACATCATATCACATCTAGTTTTGTCTGAGAATGTGTTGCTAAGTGTTCTGGCAACTTCCTGATAAAGTTATAGTTTTTCCATTTTAACTTCCTAGCTATCTCGTAGATTAATAAAGACTAATTTTATTCGAGGCCAGTCGTGGTGCAGGCACAAAGTGTGACTGTAAACCGACTGGTTGTGGGTTCGATCCCCACTCGAGGAGATGAAATATTTACTTAAATTATATTTCCGTTTCTTGGCTCTGGTTCGAGGAAAAGCGCGGCGTTGAGTTCTGCCACTCAACACGCAATGCCTCCAGAATTCGACAGAAAGTGGGGAACGGAGTGTCTTTGCACTAGGTTCCCTCTGCCTACCTTGCAGTGTGCGGTATACAGCGTGAAGCTGATTTTTTTTATTTTATTTGTTAACAACGGTGATAGGTAGGTATATTCAATATTTTTTATTAATGTGTCACTCATCCACTTCACTGGTTAACTGGAAGAGATCTCTTATATTCATTAATTTGAATATAGAGAAATTGAATGATTATCAAAAAGAAATCATATAACGATTTACCTATTAGAATTGTAAATTTATAGAATGATACATTCTCTTATACATATTAAAATTATAAATATTAATTACTACGAAAAGCGACTTCATCCATGTATAAATAAATGGTCAATACGGTAAGAAGAAATATATTTTAAGTAAATATTTTCGGAACTTAAAGCAAAAAAATATGTTTAAAAGTGTTATAAAATATAAAAAGCAAAAAAAAAACAAGAAAACAATTAAAAATATTATTTTATGCAGTTTGTATAAAACTGATGCTGTATAGTATACACGTTCGTACATATTTATTTTTTCAAAGAAAAAAAAAGAGAAAAAGGCCCTTCCCTCTGCGTCAGACTAAATCACTGTTATTCGAATCTAATTCGATATTTAAATTATTTTTATTTCTCTGTTCAGGTATCACAACTAGTGATTCACAAGCCGCAGCGTAGTGTTCTCGAATTTACGTTTTGACACTGTGTTCTCTCTGGCTTCTCTATCTTGTCGGAAAAGGAGTAAAAGTTAACATATTGATTGGTAGTAATTATAAAATTTTGTATCAGTTTCTATTTTTATTAAAAAATACTGTTTTGTGTTATTTTTACGTTTTTTTTTTACTTTTTACTGATGTAGAGATAGAACTGAGTCAATATGACTAGTGAGTACATTCGTTTTTAAATCGTAAAAAAAGTTCAATATGAAAAGAATTAAGAAAATATCACGTATGGCATCCCATTCGAAGTATATAAAAAAAACATAAAATTTTCACATTTTTCTTTAAAATTACACAATATCCTTTCACAATAATCTGTTCTCTAACATAAATAGAGAAATCGAACAATCAATCGTAAGAGGTGATGCCACCCACATTGCTCGGCATCGTTTATAAAATGGCAATCCGTTTCCGTTGTGTGACGGACACTTTGATGCGTTTATACCACGCTTCAAGCTTCATTTGCGCATGTTTGTTAGTTAAATGCTTTTAAGGATTCCCCGTTTCTGTGCCTGCTATGTTTGAAATTGACCGTTTCTCCAGTTGTTTTTTTTTTGTTTCACGTTGTTTCCTGCATATAGCAGGGTATGCAGAGGGTACCTAGTATTAAAACACTCTGTTACCCATTTTCCACTGAATTTCTGGAGGCATTGTGTGTTGAATGGCGGAAATCAACGCCGCGCTTTGCCTCGACACCAGAGTGAAGAAATTAAAATAATAAATATGACATTTCCTCGAGTGGGTGCCGAACCCACGACCTATCGCGTTCACAGACACATGCTTGTGCCCCTGTGTAACGGCTGACCTCGATAAAAAATTTAGTAAATTATGTCATCGATGTCACCATGTAAGCCATTAAAAGCTAAAATGATTGATATTATAATACATATCATTATATCTATAACGCAGAGTACTAAATGAATTACTTAGGTATATATTTATTTGTTTTTAAAAAAAGGCCCCAAATAAATTTATATTAAATAAATAAAAAATTTTATGTGTTAATTACTGTTGTCATTAAGAATTTGAAGTATGAAACATAATTATGATAATGACAAACTCAATTGTGTTGAGCGGACGCGGACGTCTAATCTGATTCTCATTATCCCACAGCGTTAATATAATGAAACATAAAACAATGGCGAGTTGCAAATGTAGTGTTTAGTGGGGCAAATTGCGAAATTGTTTTTTTCTTAATTTGTAATGGGAAAAAAATTTTGAATACTTCTAAATTAGAATCACTTACAGTGTTAATTATTTTTGTTATTTTCCGAAGAAACGAGTACATACATATGTCTATATTACGTTATATATATAAAAAATATACTTACAGTTATATTTACGCTTATAATTTTTTTTTTAGTATTTCATTAAAATAAGCAAGACAAATTAGTTTCGGCTACGTCATAGAGAAATAAACTATTAACTCAGCTCAGCCTAATCGATTAAGCCAATTCTTTTCGACTTTAAGCTTTTATAATATTAATATTTTTAAGACGTCTTAACAATTAGTAAATATGTCTATAAGAAAAATTTATAAACGAACAACAAAATTAGGCACCAGTACCAAAATATAATTAAAAATGTATTTCGTACCTTTAACACGATATCCAATAAGAGTTCCCCATTGATTCTTCAAATCCTCAATTTCCGTTCGAATATTGAGTTCACTGGAAAAATTTTTTTGCTGACTCAGCAAATTTTTGCGGTTAGTTTTGTCTGGTTGAAAAAATGACACGAATTTGTGAAGCGGACTCATTGTTCTTAAAAAAAAAAACTTTTACCGAGACGTTATTTTTTTGCGCAGTTATACTCGCGAATCGAGTAAATAACGGTATTTAGGAACGAGCATGTCACAGATGGTTTAATTTTTAAATATTAAGTTGAATAACCCAAGTACTAACCCAGGGCTATAAGTTGTTGGGTATATTAAGTATTGTTTCCATTAAGAAGTAGTAAAAAAAACAAATGTGAGAACTATAGTTATTGAGTAAAATTTTTTTGTGTTAGCCGTCCGACCGCTCGAGCCACAGTGTCGCTGGCCCTCGCCTATCAAGCGCTTTCTTGAGACCGACAACAAACTTTCGTTGGGTACCGCTCACCCTGTGCCAACGCGTTTCTAGGATTTCATACCATTTTCATTATTTATACACTCTTTTATTTATATAGCAATAAAACATATGAAATATTGCTCACTTATTTGCTTTATTGTATTTATTTTTGTGTAACTATATTCTACAAAATTTTATTTTATTTTCGAAATCAATTAAATATTATTTTCTATTATAAATGAAGATAGAATTTTCAAATATAAAGCTATTATTTAAATGATAGACACACTTAATAGAACAAGAACAATTAAATTCATATTTTTAACATTTCTAAAGTGTTATTCTACCATTTGGCAACTGTCCAAGAGATGCGGGTTTAAATCCCGGTATGTTTAACTTTTTATACGTAAAATTTTATCGCTTTTATTATATGTTGTATTGTGAATACTACCGCCTTTTTTTCTAAAATTAAAACCAATTATGAATGAATATCCAATTTAAAGTATTTTTAAACAAAGGTAAAAATTGTGCAAGCATTGTAATTTCATTGCTTGTTTATTGCATTACTCCAAAAATGGAAATCAAAATATTTATTATCTTTCACTTTAAGTCGTGGCGCAGAGGCACAAAGTGTGACTGTAAAATCGACTGGTTGTAGGTTCGATCCCCACTCGAGGAAGTGAAATAATTATTTACATTTATATTTTCATTCTTCGCTCTGGTGTCGAGACAAAGCGCGGCGTTGAGTTCCACCACTCAGCACGCAATGCCTCCAGAATTCGGCGGAAAGTGGGGAACAGAGTGTCTTAACATGAAGGTTCCCTCTGCCTACCTTGCTGTGTGCGGGATATAGCGTGAAGCTGATTTAATTTAATTTGTTTTTCACTTTAAGATATCTTTTTTCATATACTTTAGTTACAAATATATAGCTACAAATTATTAAAGTGGGAGGCTAAATCATATATTGTGGAAATCTCTGTTATGAAGTAAAAATTTGTGGCATTTTATTTTGTGCAAACCTATGTAAAATGACATTAATGAAATTTATATTTTTTTTAGTAATAATATGAAACTCTATCTCAACTGAAACACCATTTTAAATATGATTCAAAATTTAAAGGGCATTCGACGAAAACTGGTTTAAATTATTTATGAAAAAACTTTTTCATGACTACAGACTAATCTATTGTCAACCAATAATAATAACTATATATAATTTTAGTATTTTTTTTTATTCTTAATATACAGTTATGTTATAAGTATAATTTATAAGTAGAAAAAGTAATTAAGTATCTATAAAGAATAACAGTTAACTACTCTATACATTCAGGTTCGAAAAAAAAATTGTATAAAAATACAATTCATATTCATTTAAAAGAGTAACTATTATCACATTAAAAAATGATATTTGGTAAAAACACATATTACTATATAGTAAATACTACTAAAATTTGATAAAATGAGACGACGAACGCACTTACTTACATGTAGAAATCTCTTAATATTTGGAGCATGACTAGCTAGCTATACAAGTAACTATCTTTGTGGTATTAAAAAGAATGATACGTAAGTAGAATTCGTCCAAAAATAAAATTTGCACAACGTTTCAGTGTTAATAATTGTCTAAACCACTATAAAGTATAAAAAATACCTAAAGAATATGTGACTCTTTTTAATTTAGTCCACAGTTCCATGTTGACTAGTATTTTTTTTTTATAAAATTGATGTATTATAATAAAAAAGTCACTAACTTATAATATAATAGAAATAATATTATAAGATTTATTTTTATACATTTTTTATTCTTCTTCTATTAAAATTTCATCAAATCTATTATACTATAAGTAGGTACTAATATGAAGAGCAATTTTTTTTGCAATATTAATAAATATAATGTATCAAATATCTATTTATAGAAAATTTCACGAATATTGTACAGTTAGAAAACATCTTAATAAAAAATAACTTAAATTCAAAACACATTAAACTTTTTAAATGTCCCTAATAACTAAATTCTTGAACTAATGTAATATACCACTACCATATATAATATTATACCTATACATAATCTTTTTTTGATTTTCAATTTATGTCGGTATACATTTTTGGGTTTTTTTGTTCTTTTAATTTTTTACTTTAATTCTCCTATCATCCTTAGGGTTGATTCTGTTTGACAAATTTATTATATAAGACGAACTACAAATTACTATAGGTGTAATATGCACACAACTTAGCATTTAAAATCAATTATCTCCCTCTTTTTCTACTCCTGGGACTGAAAATTTAATTCCAAATATATATGGGACAAATTTCCTGATAATGACTAATAGTGAAGAAACAATCATCTACTTTTTTGTTACCCTTGTAGTTGGATTTTTTAATTAATTTATGTGATCCAATATGAAACGAATTATGAAAAGTAAGTAATCAGTAAAAAGCTACGTATACTTAATATTAAAAATATAAATACAATCAAATACAGATCCTTCTTTGGTTTCTGCGTTTACAAGCCATTCTATAAACTTAGTATTCGTGATTAGCCTTGCGCTATGACATTTATAGCTGAAAGCTCTGAACCTTTTGTGCTTTTTACTGGTTAAAAATATTTTAATAACGAAATTGGTTATGTATTTTACACACTACAACTTTAGCAGTAAATTTGAAGGCAATGCGTTAAAAAGGCGTGATATTGCCAAAAAAAAGACTTCCTACTTTGAACACGGACGACATATAGAGATTATTAGGACAACATATACCCGTATAAAGCTAGTCACGTTTCACCCGTAAGACACTCTGTTTTACATTAAAACACTCCTTTCCCCGTATTCCGCCGAACAGTCGAAAATAAAAGCCAAACAGAAAAAATAAACGCCGAAAGCAAATTATTTTATATTATTCTATAAATCTAAGCCTACTTAGGTAAATATAAATATAAATTAAGAAATATTTCAACGTATTACTATATTAACCTTAAGATTTTTTTTGTTATTAATATTTATCGTTCTTTATATTTAAAAAGATCTTTATGACACAATATAAATACAAATGTAATAATAATAAATAATAAAGATAGTAATTTCTATCGTAATAATGCGCAAGTATAGGACTAGGATATTCCAAATATAAATCAATATCCGT
This sequence comes from Heliconius himera, assembly GCA_021202915.1. Classification (NCBI taxonomy): domain Eukaryota; kingdom Metazoa; phylum Arthropoda; class Insecta; order Lepidoptera; family Nymphalidae; genus Heliconius; species Heliconius himera. The sequence goes on from JAJHJA010000063.1 coordinate 134,320, forward strand.
TATAGCTCTATTTTGCATAGTATTATTGCTTGAAACACTGTTAGTAAACATAAGGCTTATTAATATTCTTCATTGAACGTTTCATTTAAATTATGATAAATATATTTGGTTGGGTTTACATTTACATAGACGTAATCGTATTTTCGATGAGTGAAAAAAAATATATCATCCGCTATAACATTATATTTTATAATTACAGTAATTAAATACATCGCAATTTTAATTAGATTATTTTTTTTTTACTTTAAATTAATTTCTACTAGTTCCAAAAGGTACATTTTATATAAATATCTTAATATTAAGCTAAACTAATGGTTTACGGCGCCATTATTTTTTTTTCACCGCCATCTACAGTTATTCACAGTAAAAACGTGGTCGGTTGAAGCGTAAGTGAAGCAACTGTATGTCATCGTGAATAAAAGATGGCGCCACAAATTACTTTCAAATATAATTTAGTGGGCAATTTAGGAAAATATAAAATAAAAACCAATTATTTTTATATTGGAGATAAAGGCACTTGTTTCTGCGTTCATGAAATAAATTAACATTTTGTTTATAAAAAAAAAAACTTACATAAATCATAGCTGCCACATATTTAATTAACGAAACAATGTAGTGCCATGATTGGTCCCTCGAAATACGATAAATATTATAAATGTGGACATTAATATCTTATAGAGATATAGAGTATTATATAAACTAACCTTTGCTCGTTGCAAGTGTGTTAGGTCTCTGCGCAGGCACTCGGTGTGGAACGGGTTTGCGAGGCGAGGGCGGCGGGGCGAGGGAGGCGCGCGCGCGCACCGCCACCGGCGACGACGACAACTTTTGCACGACGCCATTTTTCTTAACTGAAAATGTACGCAACACTTAGCTAAATTGTAAATATGTAATAATTATTATTTATCTATATTTCTACGAATGTGTTATGAATATGTGTATAGTATTTGATTTTTTTTTATGTACTAGACATTATATTAGCTTTGTTTTATCTGACTGAACTCGATGGCTGTAAAAAAATATAGAAAAATTTCAAAATATAATGATTTCTCTCGTAAATAGGATTTTTCATTTATAAAATAAAGACAAACTAATAAAATAACTTGAGTCTTATTGAAAATAAACAATTGGAGTTACCTGATATATTTGTAATTATTTATGTTTATAGTATTTAAGTTACTGTATGTATAATCTTATATAGAATTTATAATAGACGTTATATGAAATAATTCTAAAATTAATATTTTGAAATATTTCATATAAATATATTTTAACACAACGTGGAAATAATATATTTTCCATTTTAAGTTAATAATATTTTACGACCTAAAAATAATTTAGTTAATTGCGCAAATATTTAAGCAGCTGTCTAGCACTTACTTACAATAATAAAAAAACAGCAGAGACCACAGGAGCTGTTCAAAATAAAGAAACATTTATTTCTACGTCACAATACACAGTTAGGTGCATATTTGCAAGTCACCAAATGAAACTAATCAAACAGGTTACCATTCGACATACTTTTTAAAGGACAACCTCTGCGGGCTATTGTTTACGTACAAATTGCGCAAGGTGTTAGGAAATACGCGTAACCAAATAGAACCAACCAGTGGGACTTATTTATTGTTTAGGATTACGAACACTTTTATAGCAAATAGTATTTAGTTAATTTGTTTTTCTCTTTTTAGTTTCACGCTGTATCCTGCATGTAGGAGCGTAGCCAGAAGGAACGTAGTGTTAGAACTCCACTTTCCATATTGAGAGGCTGAGCCTAACATCGTGCTTTGTCTTATTCATAGAATGAGAAAATGAAAATCATCATCATCATACTAATATAACAAATGTGAATGTAAGTTTGTTTGTTACGCTTTCACGCCAAAACTAATCAACCGATTATTATGAAACTTTGTCCACACATTCTTAAACGTATTAGAAAGGGCATAGGATACTTTTTATTAAAAATATATACATATATATATATATATTTAAAAAAATATTTCCTTAGGTTGTAATAACGAAATAAGTTTAAGGTAGCAAAGCCGCGTTTGAAGCTCTAATATAAAATAATTCACCCTCCAGAGTCGCGTTTATAATCTACGCTGTATTACTGCGCCACGACAGCCTTAAATTAATACCAAATGACAAAATTTCAACTGTAGACTTTATTTTTCACCCATAATTTTCCCCGAAGCAGTTTTTATATCTATTATTTAAAAGCAAAAAGCAGTGTAGTATTTGTTATACGTATTCAGTATGAATTCAAAAAGAAATGACTCACCGGTAGTGGGTGGGGGTTGGGGTGCCGGAGTAGGGCGATTCGGCGTCGTAGGCGTCGGGGTGCTGTCCCGCTTCTTCCCATTTCCTGTAAAATGTAAATAAATTTATTGATTAAAAAACCTTATTTTAAGGGAAATTTTATAATTACATACGTGCTAGTTGTGGGTTCAATCAAGGATATGCCTATATTTACATTATTTCTATTTTCTATAGTAAGTCTAATAGTCTTTAACACTATGGTCTTTCCTATGAGATTCGAACGATGCGTGAACGCATAAATATTCTATAAAAAATCTTTTTACTTTACTCTTTAAAGTTTTTACTGTTTAAATAAATTTAATGTTATACTAATATTATTTAATAAAATTAATCTAAGCATAAAATAGCGTGCGACTGTAAAGGTGACAGGTTGAGGGTTCGAGTTCCACTCGTTCTGGTAACGGGCAAAGCGCGGCGTCGAGTTCCGCCACTTAACACGCCATGCCTCCGACGAAGTGTCTTAACACTAGGTTTCCGTCCTCATTTTAAAAAAATACCGTTAAAGTACCTTAGTATACTTAAGATATTTGACGTAAAGATGCACACAACTTTATTACAACTAAATAAACTAAACTGTAAACCAGCAAGTTATATTCAGTTATTATAAAATAACTTATTTAAAAAAAAAACTGATTGTTACACAATCAAAATATTTCTAAATAACGAGAACGACAAAAAAAATCTAAATAGAAATGTTAGTAACAAAATACACCTGTATTATGATACCAAATGAAAAATGACGACTTAAACGAAAGTAAACCAGATGCACTAGTTTTACATAACGCAGCAAACTTTCAAAATGCAGACAGAGTGACACATTTAATATTAACTGATATAATGACAATGTATTGCGATTATAACAATTATTCGTAGAAAACATTATATTACTTATTTAGAAAACGATCAGCTTCACGCTGTATCCCACACACAGCAAGGGAGGCAGGGGAAACGTAGTGTTAAGACACTCCGTTCCCCATTTTTCACTGAATTCTAGAGCCATTGCGCGTTGAGTGGCGGAACTCAACACCGCACTTTGCCTCGACACCAGAGCGAAGAAATGAAAATATAAATGTAAATAAATATTTCCTTTCCTCGAGTGGGGACCGAACCAACAACCAGTCGATTTTACAGTCACACCTTGTGCCCCTGCGCCACGACTGGCCTCTACATAATATTGTTGTTAAAAAAAATCTGGTAAAAAAATAGTTTACGTTAGTAGTCGAGTAGAGTCAGAGTGCTTCTCAATATTTATCCGCAACCGCTACAGAAATATTTCCAGGCAAGATTTTTATTACAAAGCATTTGATTATAGAAAATCAAGCGGCTTAAAAATATATTTAAATTTTACTACTCAACAAATAGTTATTTTACTGTTAAAAATAACATTTTATGTACGTATACCAGTATAGAGGTCAACAATCTTCTTTATATTATAGTTAATAGTTTATAATAAAAAAAGTTATAGTAGTTGATACGGATGAATAGTAATATCATCTACTTTAACTACTTTAAAAAACTAATACGATAAAAATACCCTAAAAATGTAAGTAATGTTAAGTTTAAAATAAGAAAAAAATATATGCGACCCTTCGACCTCTTAAATATGACAAAATAATAAACTAAAATAGGAAAAAAACAATAAGACTAATAAGGTCGATGTCGTTTTCATTCATAAACTACATATCTATAAATAAAAACGGCATCTCAAGATCAATATCAGACTTGAGAGCGATTATTAAATACAAGCCTAAAATTATGCTATCTCATAAGCAAATTCTATAATCCGACAGCACCCATATCTGAACAAACGTACACGCAACGCTTGTGGGAAGACTCTTACACAACGCTTTAAGATAAAAAAAAACGTCATGAATAAGTTTTCTTTTGCAACATGCAACTATTATCACAATCACGTCACCGCGTCAAACATTACATTGGTTTGGAAAGTTAGAAATGCTTTAGATATTTATTTATTGTGTATATCATTAAGCGTATAATTTATAAGTTATTTTCAACAGCCACGCCGCACACGTGAACATCGTTGTATATTTCAACGTGAATTCTATAAGGCTTCTGGAAGAGATTACTCGTGTTTATATGCGTTTACACATTTGCATTTTATTTCTTTTCGCTCATTAAAATGACGATGAGTATGATAATTTTAAAATAAATACCTACATATGTATTATACGGGTGGTACAAAATATATATTATTTTTAAGGTAAATTTCGTTTCTTATACTGTTGCTATTGATATTTTATAGTGTAAAAACATAACTATTCCTTTACAGTCAGAAAAAATATAATAAAATCATGTATTTTGGTTTTAAACCACATTCTTAAGAATATTATAATTCTATTTATCAAGGAAAAATGACGTCTCGTAACTGTGTCACACAGTACAGACTCTGTGTACTTTACAAGTTGCCGATTAATATGTTTCAAAAGAGAATTTTATCATAACACTTTCAAGGAAAATCACAAGGTAGAATATAAACAAGGTAAAAACTCGTTTTAATGTTAATAATGGACAAAATTGTCGACTTATATTCCTCAAATATGACAAAATTATTGTAAAAGTATTCAAGCATTTCATTAAACAACAGTGTAATGTAAAAAGTCCGTTTAATATTTGTCCAGGATTTCACTATTTGTAAAAGTCAAAATTTACAAAAAACTAAATAGAAATTAGACTGGTCCCCAAGTTTTTATACGACCTATTATCAGGAAATAAGAAATCTATACTTTTATTAATGTTGTTCATAGATCAATGCTTACCTCTAGCACCAAAAGATCCGAATCTCTCTCGATTTACTGCTAATTTATACTTTTTATCCGCCTTATCATTAGGAACAGGCAGTTTGGACGGATATTTTTCAGAACCACCCCTGTAAAGTTTCTCTTTGGACCCGTGCGCTCCCATCTTCAGGATCTTCATTAACACAAACGCATTGCTTATAACTTATATACAGTTTTAGGAACTAGTCACTTATCACTTATATCACATCACTTATATTGCCACGTGCCTAGTCTAGGGTCATTTGTGATCTTCCTTATCAACTACGCAAGTAAGACGTAGTTACTCATCACATATATAAATTTAGTTGTTTGAACAGCAGCTCCGTACCTACCAGTTATAATATAAAAATTAAGGTATGATGTCATAATGTCAGCACTGCGATACGAAATATAAAAAAATATAAAAAGAAATCCAGGTATAAAATAAAAATTAGAAAGTTTTTTTATATTCAATTTGATTGTGATTTTATTGCAAGCACTTTTTCATATTATATATTTCAACAATTAAGTACTTCATATAGTAGCTACGATGATATTATTATGCAGTGGTTTCATCTATTTCGGTAGTCGAGTCATCTGCGACCAGTTCTGAAGATCCTCTCCACTTATAAGCTAGTATTCAACAACAACAAATGTCGTCGTGTCAAGCGGCGAACGGGGGATCAACAATAAATGGTAATTCGATGCATTAACATCTCTGCTAAATATGTTGGTTTTCTAAGAACTGACGCTGAGTCGTTATTTGTTAAAGAGCGTTTATTTTAATATATATTATCAGTCAATCTTTATAATTAGTGTAGTTTACTTATACAGTTGACATTTTATTTTCCTGTCTGAAAGTATTTATCTGTGTAACTTTTCCTTGACAAGTTAAATACAGATTGAAAGAAGTGTAACCGTAACTAATATATATAATATACATAATAGTGAAACGGACATAAAACAGGATACATAGTGATATTATAGTGAGAGCAAAGTAGGAACAAACTGACGACTCAATTTCCTATCTCAAATGACTGGCTGTCTAGCCGATGGAAAAGCCTATTAACTTCCACGTCAAGTCTGTGAATGCAACGTAAGCGCTAAATTTGTTCATTTTCAGCTTTAAATCAAAATAACTGATATTTAAAAAAATATTGGTAATCTAGTAAATATAGAATTTTATGTAATAAGCTTTTAAAATTGTAATTTAAACGCAAATTAACATAGATCCTACATAAATAAGATAAATCAGATTTATACTTAAATACATTTAAAATACGCGGATCGTAACTCAATATGAATTCCTTTTAATATCATGAGATCACACTAATAAAACATATTGTTTCATACTAGTACGCTCCCATAATAAATTGTATTAGTCATTAAAATGTTACCACTTCTCAAAGATTTGTATCTATTTTGGAACCACTGCTTTCAGGGTTAAATAACTTAAAGACGCGCTGGAGTCCTTTGAAAGGATATTTTAAACAGTGTTCTAGTGTAGTATATTTAGTTGCTGAAATAGCTTTGACATAAATGTGCCTCTGTAAAGTATTAACTTAAGCTATTTTATAGAGAAATTTTATTGTGCTAATAAAATTATATTATTAACTTATTGTATCTAATAATAAAATTTTAATTGAGACCTTTTAATGGGTTTAACAGCTTATGTTAAACAGATGAAATATTATGATTGCCGATTAATTCCAAACTGGTTAGTAAATTATTTATATCATTAAAATAGCTATATATTAATAAAACGTACTTAAAACTTTTTTATTAACGGTACAAACGACATGACTGACAATGCTCCACGATATTTATAATACTTATTACATACTAGAACGAGTATGTTTAAAGTAAGGCGCGGACTCTTATTTCGCAATAATTCACAACAGTCATATTTTAAGCCACTCTTACATGCGGGAGTGAAACATGAAGAGTAATTTTGAAAGGTTTAAGTAATATTATACATTTAAGTTATTGCATCAAAGCGTATCAGTCAAAAAATATGTTTTAGCTATGTATTTTAAAAGAAAAGAATTATGGTGTTTTTAAACTAGAAAAATAAACTACTAAGATCAGTTTAAAGGAAATTTTAAATCTCGATCATGTAATATTATGCGATGCGATTATACGATGGACCTAGGAATAGAAGGCGTCGTGCCCACCCCAGAATAGACTTGTGCCCAAAATTAACCCTGAAATATTAAAGAAAAGAACCTTTACACGAACATATCTGTTCAAAGCTGAAATCCAATCCCGCCCTGGAAAATATCTCTAGATACGCATAATTATAATTACAATTTTAATTTTTACAATTTAATCTTAGAAACAGTTTCAAATATTAACGAAATAAAAAAAAAACGAAATAATACATTGTTAAAACAAGACATAATGCTTCACGGATTCACAAAACAAAGATTTCCTCGCGGTTCAATAACTTTCAAGGATTTTTAAAATCATTTACATACATAGCAAAAACTATTAATAGCAAATGACTGACAGTAATTCTACATACAATGTTAAACAAGTCACACTGTACTGCGAATCCCGCACTATACTAGTTAAGCAAAGATTAATGTTTACATATATTACATACGAGTATATAAGATTCATAAACTAAACTAGAGACAAATATCAGCTTCACGCTGTATCCCGCACACAGTAGGGTAGGCAGAGGGAACCTAGTGTTAAGACACTCCGTTTCCTACTTTCTGCCGATTTTTTGAGGCATTGCGTGTTGAATGGCAGAACTCAACGCCGCGCTTTGCCTCGACACCAGAGCGAAGAAATGGAAATATAAATTTAAGTGAATATTTCATCTCCTCGAATGGGGATCGAACCCACAACCAGTCGGTTTTACAGTCATACTTTGTGCCGCAGCATCACGACTGGCCTCAGAGACAAATAGTAATAATAAAAAGTTATTATGATAAATATTTTAAATACTTAATTTTTTTTATATTATTATAATAATAAAGTTATTGTTACTATTTAAAAGACAGGATTTTTAATTATTATCATTACATCCAGAAATATTTGTGGCGCCGTGCGACAGTATGTTGTGGGTTAGGTATTCACTCAGATTATGAAAATATTTAAAATTGTTTTCCTTAATTAATAATAACATCAACAATCGCGTCACAGCAAGCAAATTACTATTAAGGGGCAATTGAGCAGCAAAATAATGTATCGGGAAGCGAATTTTCCTCCGCCTCGATCCTAACTCGGGGATCTGGTAAAATAAAATTTGTAGTTAAATTCTATCACTGACAATAATATGATATGTACTTCGAAAATAATAAAAAAATTAAACAGGATCTCTCTTTTAAACATGCATTTTTCTATTGTGTAACATATTTCTTTTATACTCTACATCTTCCTCCGTATGTTCTCCATACAATGTGACATTGGCGAAGTGGTTAATGCTCAACTGGCACATTCAGATCGCCATAATCAAAGAACAGAACAGAATATAGAATACTAAATGATTCTTTACTCATAAGAATCTTTAATCAACGTGGAATTCCGAAATAGAGAGAAAAATCCACCACGAACTTCAATGCCTGCTGCAAATTTAATCTAATTGCAATAGTGTAAATAGTATATAAAATACTTATTTATACTTAGTTTTTAAATGAACTGTTTAAATAACAAAACTCACCCATTCATCATAAAAATTGAAGATAAATTCGTCATAAATCACGACATATTTATCACTGATATCGACAAGATGTTCACACATAGATTTTCATGAATAAATGATACGAAGACTGTCTTTGTCTGATGAGTAAATGGAGCAAAAGCTCCGCTCGAGTGAATATTATGATCTAATACGCAGAGAGGATACCATGATTTGATTTGCATTTGTTTGAATTATGTATAGATATAGTACCAGAACATGGGTAAAATAAATGCTTCTTCATACTAACAAATTAGACCCGGCAAATAATTTATGAAAATAGAATTCATGCAATATAATAATGACCAGCTTGATATGCATGCTAGGCCAGTCGTGGTGCAGTGGCACAAAGTGTGACTCTAAACGCCACTTGTTGTTAGTTTGATCCCCACTAGAGGAAATGAAATATTTATTTAAATTTATGTTTCTATTTCTTCGCTCTGGTGTCGAAGCAAAGTGCGGTGTTGAGTTCCTCCACATAACACGACATGCCACAATGCCTCCAGAGTTCGGCGGAAAGTGGGGAATGGAGTGTCTTAACACTAAGTTTCCTATGCTTATCCAGCTGTGTGCGGGACACAGCGTGAAGCTGATTTTGATTTTTTATATATAATATAATCATATAAGTCAGGCAACAATGCAAATATAAACTCTAATGATATATTTACTTCTATTTCAATCATACTGCGACTTGTTCACATAAACATGGTGGCTCAAAATGAGGTCGCTGTATTGCAACAGTTTTGGCGGAATTTCGTCATAACAAAACATCACCAAGCTAGTCTTGGCTGGACTCCAAAATGCAGTCCCGCGAAGGGAACACCGTACGCCGCCATCGACGAATAAACCTTTTACTCAATCGTTAAACCTAATTATTTTAAGTTCATAAATTATGTTTATACATTTGTTGTTTGTGTTACCGGTTACGCCTCTCCAAAACGTTTTATTTTTATCCGAAATTAGAATAACTTATTTAATATAGAGCTCGTGGCGTTTACAAGTTAAAAATAAAACTTGAAATGTCGCTGATATGTTTACTACAGCCCGCACAGGTTCTAATATATGAATGTACTAGTAAAAATATAACTAATTTATAAACAATATTTCAGTCAGTACCTGCTACTTTTTTGTATTTTATCTAGGTAATTAGCACCTGGGTAAAATACAAAAAATGTTTGCAGGGACTATTAGGTTACGTTCAAGTTAAGATTATAATTAAATTTCTATCTTTGTCAGCTTCACGCTGTATCCCGCACACAGCAGGGTAGGCAGAGGGAACCTAGTGTTAAGACACTCCGTTCCCCACTTTCTGCCGAATTCTGGAGGCATTGCGTGTTGAGTGGCAGAACTCAACGCCGCGCTTAACCTCGACACCAGAGCGAATAAATGGAAATATAAATTTAAGTAAATATTTCATCTCCTCGAGTGGGAATTGAACCCACAACCGGTTTTACACCTCGTGCCGCTGCGCCACGACTGGCCTATCTTTGTAAGCAAAGATAAATCACAAATTCATAAAGTAGTTTTACATCTATTGATCTCAACAAGCGGTATCATCACCGAGGTCACAAGTATACCGTCCGGTACTAAATATATGTACATACATAGTAGGCATGTAGCGTCGCTCAAGAAACAAAACTATTAACATATTATCAGGATTATCGTTGTCCAACTTTGGTCGTGATATGGGCACAACGGTAAATATGGATCTCTATTTTAGATATATAAAAGGAAATTCTTAGATGTGCCTTTATTTTTTAACAGGTATGGTTACCTACATATTTAATGGGTGTGGGTTCGACAAGGCTGAATTGGATAGAAATTTATATATAATTTATTTTTTATTTTATTTAATGCTTCATATTAACCACAAAGTAACATCATTCGCCGCGGAATAAAACTCTATAGGATCTTTCCTTTAGACCTACAATTGAGAAAATTGGCAAGAAGTAGGAATTTGCAGTACAAATAAAGGAAACAATTTGGAAAATGGAAATTTATATTTATATTACAGATTAAAACTATTAAAAACTTATAATTATAGTATTTTTGATACAAAACGAGTACATATGCCCACAAAGTTAACTTTCAACTACAACTTGTGAACTTTTATAAGGTAGGCTTGTAGGTACTGTACGTTGATCTACGGTCCTGAAATTGGTACGAAACTCTCGATGGGCGAGTCCGACCCGCACTTGACCTTTTTAACGTCTCGTACCTTTTAAGGAAGAAGGAACCCTTATAACATCATTTTGTTATCCGTCAGTCAGTCCGTCAGTTAGTCTGTCCGTCCGTCTGTCTGTCTGCCTGTCTGTCAAACCTTTATCTCAGGAACGCTTGGAGACATCGAGCTAAAATTTAAACCATATACTCATATCTACGGCTCCATGATTTCCTAAAAAAAATTTCTATATTTACTTAAAAAAAGATATATTTATATCGCAAAAAACGCATATTTCGATATTATCAAGGGAATCAAAATTAATAATGTACTTCCAGTTAACCTAGAATTGTGAAATTTAGCAGCTAGCATCTACAGCTAGTACTAGTTCAGGAAAAAATCTAAAAACAATACATTTACGGTTAAATCCTATAAAATAATAACCTTAAAAAATGGCGCAAAATTTGGTATTTAAGCCGCTAGTTCAAGTGAGGTATCAAGTGAAAGAGCTCTGACTAAGCTAAGTCTGAATTTCAGAAAAAGTTCAAGACCTCCAATTTTTTACGGAACCCTCAGTTTTTTCTTTCTATGAAACTATGAAATTTCAAGCAAATAAATCGTGTATACGAGTATGTTGGTTTAGCATCAACTGTAGTCCGTGGTCAAATGTACACTATCTACTCTTAAAAATCGCGAAAGTAAAATTATTTTTTTTAATACTAGTACTGCAGCCATATTTATTTTTAGGTTTTTAATTAACTATGATTAAGTATTACGATTCTCAATGAGATCAAGCTCTATGACGACTTTATATATGTTCACATGTTTATGCATGTTTGAATTCAAGGTTTCTTGTAAGCATAACCACAACGAAATACGATACATAGTAATTATATAAACGCGCTTCACATTTAAGTCATTTGCAAATGCAAATTCAGATTTTTTAAAGTTCTTTATTATTATTATTCAAATCAAATCAGCTTCACGCTATATCCCGCACACAGCAGGGTAGGCAAGGGGAACCTAGTGTTAAGACACTCCGTTTTCACCGAATTCTAGAGGAATTGCGTGTTGAGTGGCGGAAATATTTCGTCTCCTCGAGTGGGGATCGAACCCACAACCAATCCAGGTTTTCCAGTCACACATTGCACCCCTGCGCCACGACTGGCCTCATACATATAAACAATCTCCCACACGATTTTTTACTAAGGCACTGGCTGTCGAACTTCACATGGTTATCAAACCAAATGATCGAAAGTAACATAATTAAATTGAGTCACGTAACTTTCAACTTGCGGAGTCGGAACGCGTTAACTGCTGGTTACGCGAGCGTTTTGTGCCCGCACAAATACCAACTCTAAGTAAATTTTACAAATATCTTTTGAGTTGTTAGGTAGAGCAAAAGTGAGGATTTGGACCAGAACTCTATTTTCTCAGATTGTTTTTAGGCTAACAAGTAAATTTTACAAATATCTTTTGAGGTAGAGCAAAAGTGAGGATTTGGACCAGAACTCTTATTTTCTCAGATTGTTTTTAGGTTATTACTCCTGCTATACCCGCTTAATAAGGACAGAATTACGATATATTAGTATATAGTATCTGTTATAATTATGAAAATTAGCGAAAATAGCTGTTATTTTTCTAATAATTATACCTAAAAAATGCTTAATATCTATCTTTTCATCAATATCCCACTTGACATAGTTCGTCAACATATTAAAATGTTTTTAATTTTGACAATATGGCGTCTGATTACCTTAATAGTGGTGAGCTTTGATTTTTGTAATGTCTTCAGTGAAAATCGCAAAAATCGGTTAACATAAGTCATCAAAAAAAGTCAACGCATTTGGTCTCTACAATGCTACATAGGATCAAACATTTATACATGAAAAATTACCTAAACTGATTAGTAAAACACATTATCCTCCTTTACGTCCAAATTCACACTTTTTGTAATAAATATAACTAAGTGAAAACTAGTCGAGCATTTATTCTTAAAACGCTTATGGATTATAATCTACTTTCTAGTTTAAAAGTTATAGATATATTATTCAACAATATAATTATATACGAGTACAAAGACTGTTAAGATATAAATAAACGATTTAGAAAGTATAAATATAAAAATAAAAAGTAAGTACTGTGTCAAATTGTATAACTTTTAGGTGCATTTGTAACTGAATACATACGAGTATATCGAAAAACATTTTGTGTATTGTATTATAAAATTTATTTTTAACGATATTATTGGAAAAATTGGTAATTGAATTACTAATTTTTTAGATACTTTTTTATAAATGTACTTTTTAAATCTGGTTATCTATAGCAACTCATACAGTTATATATTAGTTAATGAAATTTAAATAAAAAAAAGAAAGCTTATTCCATGTGTAAATGGTTGCTCCAAAAGTCTTTTAATGTTTAAAAGACATGGAAACAGAAAATATAATTTTTTTAAACGTATTCGGCGCAGGTAAAGAATGTGACTTTTAAGGTCTTTTGTACAACACCGATTGAGTTAGTAAGTTTTAATATTGTTTAAATATAAAATTGATAATTAATATTGTATTAAATCTTCACAACAATAAAAGCATAGACTGTTCTTTATATGGTATTTAAATCAACAAACATTTTTTTTGGTATTTATTTTTTTAGTTGTTATGCGCCACAGACTTGTCGTCAGTGCCTTTCTTGTTCCTGCTTGTTAAAGTGCTTGTTAAAGTTTTAGATTTTTTTACTAATGTAAATTATTGCGAAAGTAGAAAATTTTAACCACATATAATAAGAATGTCATTGATTTTGAGGTTTTATATGGGTTAATGGCATGATCTATTAATATAAGACAAAGAAAGAATTATATACATATAACTGCCAGAGTTCCGTTAGCCTAGAGCTTACTGATAACTGATAACTGGTTTCGGTGACAATGCTAAATATTGTTTAGTGTTGTTGACGCTGATATGATTAGTTTGAAAGAACTTCAATGCCAGTGTTGATTTTGTATCGTATTGCTGTTGCGTTGCGTAAGCGATACTTGTACGGCGTTGAAATTATTTTAATTTTTTATGTTATTGTGTAACTTTACTACATCCTATTCCTATATATTCTAGAGGATTTAATAGTGACCTGTTAGGAGAAATTGTAATAATGTCCTTAGGAGTGTCACTTTATGTGGAGTACATTTTATGTGGTATATTATTTTAAGTACTCACATTTGAATCCTAGATTGTCTCTATTTTTGCAAGGTTGATTTTGCTGATATCCGGTGTCTGTGACATTTGATATCTTATTTTTTTATTTTAATGACGGTGTTGACAAATAACCGTATGAACTTTTCTTTAACAAAATCAGCTACCTAGTATTTGTTTCTTAGAATTGTCTAAATACTATTTAGTACTTTAAGAAAGATAACACACTTTCATATATATTCAATACGAAACACGTATTTTTTTCAAAATTTTCAAGAGTTTGATGTTATTTTTTTATGTAGAGTCATGTTTGTCCCTAATTAACGAAGTAAACTGAAAGAATTTAGTGTTAAGACACTTTGATCTGCATCTTTATGATATCTCTAAATTGTTTATAAAGAAGTGCAGAACGAACAGTAAACGAAATAACTAAATTATATAGTTTTTTTTTATATTTTTCTTATATATATATATATATATATATATATATATATATATATATATATATATATATATATATATATATATATATATATATATATATATATATATATATATAATAATACATCTGATGTGTATATTTCATAAAAAACTAGAACAACATTAACAGTTAAATATAATAGGGGTAGCTCACCTAACGATTAGTCATTGCCGCTATGAAGTAGCGGCAACTTCCCCTCCAGTAAAAGCAAGATGGATACGGTTAAAACGTCGTACACCACTTATCTAAGCATTTACAACAACAATATGGAACCTGTTCCACAGAAACCACCTGTATTCTATACGAAACTGGTTCTTGCGGTCACCAAACCACAAAAAGGTGCCCGTCATACTTTTGTTTAAATGCAATGGTATTCAGCATTACTTTATTTATAACAATGGAGCTAAGTTGATAAAAAATATAATGCTCCATAGTAGCACAGCGTTTAATTGTTTTTAAGTAGACAGTAGTTGTGAGTTCATGTCTTAATCGTAAATTGTAAAATACAATATATTTGGATATATTAACAAATACTATAAATTACGTAGTAAATAATTAGAAAGCAAAAAATATTTTATTAATTATAAATTTAAAAATATAGAGAAGCAATAAATTCAAATTATTATTTTAGATTTACAAATTAAAATCTTATATAGCATTAAGATAGCTGTAAAAATTGGACATTAATAATGAATTTGTAATTATACATAATAGAATATCATTAAAATGTGAATATGTTTATTCATTTTAATGCAATGTATTCAGCAATAACGCCATTAAAGGCAGACAACGATCATCATTATCTCTATGTAGATATAACAAAGGATAGAAATCTCAAGTCTATACAAGAAAGATTAGAGACTAGATACCAAAATGAAATATCGCGTATTTTCTTTGCTAAATTTTAAAATAATATTTTTATAAAAAAATATCTGATATTCTTTGATAAATCTTTTTTAATATAAGTTAAGTAAGTCGTTACGAACATGTCAATTAGGCAGTATACTTCCCGTAAAAACTTGATTTGTACAATCGCTATAATTTCCTATAGACGTTATCAATATAACGGATGGCTTACTTTAAATTCACACGAGTAGACAATAGTATTTTACTACACATATAGTACATATATATATATATATATATATATATATATAAACATACTACAAAGTATGTTACGGATATACTATTAAATTGTTTCGTTCTATTAAATTCTACGTTAAAAAACATGACTTGGAATCTTGTACCTAAGTTTTTACTCAGAATCTACTTAAATATCATTAGTAATTACATCTATGATTACGTCAATAATTGTTTATGATTACATGTAATGTTAGATTGAACCGATTCTGAGTAGCGGCTATTTATTAGACAGACGTTAACAAAGTCATTATTTAATTATTTTATTTAATTTTTAGGTCTTTTTTTATATTGTATTTTTCAATAAATAATCTAAGATGATTGTATATTGCTTCGATTTCCAGATTCCAGACAGATAGATATATTATATATGTTATATTATAGGAGAGGGTGGTATTGTAGTCCCCACAGGTATCTTCGCCGTCCTCTTTCATATTTCTTATTAAAAATCACGCTATCTAATAACTCTTTTTTAAATGTTACCTTAATTTAACAATTTTAAAATAAAAAATAAAAAAATTAGCTTCACGCTGTATCCCGCACACAGCAGGGTAGGCAGAGGGAACCTAGTGTTAAGACACTCCGTTCCCCACTTTCTGCCGAATTCTGGAGGCATTGCGTGTTGAGTGGCAGAACTCAACGCCGCGCTTAACCTCGATACCAGAGCGAAGAAATGGAAATATAAATTTAAGTAAATATTTCATCTCCTCGACTGGGGATCGAACCCACAACCAGTCGGTTTTGCAGTCACACCTCGTGCCGCTGCGCCACGACCGGCCTCTTATTATTTTAAAATAGTATTTAAAAATAATGTAATAGATTTGTATTCAGGCATAAAATAAATCTTTTAATTAAAATATTCGACTATTTGTCCATATTTATAAAATATACACAGATACACTTGCAAATTTTCTAAGTAAATAAACCTTGCTAGTATTTGTCAATGTCACAATCACGTTAGTCGTAGGTTTTAGCAGTAGGCGAGACCGAATGGTGATATAAAATGTCTTAAACGAAACTAATTTATACCTATTTTGGCAAGACATTTGATAGCTGCATGACTGGAAAGATGTCTCAAGAATAACTGCCGTCAATGTTAACTAGTTTTTATATATTCTGAATAGTATTGCAGTAAAAGCGAACGTGTACTTATAAAAAAATCGTTTAATAAGTTGTAACTTTGCGTTTATTGACATATTTATTATGTTCTTTGGATATTTTGTTTGACACAAAACAAATCCATTATAATATTTCTAAATGTTATAACATAACACTTAAAAAGGAATTTAAATGCTCAAATATACGCGTAAACGCTATTAGGTTGATATTGCTTTGCTTCTAAACCAATACAGTCAAAGCAGTTAAACGTAGTAATATGGGTCAAAGTATTAATCTATTTATATATTAATAGTTGCTGTGTCACGTAGGTTTTAAAGCTATCTGCATAATAAATAATGTGTTTAATATCGATGTATTAAACTCAAATGAGTAACGGTAATACTAAATCTAACTTTATGAATTGTGGCTTTTTAAACTGACATTTATATGATTCTTAAAATTATTCAAAATCCCAACATTTTATTGTCTATATAATTTTTTGTTCTATATAATGATCTATCTATACAGTCAATATCTGACACCTGATCGACAATTCCTCTTTCCTAGTTCGATAGTTTGCAATGTATTCAATTTCGCCTTTCCGTCGGGGTCAACGTTTCTCGGATCGTCAACAAATCCATCGACGAGAATAACCCGTTACACTGCATCGCCTTCCAGCGGATTTCACTTGTGAACATTGACTGCTGGACCATTAGACCATTTTATACCAACACCGCCGTCGGGCTTATGGTTAATGGACGCTACAGTTCCAATTCTAGAAGCTAACTTGGCTAATATGTACCAGCAGTCAGGTTGCTCAAAGGACTTTAAAATATTTTTAAACATTTTTAAAGTGTTATTCCACACTTAGGAAAGAAAAATACTTATTTAGAAAACGTATAAAAATTTGAACGCAGCGGGACTCGAACCCGCGACTTAAAAATACTTGTCCAATTACTATTAATTGAATGTTATATAAAACCTACTGCAATACGTTGAGGATATGGTGGCCTCGTGACTGTGGTTTATGTTATTTATGTTGGAGTACTTTATTTATACTTTTTAACAGGTGAAAAACAGATAATATTTAAGTTATTTTCAAAAATTAAGTACACAACATAACTATCAGATGTGTTCTGATAAAGTTTACAAAAGAACAGTGTTTTTTTGTTATGCAAGTTTAGAGTATTGTCACGTCACTTGATAAGTTGATCTCTTTTATCTGGAAGATCGATGTCTTTAGATAAGATTTACTATGCTAACAACGGAAATAAACATTTTATAAAGAAGTACCTAAGTACAAATATATATCGCTAGAAAAACTGAAAATCCAGTACTTACTTAATAATAATAATTAGTCACAATTGTTATAAGTTGTGAAATATACCGTTTAGTTTTAAATTGAAGTTTACGCCATTGAAAATAAATTAAAATGTAAAAGTGTCTATTACAAATTACAATAACCATAGACAGTATTTGAAATTAAATTATTGGGTCGAAGAAAATACTTTATGTGAATTAATTCTCACAGTTGCTTATTGCGTGTTGATCTACATGACTAGCCATGTAGTGAAAGGTAGGCTTAGATCTTTTGATTATAATTTGTTCTATACGAGAGCTGTAAGTGAGAACAATATTTTTAATCAACTCTATTGACAGTTATTTACTTTTTGACGTTTACTAGTAAATATCTATTTTTTTTTTGTTCTGTCAATATTAATTCACTTATCAATTAAGCTTGACTTTCTAATTTTACTTTTGTTTATATTTTTTTATTTCGAAAGCTTAGGTGTCAAGACTACACCTACTTACATAAATTATTATTCTTATATAAGCTTAATAAATAACATTTTTACTTCGGGTTATTTAAAAATGTGTATGAAATAAAATAAAATGAAATCAATTTGAGTTTACATTATAGATGCACCAAAAGAAACAAACGGAATTGTAGAGTCGGAATTTTCCCGCACAATAGAATGTTAAGGTCGTATAACTTAAGAAACTACAAACAACATAAAACAGTTGTTTTGTCCCTCATTTCTTAGTCGTAATAATAGACTGACATTTAGATTTATCACTAAGAGACGCTACGAACATACCGACTGCTACTAATTCAATTAAAATAATGCGATGGCACTATGTTTGAAGGATTTTACATAATATAATTATGACAAATTTATGAGCTGGAACACCCCTAATCAAACTTTCATTTTAACATGACATAAAAAAACAACAAAATCAGAATCATTACAGGCAATTGCCATAATCAGAATTTTTATAAAAAAAATAATATTCAAATGATTAAAAAAAATGATTATAACTAAAATTATGACACCATACGAAGATCAGATAGGTTAGTATGAAAGTAAACCGTTCACATGTCGAGCTGCTTTTTTGTATATTCCTGTCATCTGATATTGAACTATAGTTTTTAGCACTTCACTGACATAGGTCACATTTTCCTTTGATAAAAATGCGGTATGCAGTTAACCTTAGGGACGGAGGGGAACCATTGATTTTTCGTGTAGTACGGTGACGTCACGACCGCGACAGTGTGGCGCAGACGGCGCGCGCCGGCTCGCGTCTCACCGGCGACTGGCGAGAGTGGCGAGCCAACTACTCGCGACTCACTAGTCACTACAGTAACTTCGCTAGACGGCAAGAGGAAGTGCCAGTTGCCATGCGGTCGCTCGGCGGTCCTCCGCGGGACACTCCGCGACGACCTTTTGCATCGATTTGTGCAGGCCCAGCTGATTAGGGGACGTAAACAACGGCGGCCACACCACTGCATTGGCAAAGTTTATTATTGATCGAAACATACATGTTGATTTATACTTGTAAGGTCTTATAATCGGTATTTATAGAGATTTTCACATTATTGAAGATAATTATCGATGCCTAAGAAAGTTTTTGCTTTGGTTTTGTATGCTTTTTTTTCAACTTTTCACTTTTTATTATTATCTATCAGTGCCTATTTGCTATTTTAATGGAAATTGGAAAAAAAATGGAATATTTATTTAGAAAACGTATAAAAATTTTAACGTAGCGGAACTCGAACCCGCACCTCCTGGAATCAGATCAGGCGCTCTGACCACTTTTCTATAGGCTTCTATAGAAAATTTCGACGTAGCTTGATGAAAACGAATGACTTAATGGGCAGAGCGCCTGTTCGGTTTCTAGGAGTCGCGAGTTCGAGTCCCACTACGTGCAAATTTTTATACGTTTTCTAAATAATTATTTTTCTTTCCTAAGTATGAGATGACACTTTAAAAACGTTAAAAAACATAAGAAAATGGAAGTTATGACTGAACTTCGTTCATATTTTTTTTGACTGGAACACTTGAAATCAGATGATTTTTTTAACGTTCCATGTATCTCGCACACAGGGTAAGCAGTAGGAACCCATTGTTAAGACACTCCGTTCGCCATTTTCCGCCGAATTCTGGATGTAAGCATTCTTTCTATATATAATATTACAACATTGCTTACATTTAAAAATATAAAAAATATTTTGAGACCAGTCGCAGCACAAGGGCACAAAGCGCGACAGGTTGTGGGTTCGCAAAACCCACCCTTAGTGTGCTTGACTGCAAATTTGTTCTTATCATGGTAATTTTTTATGTAATTTACTGTTCTATATATTAAATGGTGTAAGCCAATCGTTGAAAAGGTCAAATCGTGATATGCCTAAGCATGGTGTTTAATATTTAAGTTTATACTTAATAATAATGTTTATAGTATTAATGTTTAAAAATCAAGAAAACATAGATATTTGGATATCGATGTCGAGTCCCCGATAACATCGATATATAAATATAACGTTGTTTCGCTCATATTCGTCTATTAATTTGACTCACTAATATTGTGAGGTTACCATTAATCATTAAATTAACTATATGTGAATACAGGTAACTGAAACTAAATGTAGCGGTTTTGCTGTATGTCAGCTTCACAGTTTCACGCTGTATCCCGCACACTACAGGGTAGGCAGAGGGAACCTAGTGTTAAGACACTCCGGTCCCCACTTTCTGTCGTATTCTGGAGGCATTGAGTGTTGAGTGGCAGAACTCAACGCCGCGCTTTTCCTCGACACCAGAGCGAAGAAATGGAAATATAAATTTAAGTAAATATTTCATCTCCTGAGTGGGGATCGAACCCAGAACCAGTCGGTTTTGCAGTCACACCTCGTACCGCTGCGCCACGACCGGCCTCATTTCCTGATTTATATATGTATGTTTTATAAATATGTTGTTAACTTTATTATTTATAAATTTATATTTTAATTTATTCACTAATTCATATTTCAATTTATTTACTAACTTATACTATACATTTATTTGCAGCATGATGGAGATGCGTCGCTGAACCAGCTACAAAATATTGGTATCATTAATCGGAACAACGTTTTACTGGGTGGATAACGCCAAGGCCAACCAAATCACGATGTGTCACCTTGTCAAGAAGTACCCAGTCATATCGTGATCTGGCCAATTCAACAATCAGCCCACGACGTGTGTATATCAATGAATGCACTATATAAAATATCTACTTAATTTAACCAGGGGGCCAGTCGTGGCGCAGGGGCACAAAGTGTGACTCTTAAACCGACTGGTTGTGGGTTCGATCCCCACTCGAAGAGAGGAAATATTTACTTAAATTTATATTTCCATTTCTTCGCTCTGGTGCCGAGGCAAAGCGCGGCGTTGAGTTCTGCCACTCAACAAGCAATGCCTCCAGAATTCGGCAGAAAGTGGGGTGAGTATCTTAACACTAGGTTCCCTCTGTCTACCAGCAGGGTAGTGTGCGGGTTTAAGCTGATTTATTTATTAAGAACTTCATAGCAGCATCATCACTTACAATTTGTTAATACTTTTACGTTTCAGTAAGCAATTAGATATCTAGTAAGGAGCAATATAATTACAATTCTTAGTCATTTAAAATATTTTGCCTTAGATTTAGTGCCGTAGTAGTGCTTAGGGCCGTAGTTTTGGCTAATTTAAAATTTCTGCCATGACAACTTCACGTAAGAGTAAGTAATAATTAAAAAGGAATTTTATATATTTAATAACTGCTGTTAATTTTAAAGGAATCTATTTGTTAATTCCTCTATTTTATTTTTCTGTATTATAAGTATTGTAAAAAATATTTTTTGTGCGAATATCATAAGAAATATTAGTCATATCACATATGATAATTTGGGTACTATGGAAAATGACAGCACTCACTTTAAGTGATTTCAGGCTTGTATAAACTCGCTTTTTATTATATTTAAATAGCCTTTGATGTTCCCGGTTGTAAAAAATAAGTCCTGGCATTGATGAAGACGATAAAGAAAACCAACACATAGGCAGTAATAGAGACTGAGATACATCTGATGATGAGCCGCATTAAGCAATGTCATCTCTGACAAATTGCAGATTTCAGGCCTGTGATTTGGCAACATTAAACAGATTTTAGACCCTTATCTGTCACCTCGCCACCAGGCACTTAGAAGACCGTCTGATTTCTGTTATTAAGAAAACCAATAAAAAACCAATATTTTAAAATAACTGGTATTTTTTTCGCCAAACTAGCTTTTTGTACGAATGTCACATCCTATCGATGTCAATACTAGTGTTGCAGAAATTTAATGTATTTTAAAGTGTAAACAACATGTTACTAATAGCAACTTAAAGGACTAGAAAGCTAAATGGGCACTGGGATTTCTTCACATTCAAAGATCGTTAATGACTATCCCGTAACTTGTCTTGATCTTATAATTTTTTTGAAGATATGTCTAATAATTTTGAAAAGAGACAATGTCTCGTGAACAGGTCATAGATACCTTACAGAGATAGAGGCGTGAAAAAATAGGTAGTGAAAGGTACACCAAATCGGGCATTTTTTTTTTTTTTTACGTCAATGTTTACTTTTTTTACTGATTACCTTTGGGTTTATATTGTACGAAAGCAAATAATTTTTAATGGAGTCTGTATTGTAAACAACTTTAGAAAATTTTACTTTTGGAGGAAGAATCACAGAAGTTGCCAGCTACCAGTGGGCATTAAGATTTACGTAAAAAATCATCTTAGAATAAATCCAAGGCCTAACTCCGCAGTTTTTTTATTGAAATATTTGAAAAGACTCCCCGTCACAGTCATGCCAAAAGGAGAAAAAAATGGCAGGATCATCGATTAGTAGCAACGAGATAAAATATAATAAAGATCAATAATACATTCATTTCATATTTTTTTATAAAGTATCGGTACTTTAACATATATATTTGTGTTTCAATTCTCCCTCGAATTTTTGTACCTTTCACTAGCACTGAATTAAAATTTAAACCAGTGTGGAGGTACATTATTGATATTTTTTTTTTATTTTAATTCTTATTTACACTACAGACTTATGGTCCGTACCTTTTGTTATTATTACATTTCTTTTAATTTTTTTCTGTAGATATTACTTAGAACTAGACTTATGTTATTACAAACATATATCTCTATATTTACATAATATCTGCTTAAGAAAGTCCAGTTATTAATTTCAGTTGCCACTTACTAAATTATTGATATTAAAATTGTGTTTTTTTTCTTATGTGGCCCAAAGTTTCATATTTAATACCATCTGAAAATTCTGAAATATATAATTCAAAAAACGTTTCATTGGAACAATTCTTTTAATCTAAGGCCAAAGTATAAGAAAGCCGCTCAAATCCGTAAATTTCTGCTCTGACTCCCAGGAGGAAATAGTTAAGTTCGTTTGGAATAAATTGAAACCATGTCAATTACAACAACGTGGCGTTTGATGATCTATTGACATAGTTTTTAGTTGTCGTAAATGTAACCAAATTAAAAACCCTAAGTTTCTAAGTTAATAAGAAATCTCTCCAGAGGGGACTCTTAAGAGCTCGTAACTTGTACGCTATATACCGCTATTTTAATTTTTTTTAATTACTTTTTAAATACTAATAATATATTTTACATTTATCAAATAATGTATTTAAAAGGAAAGGCTTCCTATTGTTATGGAGTTAAAAAAGAACATACATTTTCTGGTTCATCATTCCGGTAGATTTTCGCCTTCTAGCCCAATCAATTTAGCCGTAAAAATAGAGGTACATTTGCATAAATTCCCAGACACCATTTAAATAAAATTGTGAAAAGTTCTAGAGACTATGTGATCCTCCCATGGCTTAATTTTTTTTATTAATTGTCATAGTTATCCTTAAATTTTTTGCCATAACATTAATCATTTCTGTAAATCAGGGATTCCCAACCTTTTCATCTAGAAAAGGTTGGGAAAGGAAAAGGAGTGGTCCTTTATATCATTCTTGGTAGCAGGGACCACTATCTATAGATATAACCAAAAATAACTGTGACAATTAAATAGAAACTTCCCCTCACCATCCTCAGTCCTAAAATTAAAATCGTTCGCGGACCATATTTAGGACCACTGGTTGGGAACCAGTGCTGTAAATTGTGTGACGTTTTTCTGTCTCATCAATATAGCAAATGTACCTTTAATTCTGTTATCGGCAACCAAACACTTTTTATCACTTCCGCTTCGTATCTTCCATCCCTATTCAACATACTTCCTGAGTATACACCATCATTCACTTCTTGTAACAAAAACATTACCAAGAAAAGTAGCTGACAAAGTCACTAACAAGAAAACTGTTGCTATCCCTACCTTGAAGCGAACCCAGAGCAGCCTCAGATCCTTGATCGCCTAGTACCTGCGCTGTTCTACCGCTGCACTAACCGGTTGAGAGTATAATAATCTTTTTACACCTTGATACCCTAGTTCGCCCTCTGGTACACCAGCCCAGAAAGCGACGCAGCTGCCAAACGATTTAAATTATTTTTAATTACCCGCTCCGATAAGATAAGGCGCGGCGTTGAATGAAGAAACGCAACACGATGTCTCGAATTTACGTGGCATACTGAGTGCGAACGGCAAACAAATAAACTCACTTAGGAAACCGAATAGATTCGCAGTTTCAAATAAAATTAACTGTATTTGTAAAATTAACTGTAATGTATTTGTGTGATCTATAAATAATGTAAGATTTATTCACAATTGTTTCCTATGTTCTTTCTTTTTCGATTACATATAGAAGAATAAACAATTTACAAAGCAACTGTCTGTAAAAGAATAGACATTATAATTTGAGAGCTGTTGCTTTAATAATTCTACAGGCGTATATTTATACTAACGTTCAAAATGCCTGTTGAAATATATATGGCAATTGTATTTTGTACAGATTTGAACATCAAGAATAAATATAAGATATAATATAATATTTTCTTTGTTATATAATATATATAACAAAGAAAAAAATATAAGGTCAATCAAAGGACGTAAGAAGTAAGTCTATATGATTTCCGGCTTTTATATTAGCCCCTATTAGATATTTTATAACGTTCACAAAGTATATAAAATATTAATGTTAAATCTCTAAAACATGCTTTTGATAAAAATATTGAACAATAATTTAAGTACGTCTTAAGTTCTAAATTATTCAAAAGCAATCGATATCTTCTAACTCGATAAATAATAGAGATTGATAATAGAGAGAGATTTTTTTTATATAATATATATTGTTATTGTTATGGTAATATTCAGTAACATATCTATATCTATTTTTTTCATTTCATTTTAGCTTCACGCTCTGTGCGGGCACACAGCAGGGAAGGCAGAGGGAATCAAGTGTTAAGACACTTCGTTCCCGACTTTCCGCCGAATTCTGAAGGCATTGCTTGCTGAGTGGCGGAACTCAACGCCGCGCTTTGCCTCCACACCAAGGCGAAGTAATGGAAATATAAATTTAAATAAATATTTTATTTCCTCGAGTGAAGATCGAACTCACAGCCAGTCGTGTTTACAGTCATACTTTTTGCTTCTGCGCCACGACCGGCCTCTGACTGGCCTCGGCCTTAAAAAATAATTGTTTTATTGAAATTGATTGAAACTTTAGTGTTTAAGTTTTCCGTACAAAAAGACGGGATCCTATGCCTCATTAAGATTCCACTGTCCGTCCGTCTATAGACAGTCTGTATCTCATAAACCGTGAAAGTTAGACGTGATAACAACAAATACAAAAACCAGAATTCAATAAATATATTGTCTATCTCCCATACAATAGAGGCCAGTCGTGGCGGAAGGGCACAAAGTGTGACTGTAAAACCGATTGGTTGTAAGTTTGATTCCCACTCGAGAAGATAAAATATTTACTTAAATTTATATTTCCATTTCTTCGCTCTGATGTCGAGTTAAAGTGCAGCGTTGAGCTATGCTACTCAACACGTAATGCCTCCAGAATTCGGCAGAAAGTGGGGAAAGAAGTGTCTTAAGCTGAGCGTGAAGCTGATTGCTATACAACAAACATGATTTTTTCGGCAATTTTATATATAATGGTACGAAACCCCTTCTTGCGCGAGTCCGATTTGAACTTGGCCGGCTTTGTAATGTATAAAGTTATTACAACACGAAAATAATCCAGGTTGGTTAATAAATAACTGTGAAGGCGCAAGCGGGTGTCTATTCAAATATCAAATAATAAATTTCTTAGACCTAAATATTTTGCACATCATCTTATGTAAGAGAATGTGTAATTATTAAATTACGATAATAAATAAAATAAATAAACTTACGTAGTAATGGAAAGCGGCTCGTCGAGTGTTTGCCTAGAGGTGTGCTGGTAGCGCTGATGTCGCTCTGCGAACTATGCAAGCTGCTTTTACCACTGCCGTTTGCTGAACCCAAATCCATTCGCATCCTCATATGGCGGCTGAAAATTAGATAACAGACTTACATTTACCATATTTTACTATACAATATTTTGTTTATCTTATATTTATACGTAAATAAAATAAGCCTGAGGCCAGTCGTGGCGTAGCCACACGAGGTGTGACTGTAAAACCGACTGGTTGTGGGTTCGATCCCCACTCGAGGAGATTAAATATTTACTTAAATTTATATTTCCATTTCTTCACTCTAGTGTCGAGGTTAAGCGCGGCGTTGAGTTCTGCTACTCATCACGCAATGCCTCCAGAATTCGGCAGAAAGTGGGGAACAAAGTGCCCTAAAACACTAGGTTCCCTCTGCCTACCCTGTTGTGTGCGGGATACAGTGTGAAGCTGACTTTATTTTTATTTTTAAAATAAGCCTGCTGCATGTCTTGGTAAATTTGTTAATTAAAATAGCATCAATTTCAGTGTTGCACTTTAATTCCAAACATATTCAGTTTAAAAGTGAGTGAATCGAAGAGAATGAAGTAATGTCTAAATATAAGTCTATATTTACCTTTTAGGTTTTGTGTTAGTGCTAGTGGATTTTGAGCTCAGCATTCTGGTGACGCTGCAAGATGTTTGAGATCGTTGTAAGGTGAAAGAACAATCCACTTTTGACTTTATGTCTTTAAAAGATTTCGTTTTGTAATCAGTCTTTAGATCCAAAACGTTCTTTTTCAAAAAATTATCTCGTCTGTCGGGTTTCTTAACAGTTTTGGGACTATTTTGTATGCTATTATCTACGTCAGACTTTCGATTTGCAAGCATTGTTTTTAGTTTGCTAGGTACATCACGCTTAGGCATTTTATATTTTTTTAAAGTAAAACTTCGCTTTTCTTCTTTATTTTTATCATTACATTTTACATCTTTTACGCTATTAAGGGAATTTCTTTTACTTGTATTTTTTGGCGTTACATCTTCATCAATATGATGTGATATATCAGAATTTTGTTCTTCCAATGTATCTTCAATTGGAGTGAAACAAGAATTAGATTTGCCTCGGCCAGAATTCTTTTGGCTACATTCTGAATGTGTAGAAGTTGTAGAATCTGGTGACATATCAGTTACAACATTTAAGAATACAGGAGAACAACGATGGTTTTCAAAGTCCGTATAAACTCCACTCGATTCCATGCAAGAATCTTCACTTCTATTAACAATCAATGGAGCATTTCCATTCATATTTTTACCTCCATAAAGAGCACCATCTATCACTTGAGCTTTCCGATCACCACGTTGCATATGCTCGTCTAAGCCATCTGCATCACTTTCAGTAAAAAAATCTGAATCAGTCATAGGATCAACTCTTCTTGGTACTGGTACATTTTGCCAATCCATTTCTAAAGCGTCTTCACGTGGCCCACTGTTGTGATCTGCACTTCTACTTACAGGTCTAGACATTTCCCCATCGCCTTGATAACCATCTAAACTGGTAATACTTGTAATACTTGTAATAAAACTATTTGAAACTTTGGAAGTTTCCATAGACTTATCGGTCTTACTGTCCGAATAGGTTTGCGAGTCATGTAATGTTGATCCAGAAAATTGAGAGTAGGTACTAATTTCACCATTTATATCAGAACTATCCAAGGGCAAGTCTTCAGGGGAAGGGGTTTGTTCTATTCTATTAGATAATAATGGATTACCATGTTTACAATCTAAAGGTATTTCTAAATTTACTGTAGTATCAGCAATTGAACTTATAGGTTCTAAAATACTTCCATGAATAGATGGCAAAAATTCTTCCTCAATTAAATTAGAAACACAATCATCTTTGCCTAAATCAGTATCATCTTTAATAGACGAACAAGGTTGATCCAGGGGTTCCTCAAGTGAGCAACAAAAAGCTTTAAAATTATTATCTTCATTAGTAAGTGAATCGATAGCATCTATTGTCGCAATTGGCGCAAAACGTTCTCGTAAATTACATTTGTTACTTATATTTTCGAAACCATCGTTTTGTATTGTTGAAGCCGCTGAGTTACTTTCGGTTTTATCTGTAGACGGGGTGTCACCGTTTTCTGAAGATGCCTTATAATCATTTGGGTCACAGAAAATTGGTAATCCCTCAACTGTTGGAGAAAATGCATTTTCCAAATAACATATGTCATCCATTTGGTCTGGTGTTAGTATGCCCAAGCTGTCATCTAAAGAGTTTTCTTCGTTATTTCTACTTAGCGAGTTATCGGTCGGACTAAGATTCGTTTCGTACGTTCGAGGATGTATATGAGATTTCAATTGTAAGCTAAGATCTGATCTTGAATGAGAAGTAAACTGTTTTTTGGTCGGAAAATTGAAATCTTTTTCACATGAGTATTCGAATTCTTTCATAGGTTTTTCATCAAAATTTATAACATTTGGTAATTTTTCTAAGCTTTTATTAGGTATGTTTGTTATTCTACTTAAGCTTTGGCAGTTTGATTCTGTACTTCCTTCCACTACTTTTGAATTCCATGAATCATTTTTTAATAAAGTATTTTTTGATGACGAAGTAGAATTGGTTTGTAAGTCAAATAAGAGACTGTAGGGTCCAGATTCATCACTATCCTTGTCGTCAACAAAATGTTGTGTGATGTCATTAATAATTCCTTTAGTCATCTTATCAACATTACGATCTTGTTTTTTTGATATTTCATTTAGTCTTTCCCTCAAATCTAAAATTCTTGGATTCTTCTCAACGCTTCTTTCTGTACTGAAGTTCATTTTTGGTATGAGAGATGTATACGGTTTAAAATAAAGCTTGTCTTTTATTTCATTATTTCCTTTTAAATCTTGCGCTAGGGTTATGTCAGAAATATCTCTATTTTTAACATCACTGTATTGTAGAGTTCTGACCTTTGGAGGTTCATTAGAGTATATACTGCGAAGATTTAACGATCTTGATTTGCCATGTCTATCAATAGGTATCTGAAATTAAAAAAGACAACCTTAATATTTATATTTAGTACATGCGTTATTTCTTGAAACCAATAACTTTTAATGTTTAAATTTAAATCCTGTTTCAAAAATACGTGTAAACATATCGTCCAAGTTAGACTTAATGTTCTAAACAGCGCATTCTTTAACATGCATGCATGAATATTAATCAATTGGAATTATACTACATTGTGACATCACCAATAACAATTATATCCATATAAGTACATGCATTTTATAGTATGAAAACTAAACAATATGTTGTATATGGTATATCTATATAAATTATATTAGCATCGGTAATATAACGATTGGACCGAGAATGAAAATTATATCTGTATAGTCTATAAATATCTATACAATATGGTCACAAGAACAGTATGTAATGTTATTAACACGAGTATATAAAAAGTGCGACGACCTTGCATATTCGCAATATTAATAATAGAAAAAAATATTATTATGTATTAAAAAGACGTTCATTTAGGTATTCATATTATCAATATTTCTCACTTATTTCACAAAACCTGCTACTGAGTATATAATCCACGTATTCAATTAAATTCACAGACCTTGGATTAGTATGTAAGAACTTATAAAATATTCTATGAGTTTTTATGTTCAATGAGGAATGAGGCCGTCGTGGCGCAGGGGCACAATGCTGTGACTGTAACGCGACGATTATGGGTTAGATTCCACTCGAGGGAAATTATTATTATTTATGCCTCGATAATTCAGGGGGAAGTGGAGGACGAAGTGTCCTAAGTCTTAACACTAGGTTCCGTCTGTCTATCCTGCTGGATGCTGCTGCAGAGATACAACGTGAAGCTGATTTATTTATTTTTTATTTTTAAGATTAATCTAAATACATTATTTTAATTATCTAGTACGGATATTTATTTAAAAATCCACATTCGTAAATAGATACAATACTGTAATGCTGACTTAATATTTGACCAAACATTACTTACTACGGTTCAAAGAGTTGTTACGGGTGGTGATTTTAAAGCAATGCGTGTGCACAAAGGTTATGAGTCGCAATGTTGATTGTATGTATGTATGTATTTGTATTATAATGTATCTTTAATTTAACATGTTAATATAGGCACAATTGCTAACTATTTGAGAATCAAAATAAAGCAGGTATTTATTCATCGAAAATTCTTTAAAGAATGAATCGATCGAAAAGATATAGATAGATAGATAAGAGCATATTGTTAAAGTCGTCAATTAAACATTGAATAACAATTACTTTAATGTGAATTTAAGCCCTTTGAAACTTACTTGATTACCACCTTATTATAGATAGAACATACCTACAACTGTGACCATAGAAAAAATATACTCACAGCCGGTTTTGCCATTTCGTAATATGTTATCTATTTAAACAAAAATTAAATGTATTGTTTCAAGTTATACCTACAAATAATAAGTAAATCCCAAAAAGAAATGTTATACATGTATTAGAGCGCAAAGTCACGAATGAACATAATAATTGGAATTTGTTCAATCGTTTTCTCAAAGTAAACTTCTCAGCCTGATTGCTTCAGTAGCTCGTTAGCACTCATTAGACGATACGGACCCGCACTCGTACGCAACTGTAACAAATTACAAACGATGTTGCCAAAGTTTTACTTTAAAAATTACAATTAATATTTTTTTTTATAAAGTTTATGACTTTTTTATACGTACGTACATTTTAATGATCAGTATAGCGCAGTCGCTGTCAGACGGTGTGTATGACTGCACCTAAACGCGATGGTTGTAGGTGATCTGGGGCCATGGTAGTGCCACTTAGTTTATCTCGAAACGCTTCGTCGTTCTTTATGAGCCCCCATAACTTGATTTGGTATTATACCAGATAAATAAAACTTGCTGAATATGATGTTAACAGTAGATATATTAAATTAATAAGTTTAATTTGAATAGCTCTTATACCTTAGATTTTATTAATATCTAAAATTCCTCAATTTCGTCACTGAGGATGATGATCATCACATAAGATGCATAAGATCATTAATTCATTTATCGTATAGTATATATTTATATCTTAGAAAGCTTAAATTCGATATGCAAGTTAACGTTAGAATATTACGTGTAGAGTGACTGAACATAACGCTGCAATTTGTCTTACCATAAGTGAGAAATATTTTTTTCTTTCTTCTGTGTTGGCAATGAACCTACAACCATCGTGTATACAGTCCGAAGCTGTCCCAATGCGCTACGATCACCTCTTTATAATCGAAAATATGAAAATACTGAACAGTGAACATATTAAGTTTTATTTATATAGGTAAATTTAGTTTCCTTGATTGTCACAAAACATAATAAAATATACTTATTTATTTTAATAGTAAGTTTAATTTGGCAATACATTTTCCATAAGTAGTAAAAAACGATTACATTAATAGGAAGTATTCTTTTGTTTTAAAATTATCGATATATGTCAAGAGATTCTCCCGTAGTCGTCAAGTGAAACTTTATAATATGAATAAAAAGAAAATTCAGGGAAACGAGTAATACTTCACATATTATTACCATGAAGCCAGTCGTGGCGCAGCGGCACAAAGTGTGACTGTAAAACCGACTGGTTGTGGGTTCGATCCCACTCGAGGAGATGAAATATTTACTTAAATTTATATTTTCATATCTTCGCTCTGGTGTTAAGGCAAAGCGCAGCGTTGAGTTCTGCCACTCAACACGCAATGCCTCCAGAATTCGGGAGAAAGTGGGAAACGGAGTGTCTTACACTAGGTTCCCTCTGCCTACCCTGCTGTGTGCGGGATACAGCGTGAAGCTGATTTATTTATTTTATTTTATTATTTACCATTATTGAATATCCAGTATTTACATCTTAAATCCATATAACACAACATGTATTTAACTAAGCAATCTAAACACGTACGTTTGTATTAATTAGATATATTGTATTTCTGATAAAAGATTTGTGGAATTGTAATTGTAAGATACGGAAATAGAATTCTGTGGGTATGTAGTCGTGATAATGTAACTGTGAAGTAATAAAACGCATATATAATAGTTAAGATACTATTAAACTGTATTTAAATATCTTTTTATTAATATGATGACTTTATATATTATAATTAAAATCATAGAATTGATCTAATATGTTATTGTAATTTTCTAAACTACGACATAAATGTAAATTATGCATATACTTTAAAATAAGTTTTATTTTTAATCTGTTACGTCAAAAAGTAGGTGATATTATGAGGTTTGTTATGCGTTAGCGTTCGTTTGTTTAGTTTCGTTGACGCCATCTGATAAGACGTCCAAATTGACAGGAACTGCATAGAACATGGTGCTTAGAGTGTGGAAAAATAACAACATATAGTTTTTAATGTGTACAGATGTATCATGTACATGTAATGTACATATTTAAAAAAATCAGCTTCACGCGTGTTAAGACACTCCGTTCCCCACTTTCTGCCGAATTCTGGAGGCATTGCGGGTTGAGTGGCAGAACTCAACGCTGCGCTTAGCTTCGACACCAGAGCGAAGAAATTGAAATATAAATTTAAGTAAATATTTCATCTCCTCGAATGGGGATCGAACCCATTTAGAATTTAATAAATAATTTGGAATGTAAAATATGAAAATTATTAATACAATAATTTTCATAATTTATATTTAACAATTATTATGTGTTTAAAAACATAAAAAAAAGATACTTCAGACACATCGATCGATAGCCGGATCGATAGCCGAGAACTTTTGTATTAAGTGTTCGCATCTGGCCTCAGAATTAATATCAAAGGTCATGAGATTTATATATATAAGTAATAATAATAAAACAAAACCTGTTCCATATTTGTTCGAGCGATTTCTTGAATTTAGGCGCCATTGTATTTACATTTGCACATATGGAGATACATTGTATATAT
Source organism: Heliconius himera (assembly GCA_021202915.1). Lineage (NCBI taxonomy): Eukaryota > Metazoa > Arthropoda > Insecta > Lepidoptera > Nymphalidae > Heliconius > Heliconius himera. Next base: position 167,763 of record JAJHJA010000063.1, read on the forward strand.
TCCGAATATCTATAGTTTCATATATCTAACAGTAATATAAGAATTATAACTTCTATAGAATTAAATAATAGAAAAAAAAATCGACTTGAAATACCTGTCAACTGGAAAGAGAAAATGTTTTTAAAGTACCTACGTACGCACTTTCCTGAATAAGGAAATTAAAGATCAAAATGAGTACCTAAGTTGGTACAATCAGCGACACAATTATTTTTGAGGTCGATGCGGTCAACTAGGCGCATGCATGATGAAAAGAAAAGAATTGAAATGTGCGTGATCACAAACCAGGTAGATTTAGATAGATGGCAACTGTTTACCTTGCAGACTTTCCGTCCCGAAATTTGCAGACCAATATACTATCTTACATACACTTACAGCACGTATACTTATAAACCTAAACAGATTATTATTTTTTATCAGCTTCACGCTGTATCCCGCACACAGCAGGGTAGGCAGAGGGAACCTAGTATTAAGACACTCTGTTCTTCATTTCCACCGAATTTGAGAGGCGGAACTCAACGCCGCGCTTTGCCTGGATACAAGAGCGAAGAAATGGAAATATAAAGCTGGTTAAAAAAGATTGCTTCGTTAACTAAATTAGTATCTTAAATTTTTGTGAAAAATCTGGAGGCTCGCTTTCATGTTTGTAGAGATCTATTAAAGTCAATCGCATGCTGTGTTCACAAAATTTACTAAGCTTGGTTAGCCCGTTCTTTTGAAATAAAAATAATATAAGTTCTGGAGTATCTGATAAGAGCTCAGCTGAATTATGGAAGATATGGAAATAAATGCACCTTGACAAAAGTTATTCAGCGTGATGAGTCCTTTCTATTAACATATATGAAACTGGGCATTTACGTTTATTACTTTAATAAAATAACATAAGCTCCCTGAGCTCGAGGCAACTTCCTGATGATAAAGGTGGAAGCAGGCTAAATCTGCAGTTGAGACAAATTTCAAATACAGCTGGACTGGCTAAAACTTCTATTTCTTGTTTACCTTGCCTTGGGGCTTATGTTATTTTCAGTCTTTCTAATTTACTAATTGGAAGAAGCCTACCCAGTAACGCAGGGAACCAGCCACCATAAAAAAAAATCGTAAAAAAAATCGACAAAATTGAAAGACGACGATGAATTTTGTTGCTACCGGGTAGTTGGTATGCGTTAGTAACCAAAGATGGTTCATGTCTTCGCTCTGATCTATCAGAAATTAAATAATTAAAAATTGTTGATACTATTTTTTGTTGTCTTCATGATGAAGTCAAACTAAAAATAGATATAAAATGTCTTTATCAGCAAGGACAATGTAGGGATGGATAAAGGCACAGAGGTAGGAGGAGGTACATTAATTCCTGTAAGAACGCGCGAGAGCTAGATGATGTAACCAACGGAAGATTGTAATGTGTATAATTTCATTCATGAAGTTTTTGAGTGGCTGATAAAAATGGCAATAAAAAAATATAAATTAAACAAATAAAAAAGTTAATAAATACATATATTTAAAATTGTATTGACAATAAATAAATAACTAAAGCAAATATTGAAAAATTCAATTAAGCAAATTAGCAGGTTTTCGTAATAACATTCTATGAACGAATAAAAATACTTGTCCGTTAGATGACTCCTGAAGTATTTAGACCAGAAGATCGTGCGAATAAATTGATAATGATATATACAAATAAAACAATATAGTTTCAACAAGAAAGAAAATATAAAAAAGTTACCAGTGTATTTAGAGGACTGCTTTAGAATTTAGATCGTCTCAAATAACAGTTTCTACGGCATTGTATCGGAATGACCTCGCGACTTGTAGTAGTATGTACGTCGTATTTAATCGACTGAATTGATAGCACTTTACTGTCACAATAATGTAGTTATTTCGATCAAAAATAGCAATCGCTCCGTCTTTCGTTCGTTCTATTAGTTCCTGTTACTACTTTATAGGGATATAGCTATAATATTCAAATTAAAAATATACAAAAATATTATTGCATATATTTATATTTCATATTTTTTTTTTCAAACAATATATAAAGCGAAATAAAATATATTTGTTAATACAAAATAGTACGAATGAGTTAAAATGGGAAACTAGGTAAAATTTCGCAAGTGCTTCGAATTGATGATTTGATAAACCGCTTGTTATATTAAAGAAATCACAACGTGCTACTAACATTATTCACAATTTTGCCTGATTGGATTTTATTTTTTATGTGTTATACCAATATACATAGCAAAAATGTAGGCCATTATACAAAATTGTAGGCCAAAATTAATTTATTATAATTACAATATCTTAATAATTCAGTTTAATTTACGTAGAGATATTTTTACTTCATATACTTAATCTTAAATTATACATTACATATACCTAATCTAAGTTGAAATCTTGAAATTATGAGTTCTCCTTCTGTTTAATCCACATGAACAGAAGGACATGAAGTCATAAGTACTTCGAAAGTTACGGCCCCCGACTTCAAATTGAGTTTCTAAAGCGGAAAAATGTGATATTAACATAGTCAAGTAAGACTTAGTATAAACAATTTTGTAACACTCGCTATTACTTACATTCTGTGTTGTAATCACGGGATGTAGGCAAGAACATTGTATGAAATATATCCTTTGCCGTTCATGTATAACGAACAAAACCAATTAAACGTTAATAATTTAAAACGTAATCTATAAATAAAATAAAACTGTAGAAGAGGTGAATTGTGTAGGTACATTAGATATGAATTAAAAATATTTTTAAGGGGCTTTATTATATTTAATCGTCTTTATACAAGTACCACAAGCCAAAAATATAATTAAGATTTTTTCTTTTCCTGTCTGCCTATTGTTTGCGTTTCACGCGAAAACCATTATTTTGACGATTTTTTTGTTTATATACATGTTAATCCTTAGCAACGCAAACATTTACATAATTTATTTTGGACCTGATATCCTAGCAGCCGAATCTAATAATCAAATCTATAAGGTATATTAAAACAGCGCCTGAGGATAAGTTGGATAGCATAATGAGCACTTTCTGAAAACAACAAAGTTAGGTAATGGAAGGTCTAGAATACCTGATATGAAACTCCAGGACCTCGAACGAAACTAGGAAGGTTAATTTACGCGGCCGTTCTCTATAAATATACTGCTATAGACTAAATATAAAAAATATAAACTTTAAAAAGTATATATACTAAGTAAAACAAGCAGCAGTTGTAGCCCGCAAACAAAGATGCGGGGTGAAATATAAAAATATATCTGATTAACAGTTATCTGACACAAATATGAAAATATTTCTGGTCAGCTGTTATCTCAAAGCCTTTCTAAATGTATTCAAAAAAATATTATTCCACTTCCTTAAAAATATAATAATGATATTACTATATCGATCTACCAGTTCTAAACAATATAAGGAAATTCCAATTTTGATACGGCAGAGCACTTCTATATGGGAAATAATTTAGTCTAATTTTTTCGCTTAAATTGGATTTTATGCTACGAGACGGTAGAACAAGTTTGACCTGTTTCTTTGCATCTCGTATATAGCCAAATGGTGATGCGCCAGCTAAATAAAGTATTAATATTTTTTTTCCATCCTGCTTCATGCTGTATTCTACATGTATCAGGATAGACAGAATGAGCCTAGAGTCTTAACTCTAGTGTGGGAGTGTCTTAACACTCCATCCCTTCTTTCCGCCGATTTTTAATAATGTACAATTTAAACATAAATAAAGAAATGAAAAGCTTGCGATGTATACTCGTTATATGGTATACATAATTATACATAAAAAATATTTTAACTCCCGAAGGCCGTTGTACCGTGTACCATACTTAACAGATTGTCGTGTCACGACTTCGCTGGGTAACTTATTGAGAAAAGTATTTAATTTTCAAAAAAATAAAATGTAAAAGGTTGCAAGACCTTAAATTTATAAAACATTATGGATGTGGATTTTCTCGACCCAAAGTCACCTTACATGCTCAGAAAGTAGACATCGGCGGGTCCTATCATTACATTCTTTGTGCCACACCAATTAAGGTGAGTACGACTTAGAAATCTTTAGTACTTATTTATGTTAAACATGTATCAATATAATTTAATTAAATGAATATTAGAACCTATTATTAATGATTCTACTAATAATATAGGTATCCCATTATTCCAAAGGTTACCAACCTTGGGAGAAAATTGGCAACCGCCAAGTATTAACAATTCAAGATTGTACTCGTGAATACAATGGTGTATTGTGACCGAGCAGAAATCGATTGTTGTCAGAGCTAAATTTTAGATGAAAAAAAAAATACACTATGTAATTTAGTACGAAGTAACATCGTATTTGCTTTTATCTTAGACTTTAATATTATAAATGTAATAGAAAATTAGTATATAATAATTGTTGTGTATAGTTTCTTCTTTAAGCAGCCTTCAAATGTATTTTAAAACTAAGCTGACCGGTTTTTAGAACATTTACAGCAGATAAGGCAAAAAATATTACTTAATGGAAAGATTAATAAATTACTTTTAAAACGATCATGGATTATTCAATAGGAATCCTGAAAAAACAATATTAAAATTAGTCGGTACAGAATGTATTTTGCGATATTAGCTATATATCTTGTACTGATGTTTTGTTCACTTATTACCTTTACTTAAAATCAGTGTTATTGAACCTTGCTCGGTTAGTTTTTTGCAACACCGTATTTGATATTTATAGAGTAAACGATGAGTAACCGGACCAAGTGAACGATCTCCATCACAAAGCGAGGACTCGTCAGAGCAATTTTATTTTTTTCATCCAATTACTGTGTCTTATGTCATTTTTATTAATAACAAAATGTATGGCAGTAAAGTTGAAATTAAAAAATAAATTACAATAAACGTCATTACTCCTTAATAGTTGTTGATAATTTGATTTATTTTTCTATTAACCGACTTCATTTTTGCATTTTTGTAATGTCCATATTATATTTTTCAGATTTTTCGTTATGTAATATTCTATTCAATACTTATGTATTTATCGCTAAAAGGTAAGTAATCATACGAATAATGGTCCATTCAGAATACAACGTAAAATGAGGATGTGACTGAGCTTCCAGTCTATCAATTGGTTATTTCATTATTTGTATTGTATTGTATTGGTTATTTGTATTGTATCACATAAAATATTACGTTCATGTATCACGCGAATAATAATTTAGATAACAATAAGTGACCTTAAGTGGACTAATTTGGTCTGTTGTGTTAATGATTTGTCATTAGGTTGATGTATATAGTCTTTTTTATTATTTATATAAATTAGATATTATAATTATTTTAGTTTTTAAGTTTGGTTTATCAAATTCTATGTTCTAGTTTGCAAACACTGAGTTACGCAATTACGTCACTTTTATCATGAACTCAGCTAAATAGATATGTATGATAAACTACGTACATACATACTACGATTTACAAATAACTAGTTTATGTTATAGTGTAGTGTGTATATAATGTCCATTTACATGTTGTTAATAGCCTTGTGAAAAAATTGGACCATTATCGCGTGTAAGACGGTAGATAGACCTATAAAAAAATTATAACTCCTAAATATTCCGTTTTAGATTCGATCAGATACTTTATATACTTTTTGAGGATAAATTAAGGTTTTACTACCTTAATTCCAATATTTTTCTAATCTTTTTCTGTTTAGTTATGACTCTAGTTGATTACTAGGTATTAAAAAAAACAATTTCACGCTTTATCCCGCACAAAGCAGATTAGGCAGAGGGAACCTAGTGAAATTTTTCAAAATATTACATGTTGAATGAATGCCGAATTTTTGCCTTGGTGCCAGAGCGAAGAAATGAAAATATTAATAAATAATAATTCATTCCCTCGAGTGGGGACCAAACCCGCAACCTTAACGTTACAGTCACACCCTTGTCCGCCACGAATGCCTCTACTAGTTTAAACTACTTGGATGAATATACATATTTACTTTTAACGCTGACTTTATTATATATGTAGATACATGATATAACAACAATTTCATACAATAAAATTGATTTTATTAACTAAAACTTGCTTTTAGTTGATAACTAACAAATAGATCAATTGTCTGAGGGCTTAACTGCGGTCGTCATCTTTTGTTTCTGCGTCGTGTAACGATGCTATCATACTACAAAAAAATGCCTGAATGGTTCAGAAAATATATTTACTGTTCTTAAAATTATACGTTTGAAACTGCAGTTTAAAAGAAAAGATGTATATGAATGTTTTACTTAAACTGGATGTTTCGTTATCACCTAAAGCACTTAAAATAGTTCTCCGATAAGATTATTTTTACTAAGTTTCTTAACGCTGAGAGATGCTATAGTTGAGTAACGTCCTTGGCCATGATTTTGGAACTACCTACCTGCAAGCGCAATCTGTAATTGCGATTACCGTAACCTATATACATATAAAACATTATATACAACTGGTAGCATACACTTACCTTCGACATATCGTTGATCTTAGCATCTATAGGAGCACCACAAAATCCCCATAATCTCAATCCTTATATGATAACATAGAACCAAAATGTCGTTTGCATTGAATTCTTATAATATATAATAATGTTCGGCTGGTGAAAATTGGTAAGGCATTTTCGAAACGCCGTTTCGCGGCGAAGGCCCGATCAATACTGTCGTTGCCGGCGAATAAGGTAAAAAATATAGCGATACGTTACGCGTGCGCGCGCAAACTGTTGTTGACTGACTAGCGCAAGTGTGTGGCGACTGTCGTATCACGGATGGCCCGGGCCTGCTGGTAGAGGGACCGAACGGACTATGGCTGCCCGAGGCCGCCGACATGAGCATCGAGGCTTGAGCACTAATTGCAAAGTAATAAAGGCAGATTGCGTTACAAGTCACAGTCCATGTTGTAATTGATGACATTATATCAGTGGACTGTACCAATTGTGGAACTCTTTATTCAGACAAGTTGGTTGGTTTTGTTGTGACAATTGATGTTGGAATAGCGACGTCCCTTTGGCATTGGCACAATGAACCTACTGAAATTAACTAATGTTAGCGTATATTTTGATATGTTGACAATTGAAATTGTTATATTTTTATATTTAATATAATAAATTTATTATATGGGCATTCCTATTAAGTCTATATTTATTATCTACCTAAAAATGTTATGATTATCTACTTTTTTGAAAAAAGAAATTTAATTAAGGTCTTATATGGGTATGTAGGTAGATACTCCAAGTACATTATATCCAAGTGTATTATATCGAACTTAGGCCAAGGGCATAATTTTTACTGCGGCAATATTTCCACGAAAGTCTATTGTTACATAGTGCTAAAACCATACAGTTTCTACCTACATAATAAAATCTACTTTAATTTTACTTTCACCTTATTCACCACAATGGCTGTGGTAATATTTATAATAACCCTGGAGACTAGACTTTCTATAAGTTAATTCCTTACGCACCTACCATAGGATTAATATAAAATCTTAATATTGTACTTAATATTATTGTAGTACTGACATCAACAATACGAAACGGACGCAATGGCTAAGACCTAAAAATTACAATAGTTGTGCTATTTTTTTTTTTGTATTTTTATCAGCTTATTTATGCCATACTTACACTATAAAGTAATAATTAAATTTAAATTATTCTGGCCTGGTGGCAAGAAATCTCTTGAGTCATTAATTAGGGAGTTCCACAGGGATCTATTCTTGGTCCTTTTCTCCTTTCAATATATATATAAATGATTTACCATATCCAGTTGAAAAGAACCATGAGATAGTATTATTTACTGATGACACTTAATTGATTTTTAAAATGAAAAGACGACAAAACGTATATGACGATGCAAACAATGCTCTCTCGAAATAGTGCTTTAGTGGTAATAACTTTTATTTCTTTCATTTATATTTTACGATTGCATAGTAAAACTAAAAACACTAAATATACGGTTTTGAAAACATCCACCAGAAAATTATTAAAGCCCATCCATGTACTCTTGAATGGTGAAGCCGTAAATCGGTATTTCTCGGTATAATTTTTCACATTAATTCCAAATTAAAGCGGGACCTTATATTGATGGATTGGCGAATAGACTTAGCTCAGCAGCTTCCACGTTTAAAAAAATTGATTGTTAATTGTTCTGGAAACGGTTCGCCTTGTTTACTTTAACTACTTCTATAGTATTATGTCCAAAGGCATTTTACTTTAGGGTAATGCACTAATGCAGCCGGTATTAGATTAATCTATGTATCGTAGAAACGAGTTATTCCTGCAATCAATAAGTAAGACCCTAAAAAAAACCTTAAAGCAAAAATTTCAAGAAATTAACATATTGACTATATATTTATACTATATATTTTTATTTCTTCGCTCTGGTGTTGAGGCAAAGCGCGGCGTTGAGTTCAGCCACTCAACACGCAATGCCTTTAGAATTCAGCGGATAGTGGGAAACGGGGTTTTGAAAATGTAACGTCAATTACATTGAATCCATATTTTTTTTATGAGCGACACATTCGCTTAAATTAAGCTTTTACAATAGTATCCCAGGAAATGTCCGCAAACAATCTATATCACACTTTAAAAAAATGTGATATAGAACATTTTATAAATGATAACTGTGAATGTGAATTGATTATAAAAAAAGTACCGCTGAGTTTCTTGCGCCGGTTCGTCTCAGTTCTGAGGCATTAACTTCAATGAATTGGTGGTAAATTATTTGACGTTAAAAAAATGAAGCATGTAACTTTTATTTTTAATAAAAATATTTCAAATTGACCTGACTTTTTGAACAAGCCAGAATTTTACTCAGAAAATAAAAAAAAGATACAAAACAATATCAAGAAAATTTGAAATTTTGGAACTAATTAGCAAATCCTGATTTTAAATTTAAAAAAATAATTATATTCACACACCACTGATTATAAATTATATTTAATTTCCATGCCACATTGACATTAAATTATGTAAACTTATGAGGGCCAAAACTCACCCTGGAAAATGTTGCTGAACGTAGGCCTCAGCGTCAAACATTCGGATCTGGAGCTGCTCACATCCGTCCAACACCAAATCTGAAGAAGGTGTTCTTTAGATCGTCTGTCCATCGTGCTGCAGGACGTCCTACACTACATTTGCCTAAACGCGGTCTCTACCACATGTTGGCACCATTGACCGTCGGTACATTTGGAGAGGTGGCCGATCCGGTTCCACGTCAGCGTGCAGATTTTTCGTGCAATGACTTTGATTTTCTGGCGAATCATTTCATTGCGAATTCTATCTACAAAAAAACCCCAAGCATTGTGCGACCCATCGCTCACTGGGTGACCTAGAATTTATGGACCAGCCCCACGGTGAGTGTCTATCGGCTCCATAGATCACAATAAGTAGGACGCACTGATTGAAGACTTTTGTCTTTAGGCACCGAGGAATAGTCGATTCAAAAATACAACCCATCTCAAATGCCACCCAGGCAAAGAGTATTCTTCTTTGCGCTTCCTTCTCAAAGTTGCGTCGACCAAGTTGGATGGTTGCGCTAAAGTATACATATTCTTACACAACCTTAAGTGTAGCGCTATTTGTGGCTATTGGTATCAGGGACACATGAGTATTAATCATAACTTTAATTTCCCGTTTTTAATTATCCCGAGATACACTCGACTACAAGAATCATCCAGACTATTAAGCATCTCCTCTACATCCTGCAGAGTTTCCACCATGATGACTATGTCGCAAATCGTAAATGTGATAAGTAATGGCCATTTATATTCATGCACCGTACGCAAGTAGATCAAATGTATTTTTAAGAACTGATTTAACTACTTTACTCTCATTAAAATAACTTAAAACAACATTTAATAAAATACAATATATAACATCCTTAAATTTATTTATTTTTATTTGCTAGTTGCGCACCAATCACTTCGCCAATGTCACGTTCTATGGAGAATACAAAGGAGCTTATAATCACAATCGTGTGATTGTAAACGCGATTAGTTGTGAGTTCGATGTTGTGCTCCACTCGGGGAAATGAAATATTCCATATGTTTATTTCTTCGCTCTGGTGGACAAAGCACGACGTTGAGTTCCGGCACTCAACACGTAATTCCACCTGAATATATCGGAAAATGGGGAACAGAATGTCATAACAATAATTTTCCTCTGGCTACCCTGCTGTGTGCGGGATATAGCGTGAAGCTTAAAAAAATCTCATGCAAGTTACTGTCAATAATAAAAAATCTCGTGCAAGTGACAAAGATCCCATTTGGATTTATATGTTCTGTGCAAAGATGTTTGACATTGACATATTCATATAAATTTGACGTATATTCTTAAATTTTCATATGGAATATTTACTATTTTTTTTGTTTGAAAGTTGTTTACCCACGTAAAAGGAAACATGAAGTACTTTACAACATAACAATATCACAATGAAAACATTTTATATGTTACAAAGATGGGAAAGTAATTTATTAAATTATTTCGCTCAACAGTAACGAAGACGATATATTAAAATGATAACAACAACGATGACTATTCAGGATATTTTGCCATACGGTTCAAATAAATCTAATAAGAAAGTGGATATGGATGCAATTCTGCCCTTCATTATTTTACCAATATTATTGGTAATATCAACTATATCCAGATCTGTAACTATTATAGTGATGATATTTATTATAATGGGTGCATTATATGTACAATCAAGACCGCGCCAAAAGAACAGGTGAGAATTATATTACAGTGAGAGCTAGAAGACAAATCTATATTATTATTAAACTTAAAGCAGTCCTTCCATACTTAATTGGCAGAAAAATATATTTAGAGACTTATTTTAAACTTTGGATTTAGCTTGACCCCTTTTACTGTACTAAAATATTTACAATTAATTTGGTTAAACAATTTAATATAAAATGTGATAAAATAACAAAAATAAAAAATATTAAAATTTATTTTGCTTTAGGTCACCATTTTTTTATTCCTGGACAATATCATCTGGACTTTGTATGTTTCTTGTGTTTGAACTGGGAGTACTTAGACTGTTGGAAGTAACACAACTTGAGAATTTTATTTTTCTGGTCCTCTTGACTTGCACATGCTATTTCTTTTACAAAATGAAAGCTGTAGCAGATTTTGAACTTGCTACTGGAAATTCTAAGGGGAAGGAATATAGGTAATGTTATATTAAAAACAATTAAATTTTTCCATACTTATATTTGATTTTGAAATAATAAATACTAAATTATTATATAATATTAATATATTATGTATAATATATATTAAAAAACAAATGTTTTTACCAGTGGCTTCATCTGCATGGTCAAACAAAAGTAACATACTCAACTTATTAGGTAACTCTTACTTGGTCAAGTTTATAGTTAGAGACTGTGTCACAATTAGTGATTCACGGGCATAACAACAGTGAAAGTTTCAATAACTCACATTAGGAATATAATTTTCTTTCAAGATACATAACCAAAATATTTGTATTAAAGTTATCTATCTTTATTTTCCAGTCCTGTGTTGACTTCAGATTCATATTATTGTCAAATATGTCAAATTGAAGTCAATGAAAGATTTTTCCATTCAATATGGTAAGAAATGTGATTTTAAAATAATATTATACTTTATTCTACACACACTATAGTATCCTGCACAAAACAAGGTAGGCGGAACCCAGTGGCCACCTAGTGGTATGGCAGTCCATTCCCCGCTGGTTGCAAAATTTTCCAGGCATTATGTGTTGAGTGGCTGAACTGAATGCTGCGATTTACCTGGTTTCCAGGGTGAGAAATGTAAATTAATTCATTCCTCCAAGTAGGGTAATTCATTCCTTCTTGTTTGAATGATTACGTAAAAAATATTTTTATTTATTTATATTTTTCAGGTGGGATTGTTGTGTGCTCAGGCCCAATTATATATACTTTTTAGCTGGTCAAATATTTGCATTTGCAACACTTTTATATGGAACAAATTTGGGCTTAACAACTGTATGCCAGCCATATGTATTTTATGGTACTATATTAATGCCAGAAGACTGTAATGATGTATACTATGAATTCAAGTAAGTCATTTTTGACTATATATACAATAAAAAACATAAAGGCCATTGTGGCACAGCTGACTGTAAACGCGATGGTTGTGGGTTCAATTTCCAATCTGAGGAAAAAAAATTGAGATTTCCTTTTCCTTCTTAGGGACAAAGTGCGGCATTGAACAATGCAATGTTTAGAAATTTTTTTGGAGGCTGAGGAATGGCGTGTTTTAACATTAAGTTTTCTGCCTATACTTCCATACCCATGCATGATGTAGCATGTAAATAAACAGAAATTGATAAAATATTATTTTCTTTACAGTTTAGCTTTATGTTTTGTCTCCTGCATCTATGGATTGGGCTATGTTTTAGTTATTGCTTTGGTGTTATTAAGACAATTGTTTATATACATTCCAAAATATAGTGGTAAGTAATTGTTATATCTCTTAATATATGTAGGTACCTTTTCTGTAATATTATTTATAAAAATAATTTCATAAATAATATTACAGAATAGAAAACTAATATTTAAATTTACTAACAGCTATACAGTTTGAAATAAAAGACTTAATCTCAATGGTTCATTTTGAATGCACTCTATTATAATACTTTTTAACAGATCATCTTTCAAATTGTGTGTGTAGAAAGATTTAATTAGTTTTATACCAAAAACTCTTAATTTGAGATTGTTTGTTGAATTATTACCTATAAAGCTTAAAACATTTTTTTTGTTAAATAGTATTTGTTATTGGCAAAGTCACTTTTAAAATATAGTAAGGTAGGTAAGTATTTATAATTAAACTTCACACATATTTTTCATAATTATTGTCCCCTTCCCTGTCCTTGTCACAGCCGATCACATTTGTGAAACTCTCACTTCCTACTGTGATGTCACATACAGTTCGGTCGACGTGTCGTCTCCGCCTCGCTCTATTTTGTTCCCGAGTGAACAATATGCAAAAGTTTAAAAAATCAAATTTCATCACAGCCACAACTCGACCGTACTATATTATTGCAATTTTACACCAAATTTCTAATTAAAAACTTAGAAATTATTAAATTAAAACAGCAATTCCGAAATTATGATTATATAAATTATATTTTGAAATGTGATCTGTGTGTCGCAAAATTTAGGACTCCTCCTCACTGCTTGTCACAATCAAAAATAACATTTTATCGATCCCTCTCCTTCCCTTTTAACGTGTGACGTAATTTATAGAAGGCAACTAAGTCACTTCACATTAATAAACAAAGTATATTTTGCTATTTTCAGAACCACAATGGCGAAAAATTGTTAATGTGCTAGCAGTATAAACGAAAAAAAAACATATTTAATGCATCAAAAATTGATGTAAAAACAAGATTTAATTTTAAGAGGCTCTGTTACCGTTTAATAATTATTCTTATTAAATTATATTTTAATTATTTATTACTTAATAAGATCTATGATTTTGATTTATTGATTTCTTTAAAATTTTATAGCATTTGCACAAAGAAATGTTGGTCAATTGATATGTTATAAAAATATTGTATTAATTTGTAAGCAAAAACAACAAATTAATGTTATTTGAAGATAAGACGAATCATTATTTGAAATACTTATAGGGAAACATTTCGTTCTTATATTTTTTATGAAAACTACCCAATTCTTACAGGATTAGTAATTACTGTAGATTAATCTTAATAGTAGATACTTTAGATTAATCTTTAAAGCAATAATTTATACTATTAATTTATACTATAAAACAGTGAAGTAGTGGGCCGTCGTGGCGCATATGACGGCACTGTAACGCTATATGCCGTTGTGGATTGGATCCCAACTGGGGAATGAATTATTTGTTTATATTTTCAATTCTTCGCTCTGGCACCAAGACAAAAGCCCTGCGTTGAGTTCCGCCAGTCTACGCGTAATGCCAAAATATCGGCGGAAAATGGAGAGCGGAGTGTCTACCCTTTGCCTACCCTGCTATATGCGGGATAGCTGGGGTGGGGTTAAGCTGATTTTTTAATTTTGATTTATACAACAGTAGCAAAAAAAATTGTACATTAAACATTTTAACAAAATAAAATTACGATGGTGAAGAAATAGTATTTGAAAATGAATTTGTGATATTTTTTTTTATATGTTTGTATGTATACCAATGCTTTTTTTATAAAACATTGGTGGCAAAGCAATCAAATATGGTTGGGGAAATTAATTGTAACCTCGATTGCCCTTACAGTGGACTGTTCCAACTTACAGTACGACAAAGCGTGGCGTTGAATTTGGAACTAAGCATACAATTTTTGAGGGCGTGGTGACGCAGTGGTACAGGTGTTCAACTGGTAACGCGACGCTTGTTTGTTCGACTCCCCGTCGGGGAATGAAATATTTATTATTTTCATTTCCTCGCTCGTAACAAAGCAGAGGTTTTCCAAACTTTTGCGCATTGTTCACTTGGGAAGAAAATCAAAAATAAGAAGAAAATCTAAAATTAAATTTGCGCAGCCGACACGAGACCGATACATTTGGTAAAACCGGTGATAAGTGGAAATAGTATTGTTAAGACAATGGGTGGTCCGTAACGAATAAAAAATGGAATATTAATTTTGTTAACATACATAAAATGGTCTTGGAAATTAATAAGTAACATACATATGTAAAAGTAACACAGCTATTAAACATACAAATGTTTATAGAGAATACAAAAAACTTTAAGTAATATTACAGTATGTAATTTTATTGTAAATTATAACATCACTAAAAATGTAAAAAAATATGTTATAAGTTACTTAGTCGATAAATAATAAGCTTAAAAATTAAGAACTAAGAAACACTACTTAAAAAATCTTTTTTTTACAAAATACTTTAATATTTAGAAAACGTATAAAAGTTTTGAACGCAGCGGGACTCGAACCCGCGCCTCCTGGAAACTGACGAGGGGCTCTGACCGCTGACGCTATTACAACTTATTTAACATAAATAAGTTGTAACAGCGTCAGCGGTCAGCATCTCGGTTAGCATCTCTGTAGGGAGGTTTTTACAAATTTCCGCTATCCAAAGATAATTACTAAGAATTATCGTCTGGTAAGAGAGAATGTAAGTTGTAACAAGCGTATAAAAAAATCGACGTAGCTTGATGACAACGTATAGCTTAGTGGTCAGAGCGCCTGGTCGGTTTCCAGGTCCCGCTACGTTCAAAATTTTTTATACGTTTTGCTAAATAGGTATTTTTCTATCCTAAGTGTGAAATAACACTTAAAAAAAGGAGTATTTTTATTTATACTCATGTGTTTTTATGATTTTAAAATTTCAAATATAAGAAACAAGTAAAATTATTTATTTAACATTTAAATGTTGATATTAATGGTATAAATAATATTCAATAATTTTATTGTTTTAATTATTTCATGTATAATTAGTAATAGTGAAAGTACCTGCTTTTTATCGTTCAATATGTATGAATTGTATTGTAAACATGTTTGTAAATTACCTATAGGTAAAAAAAGTAAAGAATAATTTATGATAATGAAAGTATGTAGTACATATTTCATGTTCATAATTTCTGTTAGTGATTATTTTTATTTATTTTAGACATTTAAGAACTTTACAGGAAAAATCACGTTGCCGGGAGAGGAGCTGACAGATTTGGCTGGATTTGCAACTCGAGTGTAAACTCAAGGGCTCCCCTTAAAATTAGCAATAACACTCACATCAACTAAGCTCCTCTCTCTACTTAATCAAATATATAAACTAAAATACTACATATTATAATATATCTTTCTAATAATGGTCTTTTTGGAGGCTAAGTTGATTTATTGGGTATACAATACTATGCTACTATTATAATATTTACTTGAACTATATTACTTTCTATTAAATACTGTAAAAAAAATACTAAGTTCACAAGCGCTTACATCACTAATTACACTAAAATATAAACATCATGCAACCAAATGTCACTTGTTTTCTTTATAACTTTAGTATTTTATTGAAGCCATTATTGTATCTATATTTATAAAATTTTGAGGGTGTAAATGTAACAGGTTATGATATTACGACATTAAACAGACTCAATATTATTTTAAAGGGTAAAAGTTACGAAGATTTCTATTTTTGACATGTAGAATTAATTTGACTGAACTTAAACTCCCGCGATTTCGTTTACTTTATGAGGTAGTTCTCTGAAAACCACTAATTTCAAGTTCCTTATGTTAACTCATTAATAATAAATTAGTTTAAGAAGATGAATATCATATTACATACTTAACTAAATCATAAACACGTAGTTTAGACTGGTTTAATGATTAAGTGTTAACAAAAATATAATTTAAGGAAATGTCTACAATAAAATAAGTATACACTTAAAGTTTTTAATAATAAAACGCGCTTATAATTTAAATGTACACGAACATCGATCGCAAAAAAAGTTTCTAAAAATAATATCACTGAGGCCAGACGTGGCGCAGCGGCACAAAGTGTGACTGTAAAACCGACTGGTTGTGGGTTCGATCCCCACTCGAGAACATGAAATATTTACTTAAATGTATATTTCCATTTCTTAGCTCTGGTGTCGAGGTTAAGCGCGGCGTTGAGTTCTACCACTCATCACGCAATACCTCCAAAATTCGGCAGAAAGTGGGAAACGAAGTGTCTTAACACAGGTTCCCTCTGCCTACCCTCATGTGTGCGGGATACACCGTGAAGCTGATGTCACTGATCATTTGAGTATTTGTTTTAAAAATTGCCACGAAACAACGTTACGGTATACTGCTTATTTTGGATTAAAATAATGTAATGTGCAGAGCTTGCTTCTCCGACGGTGGATCGGACGCCATGGAAGTATTAGCAACGCAGAGATTAAATTGCCATTCTCATTCTCCTAATTTTAACATATCAATCGACATTGATATTTTTTACTACTTTTAGATTATAAATGATTCGGTGATCGTTAATATTTACTTACATTGATATTTTGAACAAAATCTGTAACCAGTGTGTATGAAATGTGCATTTCATGTACTTTGAATATTTTTTTGTTAAAGTTCCAACATGTTTTATATAAATTCATCATTGATAGCTATGTCATTGTCAGCAAAATGGTAAAAGAATGCAATGACGCTAGTTGAAGACAATGATTTTATATGAAAAAGGCAAATGACAACAGCCCTTTGCCTCGACACCAGAGTAAAGAAATGGAAATATACATTTAAATAAATATTTCAATTCCTCGAGTGGGGATCGAATCCAGAGCCAGTCGGTTTACAGTCACATTTTGTGCCTCTGCGCCACGACTGGCCTCAACTCAACTGGTTTAACATATTAAATATTTTATTATTGGTCACAATATTCAGTAAATGTAAAAACAAATATATAAATACCTATTATAGTTCAATTTTATATTACTTTTTTATTCTTAATAATTAAAGTATAGAATTTATTTATAAATAAAAATATATTATTAATATTTTTATTTTGTATGCATTATATTTCGGATAATAATTGATACTTTAATGTTACCAGTTATTTGATTATGGGGTTTTGGGCGTGCACTAATTAAATTATAGCTCTTGGCACTGACAAAACTGTCAAATTCAAAACTGTCAAATTAATATCTATCAATTTATTAAATGTCAACTCAATTGTCAAATGTCTGTTAGGTGTTTTTATCCAAGAATATAAACATATTTCAAAAGACTATTCTTGTTCTCTTGTCTAATTTTATTTATTAAGTAAATGTTTTAATTATTATCACAATTTTAAAATGGTACAATCTCAATTTTCGTTGTCGTGGGATTCCTACAAATCAAATATATGTACAGGATTTAGCGCTTTGCAACAAGTATGAAAATAGTCAATCATCAATTATAAAAATGTTTTAAAATTTATTTCAAATAAATTGTCGATTTCAGAATGGAGAACTTGTTGATATGACTTTAGCTGCAGAAGGACATTTCGTGAAAGTACATCAAGTATTGATAGCTTTATCAAGCCCATATTTAAAGCAACTTATATTATCAGCACCATGTCAACATCCTGTTATATTTCTCAATGTAACTAGACTTTATATTTTAAAATTAATATACAAGATCTTAATCAAATAATAATCTTAAATAAAAATCTAAATGGAGTTTTAATAATGTACATTTTGCTTTTACAGAATATGTCACATGGAATATTATCATTATTATTAGAATATATATACACTGGTGAAGTTTTAGTACCTTCTGCAAATCTATCAGCCTTTATTGATGCTGCAAAGTCTTTACATATCAAAGGGCTGGAAAATGTGGTAAGTTTTAATTTTTTTTATGCTGCTTAAAAATTAATATATTTAAATAGTTATATGCATATACTCGAATTATTTAACATAACACAGGTGGAAGGAAATAGTAAAGGGACAAATATTTTATTAAATTTGGAAAACAGTGTCAGAACCAGCACAAGTACAAAAACAGATACAAATATTTCAGAACAGGTATTACTATTTTTCCTATATTACTAATAATATTTATGTTTCTTAGATATCAGAGTTAGTTAGAGTCACAGTAAATTTTGTTATTCGGAACGCCATAATCGAAGAACCAAACCAAATTTTGTTATAAAAATTCAAAATGGGGATATGATTGGTTGAGAAAGATATTTTCATTATTTAATAATCAGTCTGAAATGAATTTGACTATCATTTAAAGAACCAAAATATTTTTTTACTTCATGGATAATAACTTATAGTTCTTTTACTTTAAGATTATGAAATAACTATTATAAAATTAGATCTACAAAAACTTTCTTGTAGAGTAGTTACTTTACATAGAAAAAATAAGTATATTTTACATGGCAATTGCTCTAATAAAAAACTGCTATTCATCATTACATGCTTCTTTCAAAAGAATTTTCAGCACCTTATTAAATATAAGAGTGGTAATGGCCTACAACACATATACAAAAATAAATATCTACCTAGCTTACCAACTCCCACAAACATCCTCGCCAAATACTCAGGAGGATATAGTAGGTAGTTAAGGTTTGATTGTAGGCTGTACAAAATATATATTATATGTTTTTCATATTTTTTTAGATTACACTACCAACAAATGCAAGAAAAATATTTATTAAACAAAAAAATGAAGCAATACCAATAACTGAGTAAGTCTTTACATATCTCGTTTTAAATATTAATGGTATAGTTATGCAATGGGATAGTGTCCATTTGCCTCAAGATCTGAAACTCAAAAGTAAAGTGGAGAGTTGAGTGTCAATAGAGGATACAGAGTGAAACTGAAAAAAAGACTATAATTTCATATTACATTAAATCATTTTACATGTCTTAAAATGCTTTAACTAGAACACAATTTTAGATATCTTGTCCTCTGTTTATCCTGATATATGGGAAGTGGAAAAAAACAAAAGTTTTTTTTCTACGAATATATAAATATTTGTAGAAAAATTGACCTATAATTTTTTAATAATAATAAAATTTTGTTATCAATGATTTTGCTATTTTTTTTTTTATCTATTTTAGGGCTAAAAAGCAAATTTGGAATATGCCTACCATAAGCAATGATATGCCAAATTACTCTGTAGTCATAAATGATAGTGCAACTGACAACAATGATAGTTTTAATGACAGTAATTTACATTTACAAAATAAGGAAGATTTAGCTAAAGGTATTTTTTAAATTTATTTATGTTTAATACTTATTTTATTGATATTCTAATCTGATTTACTTTCCATCTTGCTTTAATGCATTTTGAGCTTCATAATGTTAATATTTTGAAAAAAGCTGAAAAAAAGCACAAAAATCTATTTCAATAAATTTTCTTTTGTTGTTTCACACTCCATATAAATAATTTTTTGACACAAACTTTTGTTAAGGCAGAGAAACCTAGTGTTAAAGACACTCCGATCCCCACTTTCCGCCAAATTTTGAAGACATTTCATATTGAGTTGCGGAATTCAATGTCACGAACTAAAATCTCTCAAGTGGGAATCGAATCAACAACCCTCGCGCTAACAGCCACAAGCTGGGGCTGTACCGGCTGCCTCTCACTCTGTTGTAACTAATTATTCTATATATGTCCACAGTATCATCTAACCTACAGTTTACGGTGTCCATTCGAGGTTCCCTACAAGTAATTCTTAACAGATATATATACAACTTGCATTCATCTCAAAGTTCGGGCGTGAGGCGATGGCGCTGCATCGATTATCGAAATAAAAAATGTTCCGCTTTCGTCGTCACTAACGGAAATATTGTTATAAACAGGTATAAGTTATCATCTCATCTACAACTCTTAACAAATATTTTATTTTATTTTATTTGCGAAAATGCATTCATTATGAGGGTGGAAAAGTGTTACACTGTATGGAAAAATATTTTTAAATCACTAGTCCACTTTTTTTAGTTCATGTGAACACCAGTGTGGTGTAAACAGAAACGTCTTTAGAATTTGGTGGAAAGTGAGGAACAGAGGTTCCCTCTGCCTCTGACTCTTTTACGTGCGGGATACAACGTGAAGCTAAAAAAATATATAAAACTCCAGGTTCTTTTTGCGTTTGTATTCATCTTTTCTTCATATGTTTTACAGAGCAAATCCACATAATCACTCATTCCACGATAAGAAGATACTTGATAAAATAGAAAAGAACGCCGTTTACACCGCATTGGACGAAGTACAAAACTATATAGATAAAGAAAAAGCCAAAGATAGAGACGAATCTATGGAAAGTGAATCTGTGCCAATAACGTTTGCCACTTCATTATCTAGTTTGTCAGACGCAAAAAGCTTTCAAATTGTTGATAAAAATACTTGATTAGTGTAGGTGTTTTCTTCATTAATCGTAATTAAATAGAAAACATTAAGTATTTATTTTTAATTAACTTTATTACCAAAAATTTTACTTTTCGGAATTTCGACGCTGGTGAAAATATAAATATTTGAAGTAAAGAAAAAAAGATATTGAGAAGAATAAGAAAGGTAAAAATAAGAAAGAAAAGATGTCTCACTGCGAATAGTGCGATTTTTTTTTAGATTGTCTAAATCTCATTACTGGCAGTCCGTTGACATGCATTTAAGGACAAAACTTATACGTTTATGTAGTTTGGTACCTATAAATATAATAGATATCAATTTTTTTCGGTAGTTTAGTGTTAAGGTCGTAAATAAGTACTTATCATATTAAATTTATTAGTACTTAATTGGTAAATGTTTAAAAAAATAATAAAGAAAATGTTAATTATATTGCGCATTTTAATTTCGTTCATTTGTAAAAGTAATAATAATATGGCACTTTTATGGAAGAATGATTATAAACAATATATCGTCGACAAGTTGCGGGTTCGAATCCCCCTCGAGGAAATGAAATATTTACTATTTATATTTCTTCGCACTGGTAACGACGCAAAACGAGGCGTTGAATTGCGTCACTCAACACTGCCTCGAGAATTCGAAAGCGTCTCTAAGTAGGTTCCCGGTTTTCCTGTGGCATACACAGTGTGGCAGATGCACAGCAAAAAAACTTGATTTACAATAATTTTGTAAAATATATCTTTTTCTATTTATTAGACTTTTTCTATTTGTTAAACATACATTAGGTAAATCTACAAGTTATTTATAGACAATATTAGAAAGCAATAGTTATAAAAAAATAAAAATACTTATACATGTATAATTTATTAAGTTTAAAATGTTAATATTGAGAAATTTTTAATAAAGTAAAAATGCAATACAATACATTACGTCATTTCATTAGCCTTAATTTTATTCTTAGAAGAGATTCTAACACTGCCCAAGCGCCTCCTACCAGTGGCGTAGCTAGGGTATTTGCTGCCTGGTGCGGCTTAGGACTTGATGCTCTTTAAAATGGTCAAAGTAATTTTGGATTTCGATGAGTAGAGTAGATATATCGTTTTTTATTGCTGCAAAACTAATAACTATATATAAGTTATAATGGGGGTCCAAGATGGAAGGCTTGCCACGTGCAACTCGCAAAAGCGCACTGATAGGGCGTCCCCCCAAGGCGACGCGCACCAGTGCGTCCCCGCTGGTGTGTCAAGTGGTGACGAATGCGGCGTTGGGGACCGCCACCCAACACGCCATGTCCGGAACGGCGGGAGGTGGAGGAATGAAAAATTAATAATATGCGGCGATTTGAACGGATGGGTCGGAACTGCGCGAAGCGGTTACGAGGGAGTCCTAGGTCAATATGGTGACAAGAGAATTAATGAGGCTGGAAAGCTTATACTGGAAATTTGCAAGAAAAGGAATTTGTTTGTGGCATGACGTTTGAACACAAACAAATTCACATGTATACATGGGAGCGAGCGGAAGGGAAAGTATGATTGATTTATTCCTAGTGGATCAGCGTATTCGAAGCCAAGTCATGGAAACCTGAGTGCTTAGGAGTTCTGAGCTGAGAACAGACCACTGTCTAGTCGTTGCTAGAATAAGGGGTCTGTTTGCAGGTTGGCGCTACTACACAAGGTGTCCAAACTTGGAGTCGAATTATCGCATAAGAAACTGGAAGCTTCAAGATCCACCGATTAGAGAGGAATATCAAGAAAGAGTTTCCAAAAAGCTAGACAGCAGCGAATCTGGAAATGAAAATTTTGGATTATGCTGGCAGAACCTTAGGGATTGCATGAAGGAAGCAGCAAAAGAGGTATGTGATAAAGGGAAAAGACGGAAGGCTTTACCAAAACGCTTGACGAATGGTGGGATGATGAAGTGGAAAATGCTATAAAAAGAAAGCATGGCAGGATTATAAAGCCTCGGGTAAGGATAAAAGTATGAGAGAAATTAAAAAGAAAGAGTATAAGCTGCAAAAGCACCAAACGACAGTACTGATAAAGATGAAGCGTGAAAAGGCAGAGAAAGCAAGAGACAAAAGGTTAACGAACAACGTCAGAGAAAAAACGAAGCTTTTCTAGCGAGAAGTTAGTGGAAGAACCATACGTTTTGCAGGGATGGGCGGAATTTTACAAGGAGATGTATGAATGTGATGAGTCCTCAGTCTCAAGTAACAGCAAAACGTTAAGTCTTGATGTAGCTGATGGCGAAATCAGTATAAAAGAAGTTGAGAATGCAATACGAAGTCTGAAATAAGGTAAGGTAGGGAGAGCAGATGGAGTTATTGGCGAGATGATCGAATATGGTGGGCCACGCATCTTGGACTAGTTCTGGTTTTTGTGCAATTTATGCTGGAAATCAGGGGGGGGGGCCCAGATGATTGGCGAGGTGCGTTCATCGTGCCTTTGTATAAAGGCAAAGGTTCACAGATAGACTGCACAAACCATAGGGCTATCAATTAGCTTTTCTATCATTCTATTCAATTAGCTTTTCTATCATTCTAGGCTATCATTAGCTTGGGTAGTAAAGTTTATGCTAAAATATTAGCGAGAAGAATGCAAGAGAGATCTGAAAGGCTGTTGTGGGAGGCCCAAGGGGGCTTTAGACCCGGAAGAGGATGTATGGATCAATCTTTTCCCTCCGCATGATCAAGGAAAAATTTTTGGCCGTTAACCTAAAAGTTTTCTGTGCTTTTGTGGACGTTTGACAGAGTTGTAAGAACGAAATTATGGGAGATACTACCCCGGTACAATGTGAGCGGACCCTTGCTGCAGGCCGTTAAGTCTCTTTACAGAATCACTCAGCCTGCGTGCGAGTAGGATGTTGGCATGTCGCCCTGGTTGGCCATCTGATCGGGTGTTAAACAAGGTTGTGCCATGTCAGCTTGGTTGTTCAATTTATATTTGGATAGCTGTCTCCAAGGAGTGAAACAAAGTGATATGGGACTGAAAGTAGGTGACCTGAATGAATGCCTGAATTGCTTGCTGTACGCAGATGATGCAGTGCTTATTGCATCATCAGAATGCGAGTTGCAGGCATTGGTCACCACTCTGAAAGAAGCTTGTGAAAATAATGGTCTAAGCCTCTATGAGAATAAGACAAAGGTTCTGATTTTTGAAAGAGATGAACTAAGGACGGAATGCAAAATCAGTGTAAATGGTAAGATATTAGAATAAGTGAATGAAGTGGTATATTTGGGAAGTATGTTCAGTAGAAATGGAAAATACGTTGCGATGGATGTGGAAAGGCGTATTGCTGCCGGTAATAAGGTTAACGGAGCCTTAGCTGCATTGATGAGACGGCGAAACGTCAACACAGCTGCGCGTTTGGCCGTACATAATGCAGTGTTGGTACCGACGCTGTTATACGGCAGCGAAACGTGGGTAGTACAGAAGCAGAATGAAAGAAGATGAATGCCGTGGAGATGCGATCTCTTCGTAGGATATGCGGAGTCCGCTTAGCTGATTGAATCCGCAATGAAGAGATACATACAGAATTGCAGGTACTAGCTAGGATGTCACGGTGAGAATGAAGAAGACAGAAACAGAAATGCCCGGAGGGCATGTATAGGTTGATAACAGTGGACGAGGCTAAAAAGGTATGTAAAGACCGTAGCGTTTGACGCTCCATTCTCTCTGACTACCCCACTAGGGAA
This sequence comes from Heliconius himera, assembly GCA_021202915.1. Taxonomy (NCBI): domain Eukaryota; kingdom Metazoa; phylum Arthropoda; class Insecta; order Lepidoptera; family Nymphalidae; genus Heliconius; species Heliconius himera. Next base: position 192,274 of record JAJHJA010000063.1, read on the forward strand.
AAACGTGAAGCTAAGTTAAGTTATAAGTTATAACATTAGATTTTGGTAAAAAATATTGCAAAAATTTAAAACGGACATTACGCGCTTTTTGACTAGCAAAGTCATTAATCACATTTTCAAAATCAATAATAGCGACTAGTTCATCGTCAATTGACATGATAGCGAGATTGTATTTTTCATTACTATTCTCTTATTTTTCTTGTACATTTCTTGATTCTTGATTGAAAAAGAAATAGAAAAATTGATCGTAGACTTTGATGCCCCTTTCCTTTTGTTGCCCGGTGCGACCGCACCGCTCGCACCCCCCCAGCTACGCCACTGCCTCCTACTTATCACTATTATTAATACTTATTACTAATTACCTTTTCAAATACTTTAATTTATATTTTAGTATTAAATGGTTTCATTTAATACTAAAATATAAATTAAAGCATAAAATTAAATGTAACTATTTAAGATATAATTATATATGTATATCTATTTAAAATATAAAAATTATTAAATAATATTTTTTTGTTTCTCTTGTTATTGAAGTTATTATTGTACGTTCTTAGTCGTACGTTTAGTCTATTAAAGTTTTAATGGTATAATTGAGGAAGGTAATCATATTAAACAGATCTGATGATACGTTGTCTCTGAATCCTTGCCCCGTTAGGTGAAATGGCTGAAATATGTACACAATTTTTCCGGACGTAAGATAAGCTGAAATGCCTGACTGGTAGAACTTCCATTGTAGAATCTTAAAAAGTAGCTTCACGCTGTATCCCGCACACAGCAGGGTAGGCATAGGCAAACTCTGGAGGCATTACGTGTTGAGTGGCGGAACTCAGCGCTGCGCTTGGCCTGGACACTAGAGCGAAGAAACGGATATATAAATTTAAATAAATCTTGCATTTCCTCGAGTGGAGTCGAACCCACAACCAGTCGCTTTTACAGTCACACTATGTTACACAGGAATTAAAAACAACGTATTCTAAGGAAATTAATATTAATTAATTCGAAGAAATATACGAGGCCACGGCGTGCCACTAGCAAAATTTTATACATAATTAAATATAATTACTGTAGCGATATATTTAAATCGTTACAAGTGTGCTTACTTACTTTATCATTAAAATACAAATAAATTTAACATAAAATAATCATTCAAACAAAGAATATTAATGATAATTAATCTTCAGGCGGCTGGTAATCTGGCACAACTAGCAACACCTTCTCCCTCCATTTTGATTTTCTTGCGTCCTGTTCTCTCTTCAAATTGTTTAAAGCGGGTAACGTACGCCAACACGTAAACGTTTTAAATACTATATTGCTGAAAATACAATTAATTAAAAATAAAAGATGTATTAAATTTTATAAACTATCTCTTGCTACTTATAGGGGCACAGAGTTTAGTAATATAAATAACTTGTTAAATCTTGCCGATGTTAGGTATTTTTAGTTTGAAAAGATCCTGTTATTATAAATTATGATATACGGTTCATAGTTATGTGTATGTTCTTCAAAAGAATTTCTCAAAACCACAAAATTGTTGTCGTGATTCAGTACCGACTAGAAGAAACTAATACAGTAAGTAGTAATATTATTCGAATACATATTACTAATGAAAATGTGCTCTTTTTTGCGCCATCAACTATGAATACCTACACTAAAACGGTAAAGTTAAATTAACAATACTTATTTAATTACCTGTCGTAGTAAACGGAAGCCTTTTTCCATTTAAATTCAAATTCACGTTTGATTATTATAACACTTTCACGGAATTTGCGAAAAACAAGTTGTGCTACAAATAAGTCGTAGTAGTCATCCGCAACTTGTTTTTTCAATACATATTCGTAATGATTCTGTAATATTATTAATATATATTAACTATTAACAAAAAATATCTCAATATTTAGGTACATTCTAAAATTACCTTTTTCAATCCACTAAATGCTTTTTTCAAAAGTTTTTTTCTACAGAAATCTTGTGCTTTGTAATTTCTGTCAAACCACATATCTTCAGTGTACCACATCCAATGAAAGAATAGATTCTTCGTCAATTGAAAATTAAAATGGGCTTTAGCCTTTTCTATATTGTCTTTTTTTATTTCCAACAGCAACTTAAATGGTTTCATGCCGTATTTGATCATCAAATTTCTTTCATTATGTAAGTCAGCCATTACAATCAACGCCCTCATCCTTTCAGCATGCTGTTTTCTTCTTATATTTTCTACCTTTTCTTTTTTTCTTTTTTGTTTTAACTCTTTCATCCTTTTCATTTTCTCTTCTTTATCCATTTCTGCTTTTGCTAACTCGGCCTGAAAAAGTTTCAAACAAATTAATAAAATTAGTATTTTTTTAAGTTTCAAGTTACAACTATATAGGTATAGTAAATATACTATAACCTACCTGTTGTTTTAAACGTAATCGTTCTTCTTCCATTTGCCTTCTTCTTTCCCTGATGATTGCATGTTTCTCCTCCCTTTCCCGAGCTCTTGCCTCCATCCGTTGCAAAAATTGTGGCACTTTCAAACAGTGTAATATAAGTGAAGGCTCTGTTGATAAATTTAAATAAAATATATAATAGTAAACATTGTTTTCATAAAAAAATACAATTATAATTGTTAATGTAAAAAAAGTTCAAACCTTCTAATTCTTTTATTTTAAGCTCATTTGTCAAACACTTCATTTTAGGCTTCAAATGTTTATCAATATCATAATAAGTTTTCCGAATATCATCCCTCATGGAATCTAAAGACTGTCGCGAAATTTCTATAATGTTATTGTACTTCAATTTATCTATAATTTTGTGTTGTTCTTCAAGCTTAGCTTTTTGAAGAGCGATGATATGTTTTTGCATCTTATACCTAAAAAACATTATATTGATCATAATTTTGTTAATATACAAATCAATTGTAAAGCTTTAATGTTTTTGTCTATGTGCCGGAGAAATACGTAATATAAATATACTACGTATTACCTCTGTCCAGCGAACAAAAAGGTGAGTAATTTTCTTTACCTATGTTGGTACGTATTGTAATCTCGAGCAAATAATTTGGCTTTCTGAACAGGCTCATTTGCTGAAACAGAACTCTTCATTTTTTTAGAGAGTTTATTAAAAAACTGATCAAGTGCTTGTTGTCTTTCTTCAAAGATTCGGTTTTGTAATCTTGTTGTAACATATGCCTTCCACTTTCGAAAGAACTTAATTGCTACAAATTTCTGTCGATAGCTCAGTTCCTTAATAATAGGTACAATATTTAGAAAAGGTAATCCAGGAGACATATTAATGGTATTCATTTTTGATTCCTCAGTATTGAATGTAACTTTTTCAACTTTCTTATCACTTGCATCTGTTGCTGTTTCATATACTGTTGACTCATTTTCCTTTTCGTCGTTATTTGAATTAATCGTCATCATTATTAACAGGGACTGTAAATCATTTTTATATTCATTGAAGTGAGATAAATGATTGTCATTATTTTCTTGTTTGTTGATAACTTGAGGGTCTTTAGAGGATTTTATAATTAAGCATTCGTTATTGTTCTCTTGAATTTTTTCGTTTAAAATGAAGGTGTTGCTATTATTATTATAGTTATTGTCCATTTGCTCATCACTACTTATTGTCCTAGCATGCGCAGCTGTAATCTTGAAATCACTGTTGTTTTCAATTATTAAATCAATGTTTTCTTTAGGCGAATTGTTTAAATAATGAGCCAGTTCATTTTTTAATAATTCATTATCATTTTTGGAGTGAAATATGTTTTCTTTTGAAAGAGATTGTGTTGAAGTAGAACTAGCCTTGTTAATATGTCGTAACGTCGTAACATTTTGTAAATTCATTTTCCAGAAATCCGCAGACGTCTTTTTATTTTTTTTAGTGATGCCAATTTATTTCATACTTTTCAGTGCATGAATTAAATTGAATAAAAAGTTTCTAAAGATACTTTTTTTAAGCACTTTTAAATAATGATACACGCTAGGTGCTGGATTAGGCTACGTGCTAGGTTGTTAGTACCGTAGTTTACATGCTACGACTTATCACTGATCATTACCCGGATTTGGTCTACCTGCTGAAATGTCACGAAAGGGTAAAACAATACAAAAAATATGCAAAGAATATGTACAAAAAATATTAAAAAAATAAAATTTTATATTTTAAATAAGCTAATAATTATTATTAAAAATTAAAATTAAATCAGCTTCACGTTGTATCCCGCACACAGCAGGGTAGGCAGAGGGAACCTAGTGTTATGACACTCCGTTCCTCACTTTCTGCCGAATTCTGGAGGCATTGCGTGTTGAGTGGCAGAACTCAACGCCGTGCTTAACCTCGACACCAGAGCGAAGAAATGGAAATATAAATTTAAGTAAATATTTCATCTCCTCGAGTGGGGATTCCCATCCCATTTCCCGTAGAATTTTCGAAATATTGCGAGTTGAGTGGCGAAACTCTGCTGTGCGTTTTATCTCTCTTGTTACCACAGCGAAGAAAAAAATATATTAAATTATTCATCCTTTTTAGTTTCATCGAACCCACAATCGTTGATTACACGATATGCCACTGCGCTACAACTACCTTTATCTCTATACCTATACCTACTGCATTACGTAGATAGATATTGATTAGGATTTTAAAGTAATATTGTAATGGATTTTCGTAAATGTTTACTAAATTCTTTAAATTTGTAACCAATTAAGTTAAATATATGAACATGTAACGATGTATCACTTATATTATTCAATAATTATGAGCAACCTGTGCCTGATAATAGAAAGTTAAAACAATGTTTATTATTAGTAATGCATGTACCTAAATAGTAAATATTATTTTATAATATTAATATTTTAATTATAAATTACTTGCCACTTCATATCAAAAATGTACACGAGAATTTGTATCTTAGATCAGTACAGACAGTAGCAAAAAATATAATGTTTACACAAAGCTCCTTTTTACACAAGTACTTTGACCAAATATTTACGAAAATACATTTTTTGCCGTCTTCACACGTTGCTAGCAAATTGGTATCGTTACAATATTAACAAATGATATGCGAATGTTGCATAGAAACCTAAAATCAATATATGATACTTTTCATTATTGCACATTAAAACAAAAAAATAATAAGATTGAACAATATTTTATAGATTATTCCATTAAAGATTCTGTTATTGTTCATTATACTCGGCAAAAGTATAATAAGTAATGTAAATGTCTTATAAATTCTTTTTTGAAATACTTAATTAAAGGTTAAGTATTGAATAATGTTATTGATTACAATATATTTATTTCTATATTATGAATTTTTGTACTCCATTTAAGTTATATTATTATTTTTTACATACCGTAAGCTAGTAATTTTACATAGAAATATTTCAGAACCAAATAGGATTGACATTTTTAAATGTCAATTGTCAACTTTGACATCTTTATTGTACCTTGCTTGAGAGTAGAGAAAATTAGATCAGCATAGTTACTGAAAAACAAAGTTATACAATATTTTGTATGACTCAACAAATTTGATAAGTCTCCTTAGTTTAAGTAAATGTATCTACCTCTACATAATGCGTCCGAAAAAAGATACATCATTAAAATTCCTATTAAAAAATTGGGGCTTTTCACAGTTTCATTGCCGTTGTTTGCATTCATAACTTGTGTTTTAATAACAATATATAAAGACTTTGAAAAAGCCAATAATACACATTGTAAAGTACCAAATATTTTTCCATCGATATCTGCTTCCATTGGCAATTATGAACCTCAACGCACAATATGGAAGTCCGCTATTTACATCCACGCCCCATTAAGGTTGTTTATTATTTATTTAAGATGGGATTATTATAGTAATTTAATTAGCCAAAACTGTATTTTTGTAGTAAAATTAGCAATATTTTTAAATTTAATTGAGAATATATCATTACTTGGACTAACTTACTGGACATCCTCTGAATATTACCGTAAGTTAAATAGTTGTCTTAGTTATTATTTTATTAGCTAATGATACAGATATATATTATAATAAATCTAGAAACTTATATATTACATATTTTAATTTAAAAGTATAAGAAATCTTTAATGGTGTGACAAAAGTCCAGGCTATAAGTATTTAGGGATCCAAAGAAAAGAACCTCCTCACAATTGCAGCATCTCAAGTTATAGTCCTACATCTAAATCTTCACCAAACAGTTAAGCAATATCATCATGACCTATTGGTTTTCACAATTACACTGACATTCTCCATAGTAATGATATTGTGGACCAAATATTTAGATAACTTTTCTTTTTTTGCCTTTCCATATTTATCATCATGTGGAATAGCAATGTCAAAGATCACAACATGGCCCCTTAATCAATCTACTAGCACTTATTGATAACAATATACCTATCAAAAATAATAGACTGGCCTCAGTAGATAAAAGGCCAATTCCATGGGATTGTATCATATTTAGTTTTGGAAATAGTGTTACAATGGGAATTAAGTAGTACTACAGATCTAGGTCTGTTCTCTTTGCCCAAGGATCCTTGTATATCTTGAGCAATTACTATTTATTATTATCATTACATATACCAAATTGTAATTAAACAAAAAATAATTAAAATGTATATATGATCATAATATAATTTTAGGTGGTCTGAAGGAAATCAAAATGTTGTGTATAAAAATGTCTTCTTACTTACATAATGCGTTTACTTGCAGCATATCATGAAGCATGCTTTAAAACATTTATTGGTACTTCAATATTTTACATGCTTTTTACTTGCATGATGTTAACAAAATATAGACGTCGACCAGCACTTACATCTTTAGAAATATTTTCGATGAAGTTGAAATGGAGAGCTTTTTTTGTAAATGTGGGTTCATTTGCATTTGCTGCTTATTTTTTCTTGAGGCATAACAAACTTTGTGAACCTTATGGTGAGTTTATTACATGTTTACATTATGATATTTAATTTTATAATATTACTGTTTTTTGTACAAACAAATTTAATTTTTTTATTCTAGCATATTTAAAAGATGTAGAGATAATTATTAGGATCTTTATTTCAGTTTATTCCATGTTTGGATTCTCAGAATATGTTGTGGTGATCAGCAATATAATATTCCATATGACTACTGTTTATGATCTCCGTAAGCAATTCATTTATGCTACAAGAAAAGGCTTTATAGTTGATTGACTCAGGATTATAAATGATATTTTATCACAAGAACAAATGAAAGAAAATGAAAGACTACCAAGTATAACATGAATTTTAATTTTATGCTTGCTATAATGTAGTATGCATTTAAACAACAATTCCTAAAATATTTAACAACACAATAATAGTAAAGCTTTAACTTATATATTACTTAATATTTGTTATAAAAATATATATTTACTTCTACAAATAACTAGAGCTTACATTAATAATTATTCTTAAGTTATTTAGCTCAGAGACAAAATATCTATAAAATATTTTTATACATATATGTTTATGTATTAATTAATAATTTGTATATATATATTTGATATATTATTTATAAAAAAATCTTATTTATGATATTGTAGAAAATTGCATGAATATTCATTTATTACAGATAACCACTTTATTATCACTATATTGAAGTCATACTGTTTAAAATATTTACATAACTCATATATAACAGTAAATATTGTAATTTCTTATCATTTATCACAAAATGTAACTTACATGATAACATTTTTTAGAAACACAATGAAAAAGAATTCATATCAAAATACTGCAATAGCAATAACATTTTAGCATAAAATATAAAAAATGTCAACAGAAAAAAGTAATAAAAACAGTAAAGTAGTTTAAAAAGTAAAATAAAGATCAAAGATCATAAACTGCTATAAAAAATAAAAATTATGTACAAAAACATGATTCCTTATATTATTGACACACAAAATAATTTATGGTTGACTTTTAGTGACAAAAGCCACTGTACTATAAGAGAGACTCAGATGTGACAGTGGCAAGGCATCTATTTATATTTTAAAGCTATGGCTGTGGTTTTGATTCCTACTCAACAAAAAATGTTAATAGTAAATTTATTATAAAATTAAATAAATTCATAGTTAATTGAATATTTTCATTTCTTTGACCTCCAGATAAGCCAAAGCATCATAAATTTCGCCATTTAACACAATGTTTTAATAGTTGATTTTATAATTGAAATTCATCCTTTATCTTGTCAGCTATCATTTTTGCAATAGCTAATGATGATGTTGCTCCGGGAGAGGGTGCATTTCTACAATGTAACACTCTGCTACCAATAGCACCAGAGGCAGGCTTTGAATCAAATACAAAATCTTCTATTAATGTACCTGTAACAATTTTAATACAACATTATTTCATGTACTTATTAAAAAATCTTGAATATAAGTTGGTAAAGAAATAAATATATTTCAAAGTTTTTTGAGGTCATGGCATGTAAGGCACAGTGGGACAGCGCCTGACTGTAAATGTAATGGGTTCAAATGTCACTTTTGTTCTGGTAAGATATAATGCAACTTTGAGTTTTGCCACACAACAGGTGATCTCGGATATGGTGAGGGTTCCTGGTTTTGGCAGTGAACAAAGTGTCTTGCCAATAAGTTATCTCTTCCTATCCTATTGTATGAAAAGTATGATGCAATAATTTTATCTAAAATATCTAAAAATCAGCTTCATGCTGTATCCCGCACACAGCAGGGTAGGCAGAGGGAACCTAGTGTTAAGACACTCCATTCCCCACTTTATCCCACATTATCTAAAAAAAAACAAATATAAATTATATAACTAACATTATCCAATACACATTAATAATGGAATATTTCCTTTTCAAACAAATGTAACTAAGATAAATTCATATTTATTGTTCTATATTTTTTCCTCATTCTATTATAGTGTGTGCAAAAGCAACAATTTACCATCTTTGGCCATAGCTTGGGCTCTTACTCCTGCCGGTCCCCTCTCAACATCATTGGTAGTTATGTTTTGTATATATTTTTGTATTTGCATCACTTGTAATGGCATCAAAATTGATCTAGTCATCTCTTTTAATCCAAATCCTGCATATTTAAATGCCATTTTGCGGAATCCAGAGAATGTTATGATATCTTTCAGTTCTTTTACATTCAAATCACCCCATCTGTCAAAGTTATTTAATACTTGTTGTTAATGTTTCACTGTTTATGTGATAAAAAAAAAATTATTATAACTTACCTGTAGCCTTCTTTACAAAATGCCAAAATTGCATTTGGACCTACAATAACTCTGCCATCTATTCTTGGTGTTACATGAACACCTAAGAAAGGAAATCTAGGGTCTGGCACAGGATAAATATTTGCCTTTGTTAAGTGACTTTTCTGTGGGACTAAATATAAATATTCACCTCTGAATGGTATAATTTTTGGTTCTTCTGGGCAACCAGTAAGAATAGCAACAGTGTCAGATTGTAGGCCACAACATGTTAGCACATATTTTGCTTGTATTGTATTTTCTTTACAATCTGTTATAATAACGGGATAATCTGAATTCTCAGCTTCAGCAAATTTGCTTACTTCAAATTTTAAATATGTTTTCCCTCCATACTTTTCAAAATCATGAACATATGAATTTGTTACCTCTCCCCAATCAACAATACCTGTATGCGGTGACCACAACGCTTGCAAACCATTACAATGTGGTTCAAGTTCTTTAATTTCTTTTGAGTCTAATAGTATGATGTCTTTGACTCCATTTTTAATACCACGATCATACAAATCAAGAAGCCTTGGCACTTCGGGCCTGCTTGTTGCTACTATTAGTTTACCACATTTTGAATATTTTATACCTTTCTCATCAAAGTATTTATAAGCTAGATTTAGTCCTTGTACACATAATTTAGCTTTCAGTGAACCAGGTTTATAATAAATTCCAGCATGAATTACTCCGCTGTTGTTACCACTTTGATGGAATGCAAATTTTTTTTCTTTTTCTACAAGAGCTATTTTTAAAGAAGGATATCTAATTTTTAATTCTCTTGCAGAAGCAGAACCTACTATACCACCTCCAATTACAACAATATCGTATTTTGGTTGAGTTCTTTGGCTGTAACTAAAAAAATATATATAATGAACGTACGAAAAAAACATTTATATTTAATCATTACCTTAGTTCAAATAATATAATAATAATAACATTTTTACCTTCGGCATGTTTTTACGTTGTCAAGTCGATAAAGACCAGCAAATACAGAAATACGTCCTATTTTGCTAATGTTGGACATTGTAAATAAATAACAATACACAATCCTAATCAAATATTGATTTAGAATCTAGTTTCAACAGATACACATAATTATAAGTACATTTTAATTTATACACAACTAAACTATTAAAGGAAAATTACATCTTCTATAATCTCTAACTTCTAAGCAAAGACGGAAATAATATAATAAATATTATTTTACACAAGAGTTTTCATGAAATTAACGGAGACACTTGTGCAGAGCAGAAAGCGTATTTTTTAGACACCTACATAGGGACTTAGGGACACCTCTTACACCGCACCGATACCCCGCGAGCCTGCTCACAAGTCACAACACTAAAGTACAGCAGAGCGCGCAGTGGAACATGAAGTGTCATTTATTTACTCATTTACTGCGCCTGCGCCAGTTATATATAAAGTTGGGCGTTATAACATATAACAGATAATATAATTCATTATTTTCTAATGTTCTAATCATTATTTATTTTCAACAATGACTGTTATAAATAACAGTCAAAATATTCATTATCTGCTATAAAATGGCGTGTGGCGCCTCGGTTCGGGAATGATCGGAAATATTTAGTAGTTGTTCGGCCTACATCGAGTTCAGCCAAGGTCAAATAAAATAATGATGGCGAACTTCACATCGTATAACCTCGCACAAATATGAGCTTTAACTCAATGGCAGAAAGCCCAAATATTACATTAAAATAACTAATCACAAAAATATTAGTCTGAACTTCGTACATTTTGTCATTGTATTATATTTACGTTGAAAATAATATAATATATATTACAACAGTTTAAAATAACAGTTAAAAAAATATAATATAATGAATAATGCATTATAAAAATATAACAGTAACGCCCAACACTAGTTATATATATGAATGACTGATGACACAAACTACAGTACCGTTAACAAGTCGTGGCCGCGCTGAAGTTAGCTGTACTTTGTCCAGAATGTGGAGGGAATTTCAAACTGTCCAGATTTTTTACAAAATAATAAAAATATAAATTCAAAACCAAATTGTATATTAATATAATAAATAAATAAATTAATTATTGTATATTAATTTATAATTTTTATTATAAACTAAAGTTTAAAAAAAATTAAAACTTTTTTAACTGACAACATCAATTTTGTAACAACATAACTTTTGATGTTCAAATTAAAATATAGTAGTATAATATGAGCTGTTGCGAATACAACTAGTATTCACGATTAACGCTTTGGTTTTTGCTTTGTGTTCTTTTAACGGCGAAGTAAATAGTGCTGAACTGGCACGCTCGTAACGTCATTGATAAAGAACAACAACGATTTAATTTGGTTATTCACACAACGCCTTTAATGGACGTCTGGATTTTGTTTCCAATTTTTTATATTTTGGTCTAGGAACCCCAGCGGTTACAAAAATAAAATATTAAGATTTAAACACGTGATGTTACCGGCCGAAACAAAGTTTTCAGACCGGTTTCGGAACCGAAACCAAACTGAATGTTCGGCTTTAGCCTCAGTTTTAGCGAAACTATTTTTTAAAGGCTTTCTTACAGTTTAATATAGTCGATAGAGGTACTCAATTCTAAATATTTTTATCTTATATAGCACAGTCGTAGTACAGTAGTAGTTTTATCGTTTTCGAGATATTTAGCGGAAGCAGATGGAGTTACTGCCGAGATGATCAAATATGGTGGGCCACGCGTCTTGAACTTGTTCTGGTTTTTGTGCAATTTATGCTTGAGGTCCCAGATGATTAGCGAGGTGCAATCATCGTGCCTTTGTATAAAGGCAAAAGTTCACAGATAGACTGCGCAAGCCATAACGATATCAGTTTGATTAGCTTAGGTACTAAAGTTTAGCGAGAAGAATGCAAGAGAGATCTGAAAGGCTGTTGTGCGAGGCCCAAGGAGACTTTAGACCTGGAAGAAGGTGTATGGATCAGATCTTTTCCCTCCGCATGATCACGGAAAAAATGTTGGCAGTTAAAAAAGTCAAGAAGATTTGGAAATGGCCTTGATAAAGCGGCCACTTGCTGCAGGCTATAAAGTTTCTTTACAGAGATCACTCAGCCTACGTGCGAGCAGGAGCTAGCATGTCGCCATGGTTTGACATCCAAATGGGTGTTAAACAAGGATGCGCTATATTAGCTTGGTTGTTCAATTTGTATTTGGATAGCTGTCTACAAGAAGTGAAATAAATTGTCGGGAAAGTGAAAGTAGGTGACTTGAATTTGAATTGCCTGATTGCTCTACGCAGATGATGCAGTGCACATTGCATCATCAGAATGCGAGTTGCAAGCATTAGTCACTCTGAAAGAAGTTTGTGAAATAATGGTCTAAGCCTGAATGCGAGCAAGACAAAGGTTCTGGTGTTAGAAAGAAATGAAGAAAGAACGGAATGTAATATCAGTGCGAATGGCAAAATATTAGAACAAGTGAATGAAGTGGTATATCTGATGTAAGAAATATTTTTAAATAGTTATTCCACATTTAGGTTAGGTTAAAATTTTTATACGTTTTCTAAATAAGTATAAGAAATATCTTTTTCGGGGCCGCAATACCGGCAAATCTTGAAGCAAAACCTTTTTAATACTGGCTCCATAAAATGAAGGTAATTATTATTGAACATCTTAATATACAGGGTGGAAGCATCTACGTTTATTTTACGGGAGCAGCATATAGGGTAAAATATTTCAAACTACCTAAAGAAATTAATCAAGATACCTCAACAGTTTAGACACAGGATTTTTTTATTTCACGATATTTATCCATACTGTATTAAATATCAATAACGTAAACAGCTACTACTAAAAAATAATACTAAGCATTGCCGATCCGCCACTTTCCATTCTCAAAAAAACATCCTAGAAAGAGAAAGGGATATCTCTCGTTCTATTTTACGCAATTCAATATCGCCGCCATTACCTACGGCTTGATTTCGTGAATGAGCACTTTAGAGCACGGCATTAAGAGGAGTATTCTCGAAAACTAGTGACACGACAAATAATATTTTCTTAGTAGTTAACAAGAGCTAAAGAACAGATTCCATCAGGTACGCTGAATTTGTGAGTGTCCAATGAAGGCAGAACTCGCCGAATAACTTTTTGACTAAACACAACGTCAAGTTTTCTAGCACCGTGGGATGACCGGTTTCGATGTTCCTCAGTCATCCATACACAGGCTTTCTTTTTATCGTATGGACCACGATGTCATTCCTTGTCCCAAAGTGCGGACGCCGACTGAAATTGCCAAGTGCAGCCTTTGAGAGAACTTAAAATTCCCCTATAGGAACACATTGTGGTCCGTCTGTCAAGATAGTTTATCTCGAGATCGTGTGGAGGTTGATCGATTTAGGTCTTCGGTCTCTTAAATCACAGAAATACTCAATCTTCAAAATCAATGCAATAAAAAGATACTATTTATGCATCGGGTTTACTGCATTTTGTTTGAAATTGACCGGGTAATCAAAACCTGTAGGGTAATATAATATACAGGATGGAAGCGTCAGCGTTACTTTTACGGGAACAGCATATAGGGTAAAATATTTTAAGCCCATACCTAAAGAAATTAATCAAGATACCTCAACAGTTTAAACGTAGTATTTTTTTTATTATTTTAGGATGTTTATGCATATCTGTATTTCGTTTGACGCAGTTACGCATAGATACCAGTAACGTAAACACATACTACTACAAAAATACTACCAAAGATATTTTGAACTTTGCCGCCGATACCTACGACTCGATTTTGGAATGAATTGTATGCGTCGGTTTCCCTTTAATAGGTTAATGTCTGCGTGCGTCGTTCTTGGTAAATGGCGTTTTATTTCATAACGAGAATTTTATTATTTATTTTGTTTGAAACTCCTTTTTAATTTTTGAGATTTTTTATTGTAGGACTTAGGCTTTTATAGAGTAGTTAAAACTGTGGTTTCATTTAAAGTAGTGCTGACAAAAACACTCTGTATAATTTTAAATTTGCCACAAAGTTAGAATCTACAATACAAAAAAAAGGAAAAATAAGAAAAGTGTAAATTTATAGATGTTTCTTAGAAAGAAATCAACAATAAATGAAAAAAATAATTAAAAACGGCTCCGACCCGCACCTGACCGAATTTTTTTAGTTTATTTTTATTATTGTTATATTTTCTTCTCTTTGCTAATACATACATCGATCACGAAGTTTATTATTAATAATTTTACACAACAAATTAATGTTTTATCCGTCTTATCACAATACAAGTTTACAATGTACCTACATACATATATAATTATGAACACTTGACACGGTTTGTCGATCTGCCGTATCTCACAACGGAACTCCAGTATTGCTGTTAACATTAGATGGTGTAAATGTTTTAATTTTAAACTGTTATCGAATCTCATACTGCGTGGACGTTTTTATACGTACATTTTGAAGATTATTATATTATTAACAAGTGATTAAGATGATTCGTATAGTTATATTAAATCTCTTAGCATTCACCTCAATTGCTTTATGTTCTTTCATTACAAATATAAAATATAAAGATGATCCAGCAGTTAAATTACTTCAGGAATACATTCAAATAGACACACAGAATTCGAAAAATTTGGGTAAGTTGTCCTATCTTATATAAGTAAAAATATTTAGTCTGTACATTTAGTATTTTTAACTGAAATTAATAGAGGGACACTTAAAAAATAAAAATAAAATAATAATAATACATATGCCCGTGAACGGTGTTCCCCAAGGCTGCGTGCTGTCCCCTACGCTGTTTCTTCTGCATATCAATGACATGTTAGAGGATTCTAGCATTTATTGCTATGCAGATGATAGCACAGTGGACGCTGCTTACTCCAGCCGCGCAAGTCTTTCTCGGGAAAACGCGGAACAGTGCCGAAATAAACTTATGTCTTCTGTTGAGGCATCCTTCGAGGATGTCTCCTCACGAGGTGAAAGGAACTTAGTTCAATTTTACCTCCTGAAAACACAAATTTGCGCGTTAACAACTAAAAAAGTTCCATTTATCGTATCGCCAGCCTTTCAAAACACTCCCCTTACAGCCGCCTTAATGTTTCGAGTGATCAAGTTGGCCTCGAAGAAACTGGGGGTCATCAACAGAGCGAGACGGTACTCACGTCAATAATTGCAAAAAAACTGCTTACGTATTACTTGAACGGCCCCAAATCTGTCTCTTTGTCTAGAAAATTCAAGGTATTTTTTTCCGCCAAATATATTCGTATCTAGAAATATGCATAAAATATCGCATTTGTAAGTACTTAGATGTAAGCTAAGGTTGCGAAAAGGTGATATTGCTGCCAAGCACCTGCTCTGCTGTAATGTGTTGTCCCATTTATTATTTATTTGTTTACACTTTATTGTACATTATTATTAAAATATAAAATGAAAAGAAAAGATAGAATAAAAAAACATATAATGATACAATTTATGCTCAAAAGGCGGTCAATTTGAATCTAAGACAACATGAAATCGTTACATCATTTTTTTTTAGCTTCATGCTGTATCCCACACATAGCAGGGTAGGCAGGGGGAACCTGGAAACCTAGTATCTTACACTTTGTTCTCTTTAAGACACTCCATATCCCATTTTTCGCCGAATTCTGAACGTATTGCTTATTGAGTCGCGGAACTCAACGCTGTTTTTGCCTCAACAGCAAACCGAAGAAATGAAAATATTAAAAAAAAAAAATTCTTTGAGTGGGGATTAAACTCACAACCTGTCGCGTTTACAGTCACACAGCTTATGCCACTGGGCTACGAATGGCCTCAGTGTTACCTTATGTTGACACAATTCTATGTTGTTACAAATTAAAATCATTAAACAATTTCAAAATTAAACTAATAGAACACATTACTTTTGGTACCAAAAGTACCTATTTTAATACATTTTTGCAAGTGCATCCATTCGGATGCATAAACCGTTCGTAACACAAATATTATGAGTCCTTGTTCTTGGCCTTTGTTTGTCTTGTTTCATTAATATTAATAACTTAAAAGATTATCCTGAATGAAAGTCAGCTTGACTTCACCGGCGATACTGATAGGATCGACGGTATTCGTAGTACGAAATATTTAACATGTATAAAAAAATCTTATTTAGTAATATGTATTTGTATTTTGACTTAAACTTTTATGTTTTAATGTCTCATTATCTCTATATGTAATAAGACAGTAAAAATATTTTGTCTGTACATTTAGTAATTTTGACTGAAATGGATAGAGGGACACTTAAAAATAACAATAGAAAGCAAACTTTTTTTTTTTTTTTTAATTTCTTGTCTGTCTGTCGATATGTATGGTCACATTTTTCTCTGAAAGTACTGAACCGATTTAATTAAAATGAAAAAAATTAAAAGTTTCACCAATAGCCTTGTTTTTCTTAACTCAACAATTGTTTCATCAAAATCGGTTCATTAAAAAAAAGTTATCGTCATTTATATATCATATAGCAATCGCGCTGGTAAGATTCCTGGCTAAAGAATGACATTCAAAACGTCTTGGTTACATGACTGTTGATAAAAATATACATTTTTGAAGCACTATTATACAATATTTTATACGACATAGCGCGATCTCGAGTCTTACTGAACACGAAACTTCGGATTCGGGCTGAAAACGGAGATTATAATTTAGACACCAGTTTCTGCTTTATGCTGATTTTAAAAATTATAATTTAATTTAATTTATTTTGAGAATGATGTATATATTTTATTTGTGCATTGGTTATTTTAGTATTTAAGTTATGTTTTGTGCACTATAGATTTGATTGTGGACTTTTGGAGACGTCAAGCGGAAATATTAAATTTATCATTTTCTATTTATGAGCCCTCTGGACTACCAATATGTGTGCTTACGATGACGGGCTCAAAGCCAAACCTTCCAAGCATCATGCTCAACACCCATTGCGATGTCGTCCCTGTTGAAAATGTAAGTTTCAGTAGATATATATTACGTAATTATTATATTTTTCTTTAAAAAATAAAAAAAAATCAGCTTCACACTGTATCCTGCACACATCTGGGTAGGCAGAGGGAATCTTGTGTTAAGATACTCCGTTCCCTACTTTCCGCCGAATTTTGGAGATCGAAGGTTTGAAGGGCAGAGTAAAAAAAAGAAATTATAAATTTAAATAAATGTTTCATTTCCTCGAGTGGAGATCAACAGGCCTCAAATCTTAATTTAAAAACATACTTACTTATTCGGCCACGTTAAAGAAAATACTTTATTGGTGTATATAACATACAAAGGAGTATACACAAATACTATCAATGTTAATTATTAATAACAATAATTATATCCCCACAATACTTTGTAATATTTATTACAAGTTAATTGCAGTGGATGTATAGTGGTCATGTCAAAAGTCACTGCATTTCCTATCGCACTATAAAGCATATTTAAAGTATTTATTATTGTGATTAAATATTATCATTTTCTTTGTTGCAAGACAAGGATATTTATTGCAACGTCTTGAATAAGGAAGATAATAAGAAAATTAAGACAAGTGCGAGTCGGACTTGCACATAAAGGGTTCTATAGAAGCAAACATAGATCAGGGACATAATATATTGAAAGTAGTAAATATTTGACTGAATATTTGTGTTGTAACTCTTATATCAACATTTTTTCGCCAACAAAAATGACTTTGTTTTTTACAGTGTTGTATGGTATTTGCATAAATAATACAGTTATAATTTGCTGTTTCCGAAAAAGTGCTAATAAAATAATATCTTAAAAACTGCTGACTGTATTTCTTTCAAAACAATTTTAGTTGAATTTAGACACCAGTTTCTGCTTTACGCTCATTTTAAAACCAAATAAGTGTATATTTTTTTTAGATTTTTCACTGTGATAGTTTAAAAGTTACGGGAATGATCACATTTTAGCATTTTTTGAAAGTTATCTTTTGTACGATTGACTGGTTTTAGGAATCTTAATCCCGTTTTTAAAGACCTATCTATAGACACCCTACACGTATAGGTTTTATATATATATATATATATATTTTAAGTTTCAGTTCTATGTTTAGAGCTTTCTTCTAATAAAAAAAATAAAAAAATCAGCTTCACGCTGCATTCCGCACACAGCAGGGTAGGCAGAGGGATCCTAGTGTAAGATACTCCGTTCCCTACTTTCTGCCGAATTCTGGAGGCATTGCGTGTTAAGTGGCAGAATTCAACTCCTCGCTTTGCCTCGACACCAGAGTGAAGAAATGGAAATATAAATTTAAGTTAATATTTCATCTCCTCGAGTGGGGATCGAACCCACAACCAGTCGGTTTTACAGTCACACTTTGTGCCGCTGCGTCACGACTGGCTCTCTTCTAATAATAAATATATTTTTATTTTTGTATAAAAATCGTAAAGCGGTTAACAGAATACAGCTACCTTTTAAATTTCAATTGTATTGTCCTAATAGTTGAGGCATACATTATCTGTGACATACGAACGGACCGACAAACATGGCTAATTTATAAGGGTTTGTTTTTCGCCATTTGGCTACGGAACCCTAAAAATATTTACTTTTTATTTTTTACTCTAGGACCAATGGACGTATCCTCCTTTCATGGGACATATTGATAGTACCGGAAATATGTTTGGTCGTGGAACACAAGATACTAAGAGTGTAGCCATTCAATATATCGAAGCCATCCGAAGATTGGTAATGAATAACGTTACGTTGGAAAGGACGATTCATTTTACTGTTATGCCCGGTAAATAGTTGTATTTAGGTTATTATTATTACCCACGTAATTTATAACGACACCCCCACTGTTGGCCCGAAGAGGTATAAAGAGCATATTTACAAAAAACAGCATAACACTTAGTGTTAAGACTCTCCGTTCCAATGGCATTACGTATTGAGTAGCGAAATTCAGCGCCGCGCTTTGCCTTTTTTTTGAGCTTCACTCTATACTGCATGGAGCAGGGTGGGCAGAGGAAGCCTAGTGTTAAGAAACTGCTCCCCTTTTCCAGCCGAATTCTGGAGGTATTGCGTGTTGAGTGGCTTGTGCCGCTACGCCACGACCCCTCTTTTTTGTCGTATGTTATAAATATCTTAAATAAAGATAAACTAATTTTTAACAAAAAAAAACCGACATCAAACAACGAACTACAAAGTAAAAAATAATATTACATAAAGTAAAACGTACTTTGATTTAGTTAAACAAAAATAATTCCAAAAAGACTTTATAATTTTGAAGTCGGTGCCAAGTAAATCAAACATGCTAAGTAAATCGATTTTGTAATAAGGTTGTTGTAGTATTAGCTTGTAGTAAAGAATAGTGACAGGTTCTCTCTGCCAGCCCTGGCATGCGAGAGTTAAAGCTATGATAAAGCGTGAAGCTGAAAAATTGTTTAACATAATAACAATTAGACACACTGTGTAGTGTACAGTGTATAATTTATTATACCTAAAGACTATTTAAAAAAATACTTTATAGAGTAGTTTTATTGAAACTTAATTTCTATTATAAAACTTTTAATTATTATCTTCTTAAACCATCACAAGTGAACTAGTATATTGGATTTTATATTATTTGTACCTAAACGTTAAAATCTAATATTACATTTTCGTGATATATTTTCAATTAATTTCATTACAGATGAAGAAACAGGTAGTAAAAAGGGTATGGTCCCGTTTGTAGAGACTAATGAATTCAAAGCATTAAATGTGGGATTCGCTTTGGATGAAGGTTTAACATCGTCGAGTGATATAATGTATGCTACATACTGGGACAAGAGGCCATGGCGTAAGTGACAGTTTTATAACAGGATGTTGCCATATTTCAGAAATTCATCTCAAATTGTACTGTATGTATATTAGAATAAATAAAAAAAATTATCACTCATTATTTTTACGACTATATGAATATCTATTTAAGGCGAAAATATTGACTATGTAGTGTTGACTGTGCATAAGGCCTTTTTATTGTAGTGAGACCGGAAATTATTCATTTAATATATTCATAAGGTAAAAACTAAATATCCATTTTCCTTATTTTATTATAATTAAACGACATTTTAGTGCATTTAAAAGCATTATAATAACATAATCAGTAGAAAAACAGTCTTACGCGCCTGTTAATTAATTATTATGCTTATATAATATATGTAATTAATGTGTTAACTATTATCGTGACATAATTTAATCATAAACTTTTTAGAAGTGCAATTTAATATCCGAGGTAAAGGTGGTCATGGAGCGTCAACGTCAGAGGAATTTGCAGCAGAGAAGGTAATGTTATAAATCCATTTAATCTTTATTTCATTGACTCAACGTTCAGTCTTCATAGGCTCATTATTATATTTTGTTTCGTAAGAATAAAAGGCCTTAAAATAAACTAATATGATTTTTTTGACTCTCTGCTTAAATGCCATAGAGGGAAACTAGTACGAGACGTTACGTGTTAATTGGCGGAAATCAACGCCGCACATTTGTCTTCTTAGCAGAGAGAGGACATGAAAGTAATTCATTTCCTCGAAGGCAGGATCGAACCCACAACGCTAACTATAGCCAAAAGGTGTAAATAAAAGCTTATTGTTGTTGAATTCCGCCACTCAACACGCCACGCCTCCGGAACTCGGCGGAAAGTGGGAATTGGGAAGTGTCTTAATGAGAACGGAGAGTCTCAACACCATAGACTACCAGACTCTGCGTACCCTGCTATGTGCGGAATTAAAAAAGACACAGTAATAATATGAGATATTATTGTTAGGTGCGAATATTATTAGACTTGGCATCAGATTTTAGACGTGAACAAATGAAAATCCAGGAATCAGTGAATTTTGAAGATTTTGGAGCATATACCACAACAAACGTAAATATGATTGATGTACGTAATTTCAAATCTTTATATATATATATTTTGAATCATTAAGTTATGAAATACATCTTTTATATTTTATAGAGAAGCGCTGAAAAGTGTTTAAACCGAATAACCGAATACTGAATATTATTCGGTTTAATCTTTACCGAACCCGATATTCGGCCGAATTATTCGAATATTAACCATTTCTTGATTATTTTGCCGCGTAAACAGGTTTTAACATGCTACCTGTCGTCGCTGGCTAGATAAAGAGCGGGCGCTACCTCACCTCAAGATACAATTAAAAACCCAATTCCAATCCAATTAAAAGTCCAAAGAGAAGCCCAATCGCTATATAATTAAATAGTTATGCAGGTGAAGGTCTTCTACCTAGAACCCAGAGCCCTTTTGATTGGTAGGCAAAGCATAAGTCTAATTTAGCCAGTGTTTATTTAAAATATGTATTTCCGTTCTCATCTCCCTGCTGGTGCACCCTGAGTCAGTTCGACCCATTTGATCGCATACAACGCAGAGCCGTTTTGAATCGTTGGGGACCCAATGATCTGCGAAGGGCTTGACACTTTTTCTCTGCGTAGAGACTCGCTGTGTGTTCTTTATCTCATTCCTCATAGGAAGTGTTCTGGGGAACTGTTTCACCTGTTACCTGCCGCCGAATTCTCTAACCGCACAGTACGTAACAAACATAAATACCATCCTCTATCTAGATACGTGGCACTCCGTGGTAAAATAATATTTAAATTTCGGAGCAACTATAATCAATAGGTGCCAACTCTGAACCTTAGGGTGAGTGGTTGATGTCTTCAAAACCACAATCGCGAACATTAGCCTTAGAAACACGCGTCACGTGGAACGTTGTCACGGCGTAATTTACGCACCGACGGCCAATTTGCCCCGTCTTTTTCTTTAATTTCTTCCCTTCAATTACGCCAAGTTGAAGCGTAGGAATTTTCATGAATATACTCCTTTATTTTTATATTCAATCAACAAATATCCATTTTAGTCCCAAAACACCATGGGCGCTTCTAGCACCCTCCTGGACAATTTTATCCACATAGCTCCAAAAACTATCTTCATTACTCGACTCACACTTGTTTCTGTGGCGCTATGAGCATTCGCCCGGGACCCACCACGCACTAACTTCTGAAAGATTA
This sequence comes from Heliconius himera, assembly GCA_021202915.1. Lineage (NCBI taxonomy): Eukaryota > Metazoa > Arthropoda > Insecta > Lepidoptera > Nymphalidae > Heliconius > Heliconius himera. The sequence goes on from JAJHJA010000063.1 coordinate 214,474, forward strand.
AAGCAATTATGAAGAATAGTTGGTATAGTACCGATAAGAATGGTAGTCATGTCCTACATTTAAGCATCTTTAAGTACAACAAGTAACTATTATGATATATAAAATTTCTGTAGTGTACCTCTATCTCTTTATATGTATGTTATAGTGTCTATTATTGTCAATCTGCGACTATAAATTTAAATTTTTGATTTAAGGCTTAAAATAAATATTGACTACATTTTAAGAAATACATATGTTGATTTGTGGTTTACAAATATTATTTTAAATTTTAAAAGTAACTGCTGATTTAAGATTTAAAGAAATGTTGATTGTATTAAATATAGGTTAAGAATAAATATGTTGAATTTAACTTATAATAATAATAATTTAAATCTTACATAAGCCGTATTGTCTTTCATTTCTACTGTGTCGCGCAGCCAATTAAATTAAAATAATCGAACCGAATGTATTCGACACCATAACCGAATAATGCGGCCGAATACGAATATTAAAAACGGTGCCGAATACACCGAATACCGAATACCAAACGAATATTCGGCGCATCTCTAATATTTTACCTCTACCTGATGCAAATTTCAAATATATATTAGTAATTTTGTAATAATATTTTAGGGTGGACTCGCCCCCAATGTGATACCTACGCTCTTTTCAGTAGTCATTGATATGAGGTTGGCTGTTTCCGTGAACACAACCGAGTTTCAATGTATGGTAAGTATTATTGAACTTCCTGTTTATTACCTTTAAGAAATATTGAAGGAAATTGGTACAGATGGCAAATAACCTTTTATCATATCAAATTATGTAACTATTCCTATTAGTTTTTTTTTATTTCCTCCTTTGACAGTGACTTAGAAAATGAGAACCTACTCGCTAGTCTTGAATTCTAGGTCACTATAGGATATATTTTCAATGAATATGCCTTCGTATTTATACTATAATAATAGGCAATACGTAGCTTTAGTTAGGATTTTTGGATTACTTTTTAGTAATTCATATTCAAAGTAGCACATTAGTGTTTTTGTAACATGGCGCTGTATAACCTACATATTCATAAATTTATGGACGTTATTATATCATATTCATATTATCTATTTTATAGAGATCGTCGGGGCCAAAACGCGAAATTGGCGGAAAGTGTGAAACGAAGTTATTACATCATATTCATATAATTTTTTTTATATGCCTAATATAGCCAAAATAGTTTAGGTAAACCAAAAATCCTAAATCCTGATAATGGAAAATGTAGTGTCCTCATGTCCTTTCTTTCTATGTATACCTATAGAAATTGTAAAAATTGGAATAGTGGTACTATATATATATATATATATATATATATATATATATATATATATATATATATATATATATATATATATATATATATATATATATATATATATATATATTGTTTCAGTTAAATAATTGGTTGAGTAAACTAGGTTCCAACGCTACATTTGAATTTATAAGACGAATAGAACATTCTACAGCGACGGCAGTAGACGATTCGAATCCTTACTGGGTGACGATGGTTGACACTTTAAAAAAATTGTAAGTAATAAGTTTATATAATATATAGATATGTTATGATATGATATGTTATGATATGATAGATATAAAAAATAAATAGGTACTTAATATATCTTAAGTACATATAATACATTATGTTTATAAAAATATATTTTGTTAATAAGTAGATCTGTATAACAATACGAAATTTATCCCTAATATTTACATAGTTTTAACACAGATTATGCCAAAAATTGATTTCAACATAATTTGTGTCGTTCACATCATTTATAATTGGAGCCAGTTATGGCGCAGAGACACAAGCGTGCAACTGTAAACGCGACAGGTTGTAGGTTCGATTCTTACGCGAGGAAAAGTAATACTTGATATTTTCATTTCTTCGCTCTGGTAACGAGGCAAGGTCTTCCGGAACTTGGCGGAAAGTGGGAAACAGAAGTGTCTTTACACTAGATTCCCAAGTTCCCTCTGCCTACTTTTCTATGTGCGGGATACACCGTGAAGATTAAAAAACACCTTGTACATGTCAAAAATATATATATATATAAAAATAAGTTCACAAAATTCTTGATTTAAAAATAATTCTACTTTGTTTTAGAAATATTACTCTTAAACCAATCGTATGCCCAGCTGTATCTGACATGGTCTTCGTGAGAGAAAAAGGCATACCTGCAATAGGATTTTCGACAAGAACAAATATGGTTACTAAAATACACGACAACGATGAATATATCTCGTTAGACGTTTTTGTTAAGGGTATTGGTGTTTATGTCGATCTCATTGAGGCACTGGCTAACGTTCCCGAGAAATAATATAATTTTGTTAAATAAATAAACAATTAATTATTATATTCAAATGTATTTTTTATTATAAATTATAATCTTTATATTATTATATTTGTCAGTTAAAGTGTAAAAATATTATTTTGTTTTAATTATTGTTTTAAACAAACATATTTGAACGTATGGCTTAGTGGCCAGAGCGCCTGGTCGGTTTCCAGGAGGCCCGGGTTCGTGTCCTGCTACGTTCAAATTTTTATTCATTTTCTAAATAAGTATTTTTCTTTCCTAAATGTGGAATTACACTTAAAAAAAATGTAAAACAACATATTTGTATATTATTTTTTACATTTTAATTGATATTGTCACCTTACTTTTCGCTATATAAATGTTTCCACAGTTATTGTACTCATCTGTAATGTAAAAAATAAAACCATCAAAATGTGTCAAAAAAATATGAAGAGAAAAATATAAAAACATAAACTCATTAAAGCAATAAAAAAATACCAATCTGTGATTTATTATATATCACTTTTTGTCTGTCTGTCTTCGCACACTCCTTAATCCGTGCGTGTACTATACTGCCGCCTTAGCAAAAGTTGTTCAGCATAATATTCCTTTTCCAATAATATATAAAAATTCTGGAACATCTGACGAGGGACTAATAATAGTCCAGCTTGAGTTTAAGATCAGAAAATAGCCGGCGTCACCTCTTTAAGGCTCACTTTAAAAGGTGGCGCTTGATGATAGAAGAACTCGAATAGTAGAATTTTATTTTGTACGAAACATATTTTTTTTCTATATCGAAAATTTAAATACTTGATCATTATTTTACTGTGGTAACTATCTAATGAAAATATTTATTGAAATCAAATAATGAAAAAGACAATACTATCTTTTTTACAAACAAAATACTTATAATGAATTATCAAACAAATATCTTCTAATACAAAAAAAAATATTTGAAAATAAAAGCTAATTATATTATTTCAGAAAAGTATTTGTTTTGGCATTGATTTAGTTCTTATATCAACACGCGCCCACTTTACAGTAATGGAGTCTTTCTTCCGTACGTGCCGCAACATTTTTAAAAGGACTTTTTCGCGAGCCACCGCTCTTTGTTTGCTGAGCGACAACGGATTTGAGAATAGTCACGCTTTTAACGAACAAATGAATGCTCTGGAATAATCGGGATCCGTTGAGTAAACCGTTTAGCGTTCAATTGAGAAAAAATAGAGTTTATTGCGAAAATGGCACGGATTAGGTAACGCGACAACGCGAGGGATCTATCCTTTATATGACCGTTATTTGTACGTACTCTTTCTCTTTCTCTCTCCCTCTCTCGTCAATTTAATTGTTGTATATGTTGCGTCTTTAATTATCTAAATAAGTAAATATATGTTTTATAACTTTTTGGTAAGCGATAAAAAAATTGAACGCAGCTGGTAAAATCCACGCCTCGTTAACACTTCCACTTAAAATACTTGTGTATTGTACCTATTATACCTGAAAATATACTGAACTGCTTCTATACTAATCAATTTCTGTACAGATTTTTGGTTCCTGTTTGTAGAAAACACAAAATTTAATATTTTACAAATTTTCTGTATAACTACATATGTAAGTATACACAAATTATATATTGGAATGTGGCAATTTTTGAAAAATATTACAATAAATCTTAGTAGATGCATAATGGAACGCTGGAGGCGTACTCACAGTCGCGTTAATTGAAATAAATTGTCACGGCTGAATGTCGCTGGGACATAAATCAGAGTGCCGCGGGCTACCAGCTAAGTGCCTGCTACGAGTGCTACGGCGTAGTAACGTTTAGACAGGACAGGATAGTGTTTATCGTAGCTCAGTTGAGATGTGTCAATTTGAACATTCTGAAAAATAAGTAAGGCAGTATACATAATACAAGATCGGAATAGATGAACAAAAAAATTCTATATTAAAAAATATTTTTAATTTTTTACAGTAATTAATTGTTTTCCATAAAAACAATGTGTATGCGTTTATGCAAAAAGGGCTTTGCATAATTTCAGTAAAGTAACCTTTCTGAGTTAAACGACTGAGTAAAAAAGTTAACGTTAGATTTCAAAAAGGTGGAAATCTTTTTACCGTATTACAATTGTTTAAAAATATATAACAGACGCTTCTACCACTTTCTAGTTCTATTTTAAAGAATGACGCTCTAAGAGACACCGCGAGACGAATTAATTCAGCCAAATACGGCAAGTGCGCGATTTTTCCCGCAGCTCTCATTTGTCACAGTGCAGGTGCGTACCATCACACCGGTAAAAGCCCACACACTTATAGGAAATGTTTGGATAGGGTATATGTTTATGTTTGTTATTTTTACTTATTTCTCGTATAGTTGTTACAGAAAAAAATATATTAGAAAAAAGATTAAGCCATTTTCTTTTCTCTTTCATCAATACGCATATTTAAAAATATTGCAAGGTTTTCTCCTCGTAAGTCATGTCTGACAGGACCCAATGCTGTGCGATGGCGATTTAAAAAAAAGATTACAAGCCATACATGCTGGAATAGTTAATACTTAAACAAATTATTAATTGCAAAATTGAGATTCTTTGGAACATAAAATGATAACTGGTTATAATATTTTTAAGCTTCTATTATGAGGCCAGTCCTGGCGCAAGGGCACAAAGTGTGACTGTAAAATCGACTGGTTGTGAACTCGATCCCCACTCGAGGAAGTGAAATATTTATTCACATTTATATTTTCATTTCTTCGCTCTGGTGTCGAGGCAAAACACTGCGCTGAGTTCTGCCACTCAACACGCAATGCCTCCAGAACTCGGCGGAAAGTGGGGAACGGAGTGTCTTAACACTAGGTTCCCTCTGCCTACCCTGCTGTGTGCGGGATATAGCGTGAAGCTGATTTGATTTTTTTTGATTTGAAATAAATAAAATTTAATCTAAGAAAACTTACCAGCAAATAAAAAATGTATTTCACTGTAATTTTCATTCTTATTTTTAGATCTATCGTATATTAAAAAATACATTATTAATAATAATATTTACAATGGAATATCCAATAATATAATTTGTTTTCTTGAATCAAAACAATATCACAAACGATGTCGTAGCCTCCATGTTAGATAAGCGTATCGTTGTATGAAAAGGAATACATTGTTTGTAGAGTCTTACTCTCAGTGAAACGCTTCAGTGAAAGGATTACTAATGAACCGATTTGTATGATTTATTCGTTTTTAGCGTCCAATACTAGAATAAATCTAATTGACAATATTAAATAACTAATTTTACTTAAGCTGTAGTTTTTTCTCCCTATAATTGCTATAATTTTCATATTTTTTTCATTTTTTCCAGCCTTCCTTTATAGTTTTTTAGTTTTTCATCTATTACAATAACCGCGAATCGTAAGTAATGAGCAAAATTAAAATTAACATACATAATAATATAAAATATTAACATATTAACATACATAATAATTAAAAAACGGTTATAAGCAAAATAAAATGATGACAATCGAAAAACGATAAACAAAACATTGGAGAACTTATTAAACACTCATCAGAAGTTGTTCTATTCTGGTGACAAATAGAGATTAAGCGGACTCGGGGCCGACGTCAGCTCGGTCACGCGCACATTATTTGAAGAGTGTTCAAGTGCTTATCGCGCCCGTGCCCCTCTCCCTGTCTGTGAGAGTCCACCCCATACTTGCTCTACATATGTTATTTTTTTCAAAATGAACAATCATAAGAATAACTAGGAACAGATTTAAACTTTTTTAAGTGTTATTTTTTTAAATTATTTTCATTTAATAAAACGAGGTTTAGATGTAAATCGTGAGAAGTTCTCATGATTGGTGGTTGTGATTGGCGCGTGCGTTGGTTAATTCAGTTTGAATTATATTAAAACATGTGTTCGGACTCGGACTTGAATATTATGTTGCAAAATTGAACGAACTCGGGTAAATAGTATATTTAAGACGTGAATATTAATTTCGTTTTGTTACATAAGTGTGACATTGGCTTCCACTTCGCAGTAGTCATACAATGTCTGTAAACGAATAGAAAGGGGTTAATTTACATCCCTTTTCTTTCCTTAAAAAGAAAAAAAAATTGTATTTTGGTAAACTTCCTTTAATATTGTTTTTTTTATTTCAATCGGCTTAGAAATACAAAAATTATATCACACGGCATAAAAGTGTCATGTTTTGAAAGAACGACTACAATTTTTAACGCAATTGTTACTTCTAAATTTATAATTCTACTAGAGTGTGCATTAATTTTAACTACTAATTGTAATAATGTTTTAATATGATTTGATAAATAATAGCCTTTTCTACGATATCTATTTGAATGGCTGCCTACCATGAAAAAGTTGACCAAAGAAATTATAAATAGCCATCTTTCATGGTTAGCTTAAATATATATTTTAAAATATTTATATTTAAAATATCATCATAACCAGAAAAAAGTAAGAGAAGAACCGCAAAATGTGATCAGCCTGACACTTAGGAGAAGAACAAAATTCGATTAGATTAGGAGGAATACAATAAAGTAGATGACAACAAAAATATTAGAGTTCTAAGTTCAGATGTAGGCGATGATGGTAGTAACAGCAATATGAATATATCACTTCATTATACATCATTCGGACAGTGAGATGATTAATATTTCATTCCCCAGAGTGGGAATCGACCCCACAGCCGTCATGTTTCAAGTATTTTTTTCTGGTAATAATTCTGTTATTTATTTGGATATGTTTATTTCAATAATTTGTTTTACATTAATATCATGTTGTGGCTCTTTCATAAACATGGAGGCTATTTCAATGTATAAAGCCTATGTCATTGTTTTTTCAATTCCTTATGCGATTTTCTTTCAATTGATGTGCGATTCACATAAAAAATATACGAGTGCAATTTTCTCCAAAAACGCACTAAAAAAAAAATATTCAAGGTGATTGCGACAGGATTCTTCTAAACAACCCTAGTGTAATCTATTCTACTATCATGTATGATTCTTACTTCCCTACAGATTTAAGCAATGAGATCTCGACCTACTAAGAAAAAGACACTTCTTTTTTTTTAGAAAAGGTAAATTTAACTATTAAAATCTTACTTTATTAAAATGTAGTTGCTTGTATATCAAAAACTACTAAACCGTGTAGTTTTATTGAAATCTATTTATTGATACAGCCTAAACTGGCTCTTTCGTGCCTTCCCCAACTGTTTACTAAATTGGTTAAAACTCTATGTTTAAATATTATCTGTAAAATAATAATTTGTATGAAGACAAAATAACAAGAAAAAATACAACTTACAAGATATTGAAATAAATAAAAAAGAGCACATTGAAATATAATAATAATAATTTTTTTTTCCATAGAATTATTTGTTCTTCTTAAGACATTTCTTATGCAAGATTCAATATTGTTTTTGTGATTGATTTGATTTATAAGTCATTAAATCAATTTATAAATATACGTTATTCTAAATATATATATAAAAAATTACATTGCTTTATGTAAAAGTTTCTAATTGCAGTACATTGCAATAGGACGTGATATAATTTAATATCAAATAAAGTATAATAAAGTTATTGAGTAATTTTCTTGATAGACCGTTTTGTACTTATATTATACTTAGATAAGTACAATATATTTAGAAATAAATACTTATTAGGTAAAAATATAAGGTGTTTTATTACTTAGGCTAGATGTTTTTTAGTCCAAGTATTTCCTTTTAACCGAGCATTCCATAAAAAAAGAATATTTCATAAGTGACATTTTTATTTTTACGCATCTCCTGCATACAAAAAAATTTGAGCAAATTTTTATGCCACAGTTACCAGTGCAAGGAATTAAACATAATATTTTCGAAATATATATATTTTTTAGCTAAAACCACAACCATCATATTATACCACGATGACACTTTTATAGAATTTTATAAAAATTAGCTAACGCAAGCGAAGTGTCAAACAAGCGATAACACACCTAAGTGAATCCTGAACAATATCTTAGTATAAATCAATTAAGCAGCTATCGTTGGTAATGTAAACAAGGTCACTCATCCGACATATCGGTCAGGCGGGTGTCAGTCGGATATATTTTCCGAACGATCTTGCGGCTCCGACAGCTTGTGTAATAAGCCGTAAGTCTACGTCGCACGTGGCATTTTCGCTTCGTAGCTCGATTTCGATTCAAAAGCCGTACGCGCCGCCCCCTATATAAAAGGTGGCCGTGGATTGGTCGCCGACACCGCCCAGCCAATTAAAGCCCCCTGTTCACCCCGGATCTTACTTGACATTTTAATGTTTACTGTCCTCGCAGATATTGGAGGAAATTTTTTTTTTTTTGTATTTAAATTTAAATAATGTGATAGAAATGGAAAATTTAAGAAATATAAAAGACAATCAACAAGAGCATTTATTTGTAATTGTTTTAAATATTTAATTGTATTTGTTTATGTCATATTACTTAATATTTTATTAAATAATAATTTAATAAAAACTAGAAAGTAAAAAAGCTTTCAATGAAAGCTTCAATTTTCTTATATTCAACTTATGTTTTTTTATAAATATACGATGTCAACTTACTAGCCTATTATTTATACTCTATCTTTAATCGATTTTATTGTATTGTATTAAAATAAAATAAAAAAAAACATTTTTCCTTACATTAGGTACCTAGTACACGCAACACAGATTCTGCGCCACTGATACCGTGACAATGTAGCCTATGGACCGAGACACAAGATGAGATCGCATCTATTCCGTTCGCACCTCGCCCCCTGGTAATTTCCCATCCCTGTCGGGGGTGGAACGCGATGTAATCAGGGGATGATGTGACTCGCGATCTCCGTGGCGGCTTCAAAGATCACAATTATCAGACCAGTCTGTCGAAAGCCGCGGCTGAGTGGCGAAGTCATAAAGAAAGTCATCCAAATTTTTCGCACTTGGTCAGTTTTTATGGTTTTCAATCTGATAATAAAAATATCTAATAATTGCTAGTACGTGGAGTGTTTTGGTTTTTTTGTTAAAATTATTTATTTATAAAAAAAAGTCTAATTTGGAATATATATATAAAAAAAATACTTTTAATAGACATGTGTAAACATTGAGTAGTGGTGATAATATTGAACAGATTTAAGTAATATAACCGTCGAGCTGTCGGCGTTTTGGGAAAAACAACGGGTGCCGACAACGGCTTTCCGTAGAATGGGCACAGGTAAGTTTATAATTTACATTGCAAAATAATTATTACTAAATAAAATCGTATCGATATTGTAGTTATTTTGTGTACTACTATCATCCACCGCCATGGACTTTTTTTTAGAAATGATTCTTTTAAATATCAAATTTTATTGTCATTATTTCTGTAATTGTATTTAAGTATCTTGTTTGTTTTTCAAGAGCAATAGAGATCTATTAAAGAATAATAGAATGACGGCACATGATACCTATAATTATTGTAGAGACGAATACTTAGAGCTATTAAATTGAAGCTTAATTAATGATAAAACATAATTAATCATTACTTGTATAAAACTGATATTTCACCTATATTTAAATAGGTCAAAGTTAAAAAAAATCAGTTCTAACCTCAAAAAAGTTCTAAAAAATAAAAATAACATAACTTTTTTAAAAAATATATCGTTAAAATTATATGTTATATTCAATTCATACATATATATAAATCAAATAAATATAATCAAGTATCATCAATTTCTAAACAATAACTTGAATTTATCATAGTGTAATAATCGTGAAAATCAAAGAACTTATTTTTAAATTTATCATACTTAACGGACAATAATAATAAAATATATTCATATTATTGTTTTAAGATGACAATATTGGGAAATTTACCTACAAAACAAATAGAATAAAGACATTCCTTAAGATTTAAACTCCCCTTGATATTATTTTTAAAAATATTTTGATTGAAAAAAATGATAAGATAAAATACTACACGTATACACATGTAAGTATTCTATACTATATATCTTTATACTATTTTTTTGAGCCGTGGTTAGATAAATATAGATGTTGTTCAGATTTATTCATGAAAATTACACATTTTAGTATAAAAATCTTGGCAGTTTCCAGGAAAATAGAGAAAAGGACATATTTCCCGTGCCGCTAAAAGAACGTAATGCGATATTTCTTTATGCTCGAAATAATTATAGGATAATTGATTAATGATTTGATATATTTTTTTTATAATTAGGTAATAAAAATAATAATCAGTTGCTGCTCTAAAATTTAAGATTATTGTTATATTACTTTTTTAAAGTGTTATTAAAGAAAGAAAATATTTAGAAATTTATAAAAAAATAAATCTTAGCGGGACTCCAGTTGTAGCCAATTAGGCTTTATTAAGGTTATTCCTACATCGAAAACGTTGTATGCTTGCTCTAAAATATTTTTTAGTATATAGTTTATTTGTACTAATGTACCCGCTACACGAATTAAACTGTCCATTAAGATATTTTAATTCCTACATGCTCTATCATGGAGATCTACTTTACTGTTACTGCTGATTCAAAAAGTTAAATATTTTCCCTGCTGCCCTTATCCTGCACATAGCAAAACTCAACGCCGTGTTTTGTATTTTTACCAAAGCGAGAAAATGAAAATATTAAATATTTTATTTCCTCGAGTGGTAATCAAGCCCATAAGCGTCACGTTTACGGTCACACGTTTGTGCTCCTGCGTCACAACGGCCTCTATTTTTGTCTTAATAATAATTAAAAATGATAAAACTTTTATATTCATAAAATGTATGATTCTCTATCATTATATAGTTTATTATATGTTTGTATAAAGAGAACGTCTAAGATCATTGAGACGCAACGAATCCTTGTCCTTGCGGATGTAACTTAGGGACGAACCCAAAACTTTGCTAGTTCGCGCTCCCTTGCTAATCTTCCTAAATGAATAGAGAGTGTTGAAAAAACTTTTATATTTTATGAATATAAAATATAAAAAATATATAATATTTAACCTTATATTTATAGATTTTTTCATGTATATATTTCTATATCTTTGCACCTTATTCAAGAAAAATAATTAGTATACTAAAATATAGTTTAGCAGCTTCATACTTTTTCTCGTATAGCCGGGTAGGTGGAGGAAAACGTGCACGAAAACGTTCGTTCTCTATATTCTGCCTAATTTTTGAGACATTATGAGTGGCGGAACTCAAAATCATTACATCAGTATTAGTTTTCCTTTTTTATTTAGAAATAATTACCAATATTTAATATTAATAAATGAAATATCTTAAATACGAGGATAGCTGATATAAATTATATGTATATTAATAAATATTGAGAATTAAAGATACTTAATCTTGAATATTACAAATTTAAGACGATTTGATGAAAAGTGAGGAACGGAAGTCTCTCAATGGGAACGGAGTGTCCTAATACTAAGGCTCCCAGGTTCCCTCTACCTACCTATATATGCGGGATACAGTGTAAATCTTATTAAGAGTATTATTAATTTTAGTTTGTGATAAATACTTCTTAATATTTTTTGCACCTACATAAGTGTCCTAATAATAGTTTACTATATCTTAGTAGTTGTAAGAAATCACTTGCAGTGATAAGGCCGCCATTGCACATATTCTGATAAATTATATATGGATAAGTAAAATGAAAACTTGTAAAGTTTTATGTGCAATAAAGTGTTGTTTATTATTATTATTATTAAGATGATAACTCATATATAATACATAATAAACGTAATTATATTTGTAATAACAGCAAATTCAAATTAGGCACCACACCCTGTATGAATCTTTGTATCAAACGTTGCTTAAACAAAGGGAGTCACTTGTCAGACTCCCACATCTTAAACTTCATCGAATCAACATAGCCAGTGCATGTTCTGGTAACTTTCAAGTTAGTATTTAAATAAGTTATTTAGTAAATATATATATGTATACGATTGAGGCCGTCGTGACTCGTTTCACAGGGGCACATGCATCTTACTGTTACACTACGGTTGTAGGTTCGACTCTCACTCGGAGGAATTAATTATTGCTTGTTAATATTTTCATTTCTTCGCTCCGGTACCAGGGCAAAACGCGCGGCGTTGAATTCAGCCACAGAACACGCAATGCTTCGAAAATTTTGCGAAAAGAAGCTGAAAAAAAATTAATACTTGTACGAAGTGATTCTATATTCATACTACGCATTAGATACCATTACCGGAAAGTTTTAGCGATAATATATTAAGTACTTAAAAGATGTAGGTGTTTGTAATAAACTACCATTCAATGACTTGACTTTTTCTGCGTATGAAAGTAAATTGATGTAGCTTTTTATCAAACTAATGAAAATTACATTTAAATTGGTTAAGCCGTTTCTGAGATTATCGTGTACAAGCAAACAATTTTGTTCAAAAATCATTGTTTTAGGTCCTGCTTTAATAAATGCCCTCAATAACAGATTTTCTCATATATTTTCCATGTACAGACATTGATTTACTATATGTATAGGTATAGATGGGTTTTCCATTTTCTTTATTATTATTTATTTTATTTTATATACATGCATGGTCTATACAGAATACTTTTAAAATTATTTCGTTGTATTATAGATTTTTTTTATTTTGTATGTTTTCTCTTTCATTATCTGAGTAAAGTTAAATGGTCCAGTATCAACGAAACATTAATACACCTTTAATACATATCTTCCACGGTACACCTACACTTATAAGCAAAAGTGGGGAACGGAATGTTTAAACACTGGGTTCCCTCTGCCTACCCTGCGGTGTACCCTGCCTGCTGCTGTGATTTTGATTTGATTTGATTTGAAGTGTAGGTACAAAGCTCAGCTTAGACCTCGCGGACTATACCTATATTAAAGTGAAAAAAATCTTGCAACTCAATTTTTGACCGCATTCGCTTACTGTACAATAGCGTAAAGCAATTAAGTCTTATTTTATTCTGAGAAAACCTACATAGACTAGTATATACTTTTTTTTAGCTTCACGCTACATCCCGCATATAGTTTGCCTACCCGGCAGAGAAAACCTGAGACTTTAGTGATAAGACACTCTTCTTCTAATTACAACTCTTACGTTGCCTACTTTCCGCAGAATTCTTAGGACATTGCTTGTTGAGTGGTGGAACTCAACGCCGCGCTTTGCCTCGTTGAGGAAATAAAGATATATCAATGTTTTTCATTTGTCAAATTAAATGGTACGCCATACTGAACAAGTTTTGCTAAAGCGTTATGTAACTATTTCTTATAGTTTAACTTGACTATAATGGTTTTTTATGAGATGTTTTTAATCTTTCTTTTTAATGAAAATGGGAAATGTCTCTTAAGTTAACCAACTTTTGCTAAGGTACCTTATTGATATTTGTTATAGTTTTACCTTATTGATATTTGTTATAGTTTATTTAGATCATAGTATCATTTTATTTCAAGATCAGTGCGAGAGAGCCAGTTATAGTCAAGATTCTGTCCAGGTCTTATAATACAACATTTTTTTTTATTGAAATAATTTTAAACATCGTAGATTAGTATTCTATCACTGAGTTGTTTTTATCATCTTAAATTATTTTTTATAAAGATATTTAATGTACAGACATTTATTTTTACTATTTTATTATATTATAGATAGATTTGTTATTCATTGAAGCAATCATTTAGATTTCATTTTATTTTTATTATAAAACTAAGAAAATATTTGAAAATATACATAATATAACTTTGTTGTCATCTTCTTTATTTTTAATACCTTAGTTTTCTGGGTAGATAGCATTACTAAAGAAAGATTGTTTTTACTCGTATTTATTTTGCGTTTATCACTTATGATACCTATGAGTGCCATCTTAGGCAGATAAGCAAGGGCAACTTAGTAAGACACTCCGTTCACCCCTTACCGCCCAATTTTTGAGATATTGGTCGTTGAGTGGTGGGACTTAGCGTCGCATTTTGTCTGCATATTATATGCTTAAAAAATTATTTATACATAATAAGTAAAACACATTTTTCAATGAAATTTACTTATTTATATTGCCGCACTAATTCCTAAAAGCTATATTATAAATATATAGTAAAAAAAGTTAATAATATCAAAGGCTTATAATAGATATGTTTGTGGTGAATTAGAGTGTGGCGTTTCACACGACTGTTGTATATTCTCGCGCATTATGTAGAGATCGGTGCACAGGGCCTCACGCATCGGTGCATCGACACATACGACCCCTCGCGCTGTGTGTGCTTGTGTTTAATTGTATTTAATGTTTACTCATAGAATAGCAGCACAGCTGATGCATCTCACTATAAGTAATTCTAATTCCTATTTATATATGGTTATTAGTTGATAATGACGTTGTCGTCGCGTAGCATGTAAACGCGATAGTTGTGGGTTTGATTTTCGCTTGGGGTAATCAATTATGTCATCATTTCCTCGCACTGGTAGAGTTGAGTTCCGCAACTCGAAATTGGAAGTGGTTAACGGAGTGCCTTAATATTGTATAACTTTAAAATATTAGTTTGTTCTTAGGGTTCCTTACCTCAAAAGGAAAAAACGGAACCCTTATAAATTCACTTTGTTGTCCGTCTGTCAAGAGCATTTATTTCGAAATCGCGTGGATATATCGAACTGAAATTAATATCTAATATTTAGGCTTACTGTCCCTTGGAGCTCAGAAAAAATCAAGCTTCTACGTAAGTCAACGCAGTCAAAAGATACGAACATTTACACATCATATGAAAATAATTAATATGAAATGAAAATTGTATGGAAATTGCCCCGTAATCAAAACCGCATTGGATACTTCCCGTGGACATACAATTATTAAGAAGTGAGACGTTGCGGTGTAGGTAAATAAAGGAAAAAATCCAAATATCGTTTTTTTCTTAGATATTTCACAGAAGAAAATAATTACAAACTTGTGATAATAGTTTACTTAATAAAAACGAGTGCATGCGTCCGCAAACTTAAATTTGTAAACTTTTATAAATTGTACTTTTCGTTGACATAAAATCGTGAAAATGAGACGGAACCCTTGGTATGCGCGTCAGACATTTATTTTTTTTATTTAAAATTAGCTTCACGTTGTATCCCGCATAGCAGGGTAGGCAGAGGGAACCCAGGGTTAAGACACTCCGTTTCCCACTTTCCGCCGAATTTTGGAGGCATTGCGTGTTGAGTGGCGGATCTAACACCGCGTTTTGCCTCGACACCAGAGCGAATAAATAAAAATATAAATTTAAATCATTTTTTTTTACCACAAGTGGGGGTCGAATCTATAACCAAACGCGTTTACAGTCACAATTTGTGCTTCTGCACCACGGCTGGCCTCTTATTGTATTATTCTACTAAATATGTTATATTGAAAAGCAATTGTGGAGTTTCTTGCCGGCACTTCCCAGCAGAAATGAATTACAAGCCGGTGGGAGCTTTATGTTCATTAGACGTCTGAAAAGTCCATACAAAAATCTATTTGGAAACTTTTAATTTGAAATATTAATTAACAATCGTCATAAATTACATAAATACGCATTAAATGACAAATTCTAAAGAGAATAATTATGCGTCCTCGCGGCTTTTCTTGGAGGCCTGAAAGACGATCGGTAAAGTCGTTTAATACCATTTACGTAAAAAAGAAAAGATCTCTCCTTGAAAGGGATTTCCGACATTAATCTGGGCCTATTGTTACACCGTTGTTTGTACATTTATTGAATAATATAAATAGATTTCTTTTTCTTTTAACTTTTTAAGAGACGAATTAATTACGACAATAATTCATAAATTGAATAATAAATATTCTTTGTTAGGTACTATAAGAAAATGGTTGCTATTAATATAAAAAACTTAATAGAAAACTTACAATTACATAGTTAAGAAATAAAGAAATCAATTTTAAAATAACCATAATTAAAATCTACAAAGGCGTAAAAAATTGTATTCAATAATGTCACCTAAGAATGAACACGGTGTGACAGAATCTATTTATTGTATAAGTATCTATGTATAACGTTAAGGAAAAGGGGCAACTGAAGGGGAAGGCTTCTGTAAACGCAACAAAAACACCACGTTATTAGCGAGATTGGTGTAATCTGACTAATCTATTTTAGGTAAGGGAGCGTTAGAAGCCTTAATCAATGAATACGCAAAAAGTTTATTACATTACGAAAAAATCTCAATTTTTAAAATAGAATTAGAGTTATAATAAACTTTATTGAATGATAATATGTGGAAATCAATAATTTTGATCAAAATGGCTCTTCTCGTAGCTTAGATTTATTTTCTAATTCGTTATGCAAATCTAGCTTCAATCTGTCAGTCCGGCCTACAACACTGTGAAGGAACTTTGCCATATGTTACTTACTGCACCTAAATATATTAATCAACAGATCTGTTGATTAATATATTTTAATTATTATAAAGCTTCAAGCTGTAGAAAGGTAGGCATGGGGAGCTTAAGACACTCCACTCTTCACTTTCCGGCAAACTCTGGGGCGGCGGAACTCAACACCGCGCATTACCTCAACACCAGAGCGGGGAAATGAAAATAATTAAAATATTTTATTATCCCTAGCGGGGTATACAGAGAGCATGGAGCGTCAAACACACGCTACGCTCTACATACCTCTTTTGCTTCGTCTACTGTCAACAATTTTTTCATGCCCTTCAGTTCCTTTTTAGCCGACCTTCCCCGTCACTCGAGGTCTCCTCTCCGAACTTACTTAATATTTTCATTCCTAATATTTTCCTCATTCTATCATTCCATCATTACTCATTCCTTCGAAGTGACCAAACCACCTGAGCATCTTCTTTATTCTCGTCGTGACATGCTCGTCATCAATGAAGAGAAACTAGCACGTACTAGACGTGCTTGTTTGTCTTTATTGTGGAGTCGATCAGCTAAACTGACTCTGAACTAAACCTACGAAGAGATCGCATCTCCACAGCATTCATCTTTCTCCAGTGTACTTCTGAAATATCAAAGTTCTGCTGCTTTCATATAAAAGCATCGGTACCGCCACTTGGCAGCTTTGCTGACGTTTCGCCGTCTTATCAACGCAGCTAAGGCACTGTTAACTCTGTTACCAGCAGCAGTGCCGACGCCTTTCAATTTCTATTTCGTTTCTTTCATCTCTACTAAGCAAACTTCTAAAATGCCACTGCATTCACTTGTTTGAATTATATTGTTAATAATTTATATAATTAATTATTTTGGTAATAAATATAACCTATTTTATTCAGGGGACCGGCTCCTCGACATACCTTGCAATGTATGTGGCGATAGAAGCTCCGGAAAACATTACGGCATCTACAGTTGCGACGGTAAACAACACTTTTTTATATATTTCGTTCATTTATATGTTTATGTTACGTTTCATGATTATTTAATGGATAATTGTATGATAATTATATTTTATTCAAATAAAACTAAACCAATTGATTATTTAAAAAGACACTTTAAAAATATATTAGGAATAAATTTAACATTTTTTACATTTTCTTACAGTTTGTTTTAGTTCTCTTCTTTAAAATTATAGCATTATGCCTCATATTATTTATTATTTTTATTTATAAAATAATAGTCTTAAAAATATATTACTCCTTATTGTATTACCGTTTGAAAGAAATTTTGATTTAAATTTGTAATATAACAAAATATACGTTGAGAGTATGGAAACTTATACAGTAATATAGCTTAAGTATTTTATTGTCTTGTCTTTTTCAACTTGAAACATTCCATAAATAATTGCCAGGTTGTTCCGGTTTTTTCAAGAGATCAATTCATCGAAACCGAGTGTACACTTGCAAGGCAGGCGGAGAGATGAAGGGTCGCTGTCCTGTAGACAAGACACATAGAAATCAATGCCGAGCCTGCAGACTTGCAAAATGCTTTCAGGCTAACATGAACAAAGACGGTTAGTAAAAATAGACATTTTTATTTAAATCAAAAGATTATATACCTAAAAGGATAATGTTATTGTAAATATTTGAAACCATAGAGTATAAAAGTTACTATGTAAATTTATAAAAATACCTTGGAAAACTCTATCTATTAAATCTAAGGATTAACCTTTCCAAGTTAGTGAGAAAGAGATAAATTATAATAGAATCGCAATAAATAAATGACAATAATTTATTTTTCCTGCGAATTGATTGTAGGTGTGTCTTTGACAAAGTGTTCAATTTCTTAGTTTACGGCTTTTAGGCGTGCCAGTTGCAAAATGCTAAATATATAAATAAAAAATACATTTAAAACAAAAACAAATCTTTTAAATATTATTTTGGTGAAACAGGGTGGGTGGTCAAAAATAGAATTACAAAAAACATATAATTGCTAATTTAACGGTAACACATACCCTTTCTCTAAAATAATATATGGCTTAACTAATGAATAATTGAAATAAAAAAAAAACACTAGAGTTTAAATTAAGCACAATATCAATTTCAGTACTACTATTCGTTGATTCATACAATAGCGAATACTCTCATGAGATTGGAGACTGGAGCACTGTAATGGCATGGTCATATATCCATCATGGTCGCAGCAGGTTGTCTAGTCCAGAACACATTCGCTGAAATATAGAATGAAATAAAACTAGCTGGCACTGTGCGGTTCAATTTCCACTGCTCGATCCTATCTGTCATTACGTCACCACGACGTACCCAATATTGCGCTACACTGTCAGCCATTGTCGTCTTTATTTATTGTCGTTGTTAATATGCTTCGATAAATACTGGACAACGTGTAAATATATTGAAAGCAGTACATTTTTATATCACTTATATATAAATACACACATACATATTTTGTCTCTTATATAAGGTAGTAGTTACCATTAATTTAAAATAAAACTAATAGATAATAGTTTTTAATTGTTTATTGATTTTGAATCAAGTATAAGTACTACATCATTAAATTTGAATCTCTTACGTTCAGTATAATTTTGTGAATAATTGAATATTCATAGAGTTCTATGTCGGTCGCAAGTCGGGCGATAGCTCTTGTAAATACAAAGCTTTTAAATAATCTACTTTGATTAGAACGCTCGAAGGTTAGGGCTGTCAGATAGTCAGATATGCTGTCAAATTAAATATAATTTAAAGACATCACTAGTGCCTCATCTATTTCCGAATATTCTTAATTAATATGAATAATATAATATATTATAAACTTATACATCATATTTAATTACACTTTATAACAATAATTAATACAAAAATTTACAAAATCTTTAGATACACATATATAGATACATATTGTTACTACATAATTTATATATTTCGCTATATTCAATTCTAAAGCCGTATTTGATGTTAGCACGTTCCACCCGTGAATCAATAAGCTAGTGAACTCCACACAGGCTGTAGGTATAGGACTGCCTATACCTAACCTACACTACCACCGGAGCCGCGGGTGGAGCCCTGTCGGTGGAGGAGCAGCGTTGCGAAGTGCGGTCTCGCCGCAGGTGCGCTGTCGCTAAATAATTCACGAGCATCACTTTGTGCCGCCGCGACCCGGATTACCTTTATATGTTTACTCGCTCGCGTAATTATACGCCCTCACGAAACTTACCCGCCACAAACGGCGCCTTATATTGACTATAAGTTGACGTGCTTATATTTTATATTATAAATACATCGAAAATTGTATTTCCAACAACACAACGTATGCTAGGCAGAGGGAGCTTAGTGTTAAGACAGTCCGTTCTCCACATGTTTTTTATATTTTTATTATATTTTTCTAAAAATCTAATTGTTATACCTATTTGCTTAATATTTTTACTACATGTATATGCGTATTGTTAACTTCGATGTTCAAAGTTTCAAACACAGTGGCTGTGCACGTGATATCTACGAGATATAAAAAATACTTTACTATCCTCTTGTTTGAATTCTTAGAATTTGTTAATAATTGCTCTATGTTCTCCACTTTTCACAATTTTTTGAGACACAGTGTAGTGTAGGAAGAAAACGCCATGCCTTGCCACACACTTTGTTTTACTATCACAAAATTGAAAATATTTTCATATGAAATATGAATAATTTAATCTTAGTATCGCCAGTGAAAGTGAGATATTTACTCGTACGATCGTAGCTCCATTATTCAAATACAATATTTGTATCCCATAATATCAAATAAATGTTCAATAGAACAGAATCATAATTGTCTAGGTATAATAAAATGGCCGATATGAAATTCTGTACTAGGTATACCTGACTGACAGGCACACAAAGAATACCAACATATTATTATATATGTATGTACATGTAAATATAAAACTATCTTTCAAACATAATTTTTCCCGACTGCTAAGGAAGGGTTATGTTTTTCGCGCGTATCTTGTATGTATGTAATATTCTTTATTACCTCGTATCTCCAGAACCGCTGAACGGATTTACATATTTGAGGTATCGTTAGATTCGTATTAGCAGCCCAAGTGTTCTTAGATAGGTGACGTTAATAAAAAATAATCATGGCGGCTGTGGTACGCCATTGGACGTAGTGAAAAATTTTTTTTTCGTTTCGAATACCACAACATGGGTATCAAATTCAAGAGCTCAATTTCAGGATTTCAAAAAGGTATATCATGATTATCATTACTATAATAAATTCTAACAAAAAAATGAAAAATAAAAAAATATTTGTAAAAACAAAAACCCCGACTGCATCAAACTAAAAAGAAAATAAACAAGCCCAATAGTTTATTAGGATTAACAGTCGGGACCTATAAGTAATTCTTCAATCAATAAAATCTTTACCAGGAATTCCGCATAATTTAAAGAGGTCCCGACTGTTAATCCTAATAAACTATTGGGCTTGTTTATTCCCGACTGCTAAGGAAGGGTTATGTTTTTCGCGCGTATCTTGTATGTATGTAATATTATTTATTACCTCGTATCTCTAGAACCGCTGAACGGATTTACATATTTGAGGTATCGTTAGATTCGTATTAGCAGCCCAAGTGTTCTTAGATAGGTCACGTTAATAAAAAAATATCATGGCGGCTGTGGTACGCCATTGGACTTAGTGAAAAAAAAATTTTTTGGTTCGAATACTACAATATGGGTATCAAACTCAAGAGCTCAATTTCAGGATTTCAAAAAGGTATATCATGATTATCATTACCATAATAAATTCTAACAAAAAAATGAAAAATAAAAAAATATTTGTAAAAACAAAAACCCCGACTGCATCAAACTAAATAGAAAATAAACAAGCCCAATAGTTTATTAGGATTAACAGTCGGGGCCTATAAGTAATTCTTCAACCAATAAAATCTTTACCAGGAACGCCGCATAATTTAAAGAGGTCCCGACTGTTAATCCTAATAAACTATTGGGCTTGTTTATTCCCGACTGCTAAGGAAGGGTTATGTTTTTCGCGCGTATCTTGTATGTATGTAATATTCTTTATTACCTCGTATCTCCAGAACCGCTGAACGGATTTACATATTTGAGGTATCATTAGATTTGTATTAGCAGCCCAAGTGTTCTTAGATAGGTGACGTTAATAAAAAACAATCATGGCGGCTGTAGGACGCCATTGAACTTAGTGAAAAAAAATTTTTTCGTTTCGAATACCACAATATGGGTATCAAATTCAAGAGCTCAATACGAGGAATTCAAAAAGGTATATCATGATTATCATTACTATAATAAATTCTAACAAAAAAATGAAAAATAAAAAAATATTTGTAAAAACAAAAACCCCGACTGCATCAAACTAAAAAGAAAATAAACAAGCCCAATAGTTTATTAGGATTAACAGTCGGGACCTATAAGTAATTCTTCAATCAATAAAATCTTTACTAGGAACCCCGCATAATTTAAAGAGGTTCCGACTGTTAATCCTAATAAACTATTGGGCTTGTTTATTTTCTCTTTAGCTTGATGCAGTCGGGGTTTTTGTTTTTACAAATATTTTTTTATTTTCTATTTAGTTTGATGCAGTCGGGGTTTTTGTTTTTACAAATATTTTTTTCTTTTTAGTTTGATGCAGTCGGGGTTTTTGTTTTTACAAAAATTTTTTTTAGTTATATGTTTGTTCAAGTTATAAAATTATGTTCGAATAAAATTAAAATTTTTACCATCTTTTTCAGTCACGTACCACAGGAAAAAAATGTAATGAATACTTTACATTCAAAACATTTTAAATTCGAATTTTAACCAATCAAATAAATTCGTAATCCTCAATCAAACTTTGTAAAATTAATTTTAAATCGATACTGTTGCCACCGATAAGCTTTTGTTGAAGAGTTTTATAATATTCATTAAAAGTTAAAGGGTTGATATCAAAAAGCTCTTACTTGGAGCTTTAAAGTTAACCAACTGCCTTTTACAGAATTTTAAACTGGATTTTTCACCATACTTGAATTGAAACTTGTATTAAATAGCTTTATATCGTATTCAAAATGATTAAATCATTGTTATTTTAACAATTAATAAATTAAATATCATAACATCATCAAATGCATATACCTCATTTTCAAAAAGAAAAATTATTTATTCAAAAAGAGGTCATATTATAATCGTTGTTTTTCTGTCCGAATATATAATAGTAATGTTATATACTTGAAATAAGAAGAAGGCGTTGTAAACCGATATAATATAATAAACAAATCATTATAATTATCAAATAATTTTGTAAACAGTATTACACTGTCTCGAAGACGGCAGCGGTTGTCTGAAGAAAGCATGGCCGCGGCGGCAGGCGACAAGGGGCAAACTTTTCAATTACCGCCATGTCGTGTTACCCCGCAGCGGGTTAAATTAATTCTCTCCACTTCACAAAAAGATTCACCTTACCCCACGCCGCCCCTGTGAATCGACATCGTCCATTCTGACGTTTTTCCAATTTTTTTCCCTGATATTTTCCGGCGTTCACCCGTAACATACTGACGTTTCACAATATTTATTTTTAATTTAACGGTTCGCGCGCAAGATTCGGAATCTACGGTGTGCTTACCTTTTCGAAGTTCTTTTGTGCAAAAAGAGTATTAAACTGTAATGAATTGGAACGCAACCTTTCCCTGTGCCCCTGGATGTTTATATAAGCTCTTTTGTTACTTATCTACTCACCAACTGTTGATTATCTTTGTAATTAAATTTAACATTTACATTTTAGGTTTCTAAAATATATGTAGAGTGAGAATATATATACTATATTATAATATCTAAATAAAGCAACATTTCTCTTTCTCATTATTTAAACAAAAATATATAAATATCATTTTCATTTACATATACATATTTTTTCTGTATATAAAATAATAATAATTAGATAAAAAAAATAATTTTAATATATATCTACTCTTATTATCTACTCTTATTAAAATATTTTTTTTATTTAATTATTATTATATTAATATTAATATATTGAATGTTTATATATTTTTATATTTATTTAAATAGCTTTGATATCTTAAAGGTTATTTGATTCAATGAAACAATAATTGATAAATCATTTTTAATCATCCTGGATATTATGTATCAACATATTATTTATGGAGCAGTAGGCCAAACTGACCGTAAACATGATGATTTTGGGCCCGTTAGTGAAAATACATGCATTATCTTAAAATTATTTTCACCTCTGACTTTGGTAAGTCAAAGCGCGGCGTTGTGTTGCGTCGCTTACAGGCAACATCTCGAAGATGTTTTCCTAGAGAAAGAAGTCTCTTAACACTGGCTCCCAAACCTATCCCTTATATTCTTAATTTTACTTTTTATGAAGTGTTACTGCTATGAAACGATTTATCTAAACATTAATAGTATTTAGCCCTAAAATAAAATTTGATGACCCTTTTCAACTAAACCATTGCGTGCTACACACATCGGAAGCGTTACAAATTGAATAGATTGAGCACCAAGAGAATTCGGGAGCTAGAATCCTAACACGTGTTCGACACCTCCTGCTCTCACCGTGGTCAGCACGGTGAGATCAGGAGGGGAGTTTGCGAGGGTGAGCAGCATTTCACTATTATTGTGAAATTTGTAATGCTTGTAGAAATGCTATTATGGACAAATTAGTGTTCGCCCCGTTTTAATTATATAATACGTAATAAAAAATTGTATCGTTTATTTTAATGTTAGAATCTTTTGTTTACAGAACACAATATAATATGTAATTTAATAGTTTATAATCATTATATTTTCTTAAATTATTAATTATATTATTCTAATAATGCTTTCTGAGTCGATAACAAACAGGCTATACCTACAAAGAGACATCATTTTAAAAGATAATCTAATTAAAATCTTTGCATTTGAGGCCTGTCGAGTCTCAGGGTCACAAACGTGTAACTATAAAAGCGACAGGTTGTAGGTTGAATCCCGGTCGAGGAAATTAAATATTTAATATTTTCATTTCTTCGCTCTGGCGTCGGGGCCAAGCACGGCGTTTAATTTCGCCAGTCTACACACAATGTTATTTTTTTTTCTTCTTTGATTCATGTAAATATATCCCTACAAAATAAAATCAGCTTCACGCTGTATCCCGCACGCAGCAGGGTAGGCAAAGGGAACCTAATGTTAAGACACTCCGTTCCCCATTTTCCGCCGAATTCTGGAGACATTGCGTGTTGAGTGGCAGAACTCAACGCCTCGACACCAGAGCGAAGAAATGGAAATATAAATTTAAGTAAATATTGCACCTCCTCGAATGGAGATCGAACGAACAACCAATCGGTTTTAGAGTCACACTTTGTGCCCCTGCGCCACGACTGGTCTCAACGTATTAAAAGGTTTTATTATATAACTAACACTATCATAATATTTACTTATATAGTTACTATGCGAAAAGGAGTTTGCATTTATAGGTTACTATCCCTAAAAGAGAAACGGAAGTTTAAGCGGATTGCTTACGGATACAATCTTATTGTGATATTTATTATCAATCTGTCCGATTATTACAAATATATATATATTTTTTAGGTTCTCACTGTATCCCGCACACACCAGGGTGGGCAGAGGGAACCTAGTGTTAAGACACTCGGTTTCTCACTTTCCGCCAATTTCAGGAGGCATTGCGTGTTAAGTGGCGTAACTCAATGCCGCCCTCGACACCAGAGCGAAGAAATGAAAATATAAATGTAAATAAATATTTCATCTCCTCGAGTGGGAATCGAACCCACAACACACTTTGTGCCCCTGCGCCACGACTGGCCTCTCACTATGCTAAATATTTTGACAAAGTGATTTAGCCCTTAGAAAGATTAAATCATATCGACACATTCTAATTTCCGTGTCGTGCGTGAACATATTATTGCATGGTCATAGTAAAAAAAAATTAATGAGATAAACTGCTGCATCTGGCATTGATGATAGATTTTTTTTATGTTACTTTAAGCTATAGTTAATTAATTTCTGTTTTACAGTGGGGACTTAATTGCATTACAGACGAGTGGATTTGTTGAGGTTTAGTCGTAATTGGTTTTTGGTATTAATAATAATTAGTAGTAATATTTAATCACAACAAAATGTTTTCTTTACCTGCCTATAATTATTGCATTTTGCTGTTACACTTTGATTGAACATAAAAAGACTTTTGTTTAATTATTTATTAATAGTAAATATTTATTATAAACTATTTTCATGCAGAACTAAACAAATATAAACAAACTTATTTTGTAGAACAAAACAAAGTAGCGCGGTACATTGTCACTCAAAACTTAAGTATTGAAACATCTCAATGCTCCAAAACCGCTAGCGGCTTACCGTTGCCAGTTACTGCCTCAACTTTTCCGTAGATTAAGTTTTATCGTGTCCTTTCAAAATAACTATTATTTTAAAAGATTACTTTTGAAGTTACAGATTAAATACTATTAGATATTTTGATACATTATTTTTAGTAATTTTTATTATATCTTGTGCCTATTTAACAAGTAAATAATAAATTGGTAATCTTTAAATATGTTGTTGATTTCTGTCGACTGAAAATATATGTATGAAAATAACTATTTATTGACATAAGTCGTGCTTCAAAGACCGGCAGGGTCGAAGGATGAAAAGCTGGATATTTCTCATATTTATATCGGTGCACTCGAAACGTTCCCGAGATCGGTGCTTAGGCTTTTATACATTTGAGGAAATGTGTTCCCTAAAGGTGATAGTGGTAAGGAGTAATTTCGTGCGCAGGTGTTACAAGCCGTGGGACAAAGCCCACCTGACGCGGCCCCTCTGCCTCTTCGCTGCCCTCCGCCCTCTCTGGCTCGTTAATGATGATGTGCTCAGCCAGCAGACTATTTCACTTCTGAATACATCTTTCTCACTTTTAATCTTACCTCCCTGTCGCTCTCGTTACAATTCGTCGTTCCATCCCCTTCTATCTAGGTTCGCCTGGCCGCTTCCACCTAGTCAATTCGGCAAACGCGAATCTACTTTGTGTCGGAAATGTAATGGAACAAATGCGGCTGGAATTAACGTCGAAACGAATGTCGGGACATGGGGTCGTTCTCTTGGAGGATATTTTCCATGTGATGATTTCGATGCACATCGGTGGAACTGTAGTATTGAAATGTTTATTATATATTTTGAAAGATATTTGATATATGCTTATTTCTAAAAGGCACTGGTAGAATAGCGTCATGATAATATTAGTTCACTAACTTTGACACTAAAAGCCTGTTACTTCGACACAAAATAGTGTATCTTGTGAGTGTTTTAGTGCTATGGAGAAATTAATGTACAATATACAATAATTTCTCCATTATATTATAAGTTCTGGTAGGTGAAATGCAAAGTAAGAAATAAAAAATAACCAGAAATCGAAATTGTAACATATCTATTGGAATAATAAATACTTCTAGTACCAAGTCTTGAGCAAATTTCATTAAATTATATTTAATCTTAATAATTAAAAGATAGAAGAACATTTACTCTATTAAAATATTTTCAATTTTTTTCACCCAATAAACAAATAATGTTATAACGTTAGGCGGCCTCACATTACATGATTAAATGAGGCACACATAAAAAAATTAAAAAATGCCAATAGACTGTGGAAAAACACAAAAAAATATTATTTTTCGAGTATTTTGTTGCGTGTATGTGTTATTTAAACATTTTTTAATGATAAATATTTATTATGTATGAAATGAACGCAAATATAAGTTTGTCATGTTTTTTGTATGCAATTTCTATAATTTTTTTACGTTTTTACTTCATGCCAAATTTCATAACTATAGGTCCACGGGAAAGTACCGTACCGTAAGTTTTGATTACGCGGCAAATTTCATACAAAACAGCAATTTCGATGCATAAATACTCCTATATTTTGATTGCGTTGACTAAGAAGCTGATTTTTTTCTTTGATCCATAGACCCAAATATATAAAATGAATTTCAGTTTGATATTTCCACGCGATCTCGAAATAAATGGTCTTGACAGACGATCAAGAAAGTGACCCTATAAGGGTTCCATTTTTACCTTTTGTGGTATGGAACCCTTAAATTGTTGTAATATTACACGTCTTATACAGTAGCCATCTAAAAGTAACCTGCCAAAATAACAAACAAAATACGTAATAGGAGCACCAAATACAAATGTTTCTAAAGGCAACGGCGCTCAGTTTCTTCAAGTCATGCTATCTGAATAACACGCCCTACGTCTTTAGACAGTGTCATGACCGCTTAAGCTTTGATCTCTATATTATGACTAAAAAAATATAAAATGAATCACTTTATGCTTTACGATTATTGTTATAAAATTGTTATGATAAAATATAAAATTGTTGTTATTTAAATTCAATATTTTAATTTAAGTGATAAGACTAGATAGAAATTGGTGTTAGTTACTAATATTGTTGAAAATATATTTATTAATATGTTTATAAAAATGCTTCAAAAACTGTCCAATATATTATCATTTTAACTAATTTTTAATTTTACTTACGACCATACAAGACGCAAAAATGTACAAGTTATATTTTTTCCACAATGAACTGGAATGATTTGAATACACAATACATGAACAAACGCAATGATTTGAATATTTATTAATTTAGAATTTTAGATTTTTAGATCTATTTAGCATTTTCTTTAGCTTCACGCTGCATTCCGCACAAACTAGGGTAGGCAGAGGGAACCTGGTAACCTAGTGTTAAGATAATTCGTCGCCCTTAAGACACTACCGTTCCCCATTTTCCGCCAAATAGTGGAGGCATTGCGTGCTGAGTGACAGAACTCAACGCTACGGTTTGCCTAGAGTCTAGACACTAGAGCGAAGAAATGAAAATATTAAATATTTAATTTCCTCGAGAGGAGGAACCCACAACCTGCCGAATTTACAGTCACCCAGCGCCTTGTACCCGATTATTAAATTACTTAAATTTGAAATTTTAAGAAGCCATATTCTTATAATAATTAGAAATCTTGTCTTAAAAGTGCGCCTAGCACGTTGGTCAATAAACCTTTTGACCATTCACCAATTCGGCTTCGTGAAGCTTTCATAGGCTAGGAGGCGAGCGGCTGGGATTATTGGGTCATTAATCACACCCCTCCCACGTACAGGCGCTTACCAAGTCCTTCTTCTGTAATATCGATAAAATAATTTTATAAAAATTAGCTTGGTTTTTGAAACGTTGAGATTAAAGTGTAATCAAACGTTGAACCTTAAGTAAATTGTACAGTGTTCTTAAAATATTGGCTTTTCACTTAAATTAATAAACGCTTGTAAATGTTGGCAAATGGCTGTTCCGTGCCAAAATCAGAATAGTCTTATGCCTACCCCAGTAGTAATAGAAAATTAGTCCTGAAAAATTTTTAAAAAAGTTTACACAAATATCTTAAGACACGCTTATGGCAGTGAGTAAAGGAAATGATGACAATTTGTAAAATTGATGAATTTAAAAAATTCAAAAACTATCTAGTACAACCCCAAAGTAAGGTAGCTAATTCAGTTCCATTAAAAAAGTAACTATTCCTGTACTTTATATTATATATGTGAACATATAAGAATTATTTATAACAAACAAAAAAGTAAAAATAAATATAATTTAGGTAACAAAAAACATATTTACCTGTATTACATAGTAATAATATCGATAGTTGATACTGGAACAACACTGTACTATCGACCGCAGAACTCCATTTACGGGCGACTACAGCGTTGATACATAGTTACCTAGCCCACCTCCCCCCTCGAAGAAATCTGGTGTGAGGTACCATTACACTTCGCTACAACAGATGTTTCTGAGAGATCTTGCACTGGAGTCGACCAAAAATAGTCTTATGTTAGGATCATTAATACGACTTTATGCTGAAAATAGATTATATATTTTTTTTAATTTTTTCTCTTACATAGAAAAAAATGTGTGATTGTTTTTAAATAATAGTGTAATATCAAGGATATTGGGAATAAGGAAGCAATGTGCGTGCTTTAATACTTAAAAAAATCTTACATATAATTACATATTCTTTATACAGATAGCTATTTTGCTCCTAATGCATAGAGTGGCTGACAGTCAATAAAACTATTGGCTGTATAGAGCTGAAGCCAGCTTATAAGGCACTAAGATAGAAAGTTTAAATTTTTCGAAACCGCAAAAAATGGGATTTTGTGTTTCGTAGACTTTGCGAACTTTGACACGTATATGATAATAAATATATTAAACTTTCGCCCCGGCTTTGTAAAAGTAAATTGGTGATTGATTAAAATTGGTGTCATAAGGTTTAATTCTATATAAATCAAATCAGCTTCACGCTGTATCCCGCGCACAGCAGGTACGTAGGCAGAGAGAACTTGTGTTAAGACACACCGTTCCCCACGTCTATATAAAGTTATTTATTATCACCAGAACGAAAAAGGAAGACGAACTCCAATCGTTTGACGTACAGCTTTAAAAGTATTGATATATCCGTGTTGCTTTCTCACTGTACTCTAACTAATTCTATATCTAATATAATAAAGAAAGTGAACAAAATGTTTATATGTATCTTACTTATTATTTTAACATATTCTAATTTATATTTTACATGTTTTACTTGTATCAATGACGTAAAACAAAATATTGTAAAGAGCATTCAATTTGTTTTAAATCTATAAATGAATCAAAATAACTATTTGGTCAGATTGTTTTGTTATAATTGCAAGAAAACAACAAAGTGATGATCAATTCGTCGAGATATAACACACAACATATGTATTGAATTTTATGAATAAGATTTCTTTATTTAAAAATTCTATCTTGCAAACTATTTTTATGTAAAAAAAACAGTCAAAATCAAATCGACCACGCCCATCGGGGGTTCTGTGTAAATTTCACGATTGGCAGTCTACGCAAAAGAATTGAAGGTCAACGGGACGTACACGTCAAATAAGAGATGTACCGTGCCTGAGGCTAGTAGCTAATAGTACTATTAACCGTTTAAATCAAGCAAGGGATGCGCCACATAAGTGTAAAGATCAGATAACGTCTCGCGAACTGTATAAGTTAAAAGCTATAAATGTTTTGTAATGTGTAACATAACTTCACAATTTTCGATTTTTTTTCCTATGTTTATATTGCATGTTCTCTAATATATGGAAAATATAAAGCATAAACATATAACTATTATAGTATCGTTTGGTTGTTTTGACTTTAAAAAAAATCTGTATTTCAAGGGAATGTGGGAACGGCGTATCTTAACATTAGGTTCCCAGGTTCCCTCTATCTACCCTGCTATGTGTGCGGGATACAGCGTGAGGCTGAAAAAAAATGTTGTTATCACCTCTGTAGGGACATATTTACAAATTTCCGCTACCCACAGATAACTGCTTCGAATTATTATTTTGGCAAGATCGAATGCAAATTAATATTTTTGTCATTTTTAGGAAAGAACCGTCTTTTGTAGGGAGAATATTATCGATTCGATTTTGTTTGTTACATCAGAACTTTTGACTGGGTGAACCGATTTTGATGATTCTTTTTTTATTTGAAAGCTGATGCTTCCCGTGTGGTCTATTTCTGACAATGTAATCCGCAGGAAAATCACATGTCTTAAATTTCCATTAAGCATGTGTTCGACAAATGAACGAATAACTTAATATAACGCCTATCAATTTTGATGATTCTTTTTTATTGGAAAAGATAGTGTATCTTTTCAAGGGTAGTTTGATGAAAGTTTGGTTAGGTTCTGATTGTGGGATCCGGTGGACGTCGGTTTTTTTGTTAAAAATTGTTTAAATTTTATTTAAAAAAAAAACCTATAAACATTTGAATATAGCAGGATTTAAACTTTTTATTTGATTTTTTTTGTATATATAAATTTTACATTTTTTTATTACTATTTTAGTTTATTTCAGGCATACGCCACAAAATATTAAAACAAAATAGGAAAAACGTTACGAAATATTTTTTCTAGACACAGTGATGAACTGTAAAAACAATATACTGAAAACATTCAATATATTTATTTATTTTTAATATGTGTACAAAGTATTTAAAATTAGTACATAATATTTCAATTGATGGTTTCTCAAATTTTAATGCCAAAACATACTCAAATATTTTAACAATGTTCGCATTTTGAATCATAATTAAATTATTATTTTTCTCTTAATATTCAAGATATAACTAAATATTGTATATATATATATATCTACTTACTACGAGTATATATATCTAATAGTATTAATACCCCCACAAATTTTCTTATAATCTGAACTATTGATACTTTTCCATTATTGATTTTTTATTTCACCAGAAGTTGTCTGTAAATTAAATTAAATATATCGAAACGATAAATGAATATAAAACCGTGAACGCGATATATATACTCAAAAATTATAATAAAAAACTTTAAAAAAACTTTTTTATTTACAAGTATATAAAACAATTGATTTCTTGTAAATACTACTTCATTTATAAACAGTAATTAACTTTAACAAACATCGAAAAAAACGCCTACGGCTTAACAGAACAATGTAGGTCCATGTACTCGTAGTTTTTATAACAGCTATCTATACCTTTTGGAAAAATACTGTTTGTTTACTTTCAATTCGTTAGAGCGGGGGCTTCTGGCTGGCTGATAGATGTTTGAAGTTAAATCTCCCTTTTAAACGTTTAAAATGTGATTCAGCGGAGACCTTTTGTAAAGGTTTAGTAACTTGCAAAAATTGTAAGGTAATCGCTTTAGAATGATTGCCACCAATTCCATCATGTATTTAGTAAAAAATATACAAATTTTATATTTTTATTGTACCTTTGACCAAAAGGTTGGTGAGATTTATGTTAATTTACTTTGATTTTATATGTGAACGCAATTTAAATTTTGTCTTAAAATGTAAAAAATGTGATTGGATATCTTTTTGGGTTCCGTAGCCCAAAAGAAAATAAAACGCTTCATGT
Organism: Heliconius himera; assembly: GCA_021202915.1. NCBI lineage: Eukaryota > Metazoa > Arthropoda > Insecta > Lepidoptera > Nymphalidae > Heliconius > Heliconius himera. The sequence goes on from JAJHJA010000063.1 coordinate 247,098, forward strand.
TGTGCTCGTTTTTCTGTCTAACTATAGTCCAGTAATCTAAGTTTTTATTTTTGAAATAAGTCTAATCAAATACTTGTATTTATCTTCTTATTTTCTTCTTTTCTTTCATTCTTCAGGGATTTAAATACTTTGGTGGGACGACAAAGCGTCGTAATAGTGTAGTAGATGTTCCTGTATCATAGTGTTTTAATTATTATTTAAAAAAAAAAATATTGATATTTTGCCGGCCAAATAAGGTCTTGAAAATCTATTTGAAATGATTATAATAAATAACTGTTTATTGTTATTTTTTCTTAAAAAATAACTCTCATATTTTTCTATTTCTGTTTATTTTTATGGAATAGGACAAAATAAACGAAGTAGAATTCATTTGTACACGGCAAACTTTCATAACATTTTTTTCAAATTAAAAATAACTGAGCTTTATTACAGTAGTATTAAAGACAATTTAATTTGTAAATGATAATTTGATTTTTTTTAAATAATGTATAAAGGCTCCATGTAAGATTCATCTTGAATATCTATAAAGTAATTAAAATCTCACTTAACCGTGTCACTCTGTAACTAAACCCCATGACTTGGATGCCCCTTCAGGAAGAGGAAGCAGTGGAATTTAACCCTAAAAACTTACCAGTATAAGTGCATTTTACTATAAGTTTATACTGAAGGGACGGGAAAGAAGCCGAGAAAAAGCACGTGTCCCATTTGGGATTACATTCGCCCTATAAGCAAAGGTTAACATTTGCTACAATTGAGTATGTTTTCCATGCTCGACTACGTTGTCGTTGGCCATATACTCTATGCCCACGGCGAGTTAAAACATTTATAACTTCTTGAATTGACTTCGATGATGATGTTTTTTATTTAAGTGGTTTGACATCCGTGTATTTTTTCATATACTTGACTTGTATCCAAATCTATATCTATAGTATTATATAAAGAGTAAAGATTTCTATGTTTGTAGTAAATAAACATAAAAACTACTGAACCAATTTAAAAAATTCTTTCATCATTAGAATGCTACATTATCACTGAGTAACATAGCCATATTTGTTACTTAAAAAATTCAGGAATCCCTACTAAAACTTCAAAAATTTTACCCAAGTAGTAAAAAAGTTGGCATAAAATTTCTTTCATCGCTTGTGCTGCAGAAACTGTTGAAGATCATCATATTAAGCAAACAAGTCGTATACGACTTATGTTCTTAAGTTCACGAGTGCGAAGCGGCGGGCGAAGCCTATATCAATAAAATAACTTTTCTTACTAACACAATTCTAAATACTCTGTAACAAAAACTTATATTCAACATATTTCAGGCCAAAACGCTACCTTACGATGTAAATTTATAATATGCACTCCACAGTCCATACATACCCTTTCAATCGTATTTAAGCTATACCCGTGCGGAGTGTCCGTCACTATTCACATTTTCGCTTTAAGCCGGCATGAGCCGAGCGCGGGAACGAGCGTATGCGCCCGGGCCTTACCATGTGCGGGCACAATAGCCGCATTCTCATGGACTCAGCCTCGCTAAGCTGATTGCGTGACGTCATTACTCTGGGGCCGGTGCACATCGGTCGCGCTGCCTATTTTATTTTTTTATTTAATTTTACTTTGTTTTATCTGTGTTAATTAACGATCACTCCGTAATTTAGCAAATATCGGTTGTTTCGATTAGTTTTTAAAATGAATTGTAATTTTTTTATTGTAACTTTTTTTTATGATGTTTGTAGGCAATTTACTAGGATTTAAGGAGATTTGATAGAGGATTGTAACCATGATAATTGTCTGACAATGGACAACTTCTTTTCTTGTATTATTCTGAAAAAAATATATAACCTTATTTATCTATTCATTGCCAAAGCATAAATCATATTAAATTTAGATGATGATATCTAAATTTAATATTTCCTGTTCGTACTTACCATTGTAGGGTAAGGCGCAGAGAAACTTTCAAGACAACTTTCAGTTTTATTAAACAATTAAGGTCTGGCTACAAAAGGCACTTGGTTCATTAGTAGGTAAATATGATATAAAATATTAGCTTATTTATTATCTGGTAATTATTAACATAATGCACGACGAAAAGCTTTACCAACAAATAAATAAAGTATTATTGTTAGTTAAATACAAGTTAAATAAAGTATTATTGTTAAATAAAATTATAGTCGCATTTTCACAGTATAAACTCCGCCTGTTGAGCGTTTCATATTATAGGTTATATGCGACGTGATCCTGGCTTACCGGGGATCGGCCATCGGCTGCGAATAAGCGGTTCACGGCTGTATAATCCGCCGTGTTAAACAACGCCGAAGTTACTTTTCAAATATTAACTTTTTCGTCTGCGCTTTGTTTTTATTTCGAATATATTCTTTTAATAATTAAGTTTAAATTGTTAAAGTTAATATTGCTAAAGCTAAATCAATATAGACTATTTCTATAGAATAGTCTTTAGAGATGCATCGATTTTGATGCATTTTGTATGAAAATCACCGTGTTTACTAGCTTTCAAATAAAAAAAGAGTCATCAAAATAAGTTCACCCAGGCAAAAGTTCTGAGGTAACAAGCAAAAAAAATATCAATTTCAAATTCCAAATTTGTAATTTCCTTCTTTTAGAGAAGTTGGTTAAAATTTTTTTGCACATGCCCGTAAACTTAAATGTGTCAATTTTTATAAGTTGTACTTGTAGGTACGCTTATCTACAATTCTGAAATTGGTACGAAGGCCTCAGTGGACGAGTACGACTCGCACTTGACCAGTTTTTTTCAAAAAAATATATCATAACGTTAAGCTGCTCAATAATTTAATAAAAAAATTGAGGTGTAAATAATCTTTATATTTTTTAAATTGCTTGCATATAGCAGCATAGGCAGAGAGAACCAACAAATAAGACATTTCAAAATACTCCATTTAACCGCGTTCCGCCTGAATTAGAGACATTCCGTATTGTTTGTCGGAACTTAAGAGCGGAAAATGAGAATAATTAATTTCATTTATAACCCAATTGGGGCACACAATCCACAATATTCATAAAAAAAAATTAAATTAAATTAGCTTCACGCTGTATCCCGCACAAAACAGGGTAGGCAGAGTGAACCTAGTGTTAAGACACTCCGTTCCCCACTTTCTGCCGAATTCTGGAGGCATTGCGTGTTGAGTGGCAGATCTCAACGCCGCGCTTAACCTCGACACCAGAGCGAAGAAATGGAAATATAAATTTAAGTAAATATTTCATCTCCTCGAGTGGGGATCGAAGCCACAACCAGTCGGTTTTGCAGTCACACCTCGTGCCGCTGCGCCACGACCGGCCTTCATATTTCCACTTATATTTATTAATAATGAAAATTTTTTTTACTTAAGTACCTGTTGGATAAACAAACTGGAAATTTAAAAAATATATTTTTACCGTTTTTTTTTAAATTTTGCTTCCTCTTTCTCCATCCTTCGTCCATCTATTTAATGCTAACATCGATTACGCAAACAGCGGTACAGCACGAACGTGGACCGCGCAAACCAAAGCCACATCCGAGCGCTCTGAGCTCTCTGCCTCCAGCGCTGGCACACACGCATAAGCCTCATCCACTGAAACTTTCGCCGCCCTCGCCTTACACACCTTTGCCGCAACCATTCAATTTTCAGGTATTATACAGTTGCCTTTTAAGCTCTGATTTATTTGTTTTTGTTTGTTAACTTCACGCTGTATCCCGCACACGGCAGGGTAGGCAGAAGGAACCTAGTGCTTAGACACTCCGTTCCCCACTTTCCGCTGAATTCTGGAGGCATTGCGAGCTGAGTGTCGGAACTCAAGGCCGCGCTTTGCCTCGACACCAGAGCGAAGAAATGTAAATATAAATAAATATTTCACTTCAACGAGTGGGGATCGACACACAACCAGTCGATTTTACAGTCACACTTTGTGCCTCTGCGCCACGACCGGCCTTATTTGTTATTCAACTAAATTGCTCAGTGACCAAAATCTTAATAGTTTCTATTATTATTGTTTTTTGAAATGATAATGAAACGCAATACGATAATTTAAAATAATTAAGGCAAGATAACAAATATTTTGCAGTTTAGTATAAGTGGAATAAGTGAACCGGCTCCACTGAGTACAGCATCCTCGGCGGGATCGAGTGGTGCAGGTGGACCGGGTGCTGTCAGTCCTCTGCCCCTCTTAAGTGAACCTTTCCTAGCGCCCCCACCGCCTGGATTATTGCACATGCTTATGTCAAGTGATAAATGTCAGGTATGATTTAAATCTGTGTACTTTTTTATTCTGGTTAATTTTGTATATCATATTGTCTGAAATCTTCGATTTAAGACGTAACCGTTACTCGTATAATACCCTGCCCTGCTGTGTGCGGGATACAGCGTGAAGCTAATTTATTTTATTTAATTTGTATAATGCCTAATACTCTGCAGTTAGTGAATTTGTCTTACATACAATATGTTAAACCCTTCTTTAAATCTATTTAGGAGCTAATGTGGAGTGCTAAACAGTTGCAACTTCAAGGCGACCCTTCACTATTGCGTCCACCACCTAACGCTTTTGGCACCCCTCTCGCACCAACATGGGAATTACTACAAGTGAGTTAAAATTTAAATTTGTTAGATTAGTACGGAACCCTCGTTGGTCCAATCCGGCTCTCACTTGACCGATTTTTTTTTCTAAATAAAAGAAATAATTTATTTTAAATTTCTTATTTGCACCTATATTTTTTATTTATTTTACTATCATTTACTTGCAGCTTCGCTCCCTTGACAAATAACTATAATATAGAAATAACTAAAAGCTATGTATATTTTGAGTTCCCGAGGTAACTTTGAACGTAATTACAGTGGGTTAGAAATATTATTTCTATTCCAACCACTAGCAGCTAAGAATAGCGCGGCAAACTTACTCTTCAGTTTTATATTTTACTTGAAGCCTAGATAAATTTATAACAAAAAATATAATTTTTAATTTCTTTCAAGATTCTTTTTTCTGATTCGACTAATATATAATTAAATATAACTTTTAAAATCCACAAGTAGTTGTTGCAGTTATGTAATTGACAACTGTAGGTGTCTTTTAAACTGTAGGGCGGGCGCGGACTCGCGATTGGGCGGCCGAAGGGTGACTTTTCGCCTTCACTTGACTTACTCCGCCCATTGCGTTCCACAATATTGACTTTGTTACGCCTACAGACATCATGTATTTCTATATAAAACATTATGTGTTATATGCACTTAATTTGTATATTCTATATGCCTATAGACTAAAATTAAGAGAAGGAACGATAAACTATGATATCCTACTGATTAAAAACTATCTTACATATATCTTATGGTGACTTAATTATAATACTAATAATAATATTTAAACTTTTAACTTTTAGAAGTATATTACAAAAACAGATAAAATATTGTCTTATATTTATAGGTATTTACCTATAGATATGTATGTGGAACATAAAAGTATTCCAACTAAAATATAAAGCGATGAAAGTTATATTTTGATATTTTAACTATTTATATATTTTTTTAGGTATTTAGTATATTTCATATAATGTGTTAGAGTTAAAAATCTAAGCTTGTTTATTATTATTGAAGGAAACAAGCGCGCGGTTGCTGTTCATGGCAGTCAGATGGGTAAGGTGTCTAGCGCCATTTCAAGCGTTGGCACCAAGTGACCAGCTCGTCCTGCTACGAGCTGCTTGGAAAGACCTATTTGTGCTTCACTTGGCTCAGTGGTCTGCGCCCTGGGACCTGGCACCTCTATTGGCTGCACCAGCTGCTCGAGCAAGGCTTCCTCCTGAGCCATTAGCAGACTTGGAATTAAACACATTACAGGTTGCAAGCAATGTAACTTTTTACAATAATTCGAGAAATGTTTCTTTAATTTAAACTACAATCTAAATCTGTCTAACATTTATAGCTCCTTAAAGAAATTATATAGCTCCACGAGTCGTGGCCGAACTGAACTTAGGCTTGTTCGCCCCGAAAGAAAATACTCAAAAGTAAATAAAAAAATCCTAAACGCTAATATGCGCAGCCATCTACAAATAACTAAAAGGCGGCCACGACTCGTCAACCGTACTTTTGTCATTCGGGTAGTTATAGATAGCAGAAAATAACACGATTATACGGTTAATTTAAAAAGTTTGTTAAAATGACATTCGATTATTAAATATGGCAATAAAAGTGTCGATATAAACATATTAAATAATTAATTTAATTGCTTTGCAGGAAATTTTATGCCGATTTCGACAAATTGCGCCCGATGGAAGCGAATGTGGTTGCATGAAGGCCATTGTGTTATTTTCACCAGGTAAATAAAATTGCTATATTTTATAAAATCTTTATGAATATCACGAAATGAATGAGGATACTTCCACTATGAGATGAAATAAAATTTACCATTTGGGTTCTGTTACCTTTTAAGGAAAAAAATAATCCTTATAAGATCATTTTGTTGTTTGTCTGTCTATCTGTCTCTCTGTCTGTTAAGAACCTCTATCTTATGAACTTTGGAGATATCGAGTTGAAATTCAAACCATATTCTACGGTCCCTTGATTTCTCGAAAAAAATGTATTTCTACATTAAGTTAAAAAAAGATATGGCCGTTTATATCGCAAAAAATGCGTATTTCCACATTATAAAGGAAACCAAAATTAAAAAGGTGCTTCCGGTTCATCTACACTTAGCACAAGTTCAGGAAAAATCTGAAACCTTTTCTGGTTAAATCTTAAAAAATAATAACCTTAAGAGGTATCAGACGAAAGGGCTCTGGCTAAGCTTAATTTTCAGAAAAAGCTCGACACCTCCAATTTTTGTACGGAACCCTAGGTGGGCGCGCCCGAGTCGTGTTTGTCCGATATTCTTTATTATAAGCACAATATGGTTCTTTGATTATGGCGTTCCGAACGATTTATCGATGTCTATATATATCTAAGTACTTTGATATTTATTATTTAAGTTTGTTAATAAACTAAGTGTGTGATTGTAAGTCACCGTAGACATATGGAGGTATTTGACATATCTATTTTAGCCTTAATGTTTGATCAACTCTACAGACACACCTGGTTTGAGTGAGACTCAGCCTGTTGAGATGTTGCAAGATCAAGCGCAATGTATTCTGGCTGACTACGTAAGAACTAGATATACACGTCAACCTACGAGGTACCTAAAGTTAACAAAATAAAATAAATCTGCCATATTTTCAAAAGATAATAATAATATATTTGTGTATCTTCATATTGTCATAATATTCGATGTCAAATGTGCCTGATATGATGAAATACATTTTAATAATTAAGTATATACTTATATTTTAATTTTAATTTGTGAAATTAAATATTATGTAACTGTCTATTTTTGCAGATTTGGTCGTCTTTTGCTTCTGCTGCCATCTCTTCGTGCAGTGCGGGCGCGTTCGATAGAACTACTTTTGTTCAGAGAAACAGTGGGCGATGTGTCCGTAGCCACGTTACTACACGACATGTATAGGATGCAGCCCACGCCTACTCCTGCCTTCCAGCCGCCCCCCACGACTGCCGACCCATGTTCTTCGCCTTAGTGGAATTGTTGAAAAATTTATATAAATATGAATGCTTCGAAAATGATAACATTTTTTTTTGTGTATTTATGAATATTTTGTTTTTGTGTAATGCTTATTATCGTGGAAGCAATATGATTGTCAGGGCGTTTAGGTATTTTTAATATTTGTAAAATTCGTTAACACCGTATACAATATATTTAAGTATCTGAGATTCGCGCGAATATTTGCGCAGTAGGTATGCATATTTTGGATATCTACATCGAGGTAAGTCGTGGTACAGGGGCACAAAGTGTGACTGTAAATACGATTAAGTTCGATTCCCACTAGAGGAAATGAAATATTTATTTAAATTTATATTTCCATTTCTTTCCTGGCCCCTTCCTGATCTTTTAGAAATTATGATCATTTTAGCAAAGTTGAGTTAATGCATAAATTACGAAATGTTTTTTAGGGGTCACAATACCGAAACATTCTAGCAAAACCGTTATTTTAGATAAAATTCTGGTGTCCCGATTTTTCGGTATTATCCAGATTTGAATAGCTAGCTAGAGATCCAATAACACTTCACAGTCACACTGGCCCATGCCAACTCAACTGCCAACATGCCAACTCGGATTTCCTCGCACAAAATTGGAAAAAATCTACGATCACTTAGCTCATATTATTACGAAGGTTAAATTCTCGATTAGAATGTAAAATGCAATAAAGTCTGCTGAGAAAAAAAACCGGACAAGTGCTAGACGGGCTCGCCCCCAGAGAGCTCCGTACAAAAATTGAAAGTCTCGAGCTTTTTCTGAAATTCAGGCTTAGCTTAGCCAGAGCCCTTTCATCTGATATCGCACTTGCACTAGCGACTGTAATACCAAATTTTACTCCCTTTTAAGTTTTTAGTTTATAGATAGCCATTTTGAGTTTAAATTTCATGAAGGATTTTTAATAGATACCGAGAAATAAATGTTAACGCTAAGGGTTGTTAGTTTACTGGAAGGGTTAGAGAAAAAAATGGTGTGTTGCTATTTCAGATAAAAGGCAATACAGCCGTATTAAAAATAATTCATTACAACCCAGTGCAGTCTTCCCATGCTTATCGGGCTAGACCTTTTCTAGAGCAAAGCATAACTAAGCATATTACTAAAATCTTTAAGGAGATTTGGCGAATTCTGTCTTTTTTGGACATCCACAAATCAAGCGGGCCGGATAAAATCTGTTCTTTAGCTCATGTGAACTGAGATAGCGCGTTTTTTTTCGACACCTTAGACAATCGGAGCAGCAACGTCGCAGATATTGCGGCCACGCTGTTTTTTTTTGGAATAACGTCAAGTACTGCCAAACTAAACTTGTGTATTTTGTTGAGGCATCACTCGGGCATATTTAAGGGGTAAATGGAACCTGGTTTAATTCAGCCTACATACCACACCTAACCCAAAAAATTAAAAAAAATTGCGCGTTAACCATTAAAAAACCCTATTTATCGCGACACTAATTATCGAAAACTCTCCTCTTAAAGCCGTGCTCAGTATCAGCATATAATGTTACGAGTGACTGTCAATATCGTGATCATCTGGAAATCCTTAGGAACTTCTTTAAAGTGTCTTACATTTGTTGAAGGTCGATACAACGTGATACGAAAGCTGGCAACGCACCTGTACCTCCTCTGGTGTTACAATGGGTCGTTGGCGCCGGTGTTTACAATCTGGTGACTCGTTCGTTCCTTTGCTTAGTCTTTTGCAAGGAATTTGTACAAAAGTACGTATAAAGAAGCTTTGAAGGTTGATGAGGTATTGCTAATGGGGGTCACAAATCGGGATTCCGGAATTCAAAAATATTGGGATACTGAGCCAAATATAGGTTTTAAAATTATAAGTTTGAATTTTATAATAACTTGGATTTTTCGGCATTGAATGTATGTAACGCAATTTGACCATAGACTTATACATACATAACATATTCTTTCGAAGTAGTCGTAGGGTCCGTAATATAGCGGATAAGCACTAAGATCGTCGCCTGAGGTGAAACAGCCACGTTGCGCACCGGCAACTGTTTCTCACTGAAGTGAACCCAGATAGGCAGACCTTGGCATTAAAAGCCAGAAATAACTCCTAGTAGAACAGAAAACCCTTATTACAGAAGTGCACGGAGAGAGTCGAATTAAAATGGTCTTTAAAGAAACTACATCCTTATTTATATCAAGATGTTTCATAATTATTATTAACTCTATTCGAGTGTCGAAAATATCTTCCGGTATTTTACGGAATTTCGGAATTTATCTCAAGTCAGTATCAAAAATCCCAGTTTTGCTGGAGTGGTCCGTTATCACGTCCGACGCCTAAAAATATTTTTACTGCATAATGCATTAACTCAACCTTGATAAAACAAGCTTGATGAAAGCAATGATGCTTCTAAACGGCCACAGGAGTGCAGGCAGGGGCCCTGAAAAATGTCTTTAGCTACAATGATAATGTTTAAATTGACTTGGTAAATCTAAGCATTCAGTCATGGTCTAGAAGTGATAAAGACAGGGGCATGGATATGTGTATCTCAACGGTTTTCACCTGTGGCGGTAATAGGAGATTGTTAATCAGTATGAGAGGTTTTAGCAAAGAAAGTTCGAATGTCGTTAATTTTGTTTATTTTATTAAACTCCTAGGAAATAAAGTAATGTTCAAGATACTTGTAATAAATTAAAAAAACAAAAGTGTTAGCTAAAGCTAGTTATTTACATTTATAAAAATAAATATTTTTTTTATTGAAAATTCTATAATATTTCGCCAGCCATTGCCATCATTGAATCAAAGGAAAGTACCCTATTGGAGATTTTTCGTTTTCCAAACCAGACCATTTGGAGTGCCTAACTAACAACCAACCCTTTGTATATAAATGCAAAACTAATATTAGTCTTCCTAGAACTACGTCGTAATCAATATAAAAGGATATCTACTTTGAAATTTTTAGCGTCGGCAATAAATCGAATTTCATTAAGTACCTATTCTTAAAATTGACGATGATTTATTTATTGATTTATGAAAAAAATGTTTCAAAATTTTTTGTGTGAAATTTCTAGTCATATTAGTTGTAAAGTTAAATTCTCTTATTTCGCTTTTTTTTATGTTACATAGAGTCTATAAGATTTTTCTAATTTAAGATTAATTTCCTATCGAAGCCTTGTCGTAAGCGCAAATACAATTTAATATTTAAAAAGATATAATTTAATTATAGGTTTATGCCTTTTAGTTTATGTAAATAATTCTTAAATACAGATAACAGTGGAATGTTGTTTTGCTGTAAAAAGTTTGATATAAACTAAAATTCTAGTCAAGTTTTTAATATTAGTAGTGTAAATAGTAAATGTTACTATTGTAGATTAAAATTTTATTCAAGTTATAAGAAGTCATACAGACATATCCGCAAACAGGTGCTGAATATTCATTTTATCGCAATATACCGTACGTAACATATACGTTTGAGGCCGCTAATCTAAGGGTATTATAGTAAATCAAAATATGTATTAATAGTAATTGCTACATTTATTGTATATGTTCTGTAACATGCAATACATAAAATACACAACATTTTTAGTTTTAAGTAATTTCATAAATATTGATCCTGGCGGCTTATAACTAAGTAAAATGTTGGTATTCAGCTTCAAATCTTAATTCAACAATACAGATTGTAAATTGATTAATAAAGTTTAATATCTATGTAAATATATTTAAATAAAACTATTGTTAGATTATTAAAATATTCCTGAGATGACAGTGGTTTTAATAAAAGACCTTTTATATTTTAAATATTTTTATTTTGATTGCCCACAAATGACAAGACAGAAAATGTTTTATTCCATATAAATTGTGTTGTAAAAAAATAAACAAAGATATTTATACTCATAATACTAAATTAAACTTGTTACGATAAATTCAGAACAGACAGTGCAAAAAATATTAGTCTGTAACATTCACTTTTCCCATAGAATGTATGGCTTCAACTGTGGATAAGTCTACGGAGTCATCTTCTTGAGTTTCAACTTCAGGTTCCTTTTCCACTTTCTTTGGCTCAGTTCGAGGAAAATCTATTTTGCTCCATGCACCTGGCTCTCCTTTTTTTAGTTTTATTTCTACCTTAGTTCCCATCATCGAAACACTGCTCTTATTAATGTCTACCACCTAAAAATCAATGCAGTGCTCAATGTTATAAAAAATTATAGATTTCTAGATAAATATATTTTACAATAATTTTTAAATCCATTGTAGCACAGTGGAAGAGCGTCTACTATAAACGCTATGGTTTTTTGGTTTAACCCTCAATCAAGAAAATGATTTACTCTATTTTCATTTTCTTATTCTGGTGAAAAACAAAGCGCGGCGTTAAATTCCGCCACTTAACATGCGACAAACGAAATGTCTTGAGACTAGGTTTTCTCTGGTTACTCTACTACATATGGCGTAAGGCTAATAAAAAGTAATAATAAAAATATTTCATGTTATACTTACACCTCGCAATTCAAGATCCAGTTCAAATACTGAATTACCCTCTTCATGAAAAATTAATTTAGTATTTAAACGAATTGGATTCAGTTTAACATAACTTGTAAATGGATCATACTTCTTGGCATACACACTAACAATTACATAATCAGGAGTTTGATGCCAATCCCAGCGGCATTTCACTGTTCCTTCTGGTCCTTTCTGAAAAAAGGCAAAAGTTAGCTCTTTCAGTATGTACGCGCATGATGTGACGGGCGGTTGAAGATCTGTAGGTTGCAAATCCTTTTAACACCATCATACAAAAAGTCAAAAGATGCAATCGCCATCCTCAAGTAATTCAAAAACCGATCTTCGTGTAGTCTTAGTGTGGGATATACAGTCAAATAGGGTCCCATTATCGTCTTTGCTTTCGACGACGCCGTCGCAGTTTTCTATATGAAACCCACAAGCAAATAGCCTCCTCCACATTCGTTCTCACTGAATGTTCAAACTAAAATTCCATGCTCTAGCCAACGCCATGTGAACGGCTGAATCGCGCCACAACGGGCGTCGTCGCGCATCATAACTTAGCCTTAGTATAATTTGCAACTATTTAAATAGACACAGGCCAATTTCACTGCATGGATAATTTTTCACCATTATACCATATACTATAATACCATAAAAAAGATACATTTGATTAAAGCGAAAATGTAAAATATCAACACAACACTGCCGGTCAAAAATCTGAGACCACTACTAAAATACTTTTGTTATTAATAAATATTTTTAAAATATTGGTGGTAGAAAGTAATCTACACACCTGATTATTCTATTTATTATAAAGATTGCCTAAAAACTTAATCTTTTGTATATGTATTACATACCTCTTTAAACCATTTATGAGTGCCAGTGGTGCAACCAGGTTGACTAAGAAATGTGTTAAAGTCTGTAGTTCTTTTTTGACAGCAAGACCAAAATTTAAGACCTTCATGAAACACTGGGCATCCAGGATGATATGTGCACATATCATTATTACTTTGTGGGCCTTCATATGAAATACTGCATCCTCCATTCTTACATGTAGTACCAACTTGTACAGAGCTAGAAATAAACATTAACTTCATTATAAAATACAGTAGAATGTCAGTAATACAGTACTGTTAAGATTAATTATTATTACCAAAAGATTATTGGAATGTTGTTAATAATTAGTAGACTAAATAGAAAATAAATACTAAATAGCATTTTATAATAAGATCCAATTTTATTTGTTAATGAGCAATAGAGACCTGTCATGGCATTGGGACACAATTATGTGTCTATAAGTGTAACATGTTTTGGGTTCGATTCTCACTTGAGGATATAAAATATTTACCATTTTCATTTCTTTGCTCTGTTGTTTGCTCAGGCAAAGGGTGGTTATGAGGTTTGCCACTCAACTGAATTCGGTGGAAACTGCAGAATAGTGTCTTAACACTAGGCTTCCTCTGCCTACCCTGCTACATGTAGGATACAGCTGTTAATAAATCTGATTATTAGCTAATTAAACTACTTAAAATAATATTTTATTGAAGTACATTGCTGTGCAAATTGTAGTCATTGTTGAAAAACCTTTTCTCACATATTTATAAGAATTATACATGATGGAAGTGTCAGCAGCACTTTGAATTAAAACCACAGTTTTAACTACTCTATAAAAGCCTAACACAACTAAAAAAAAATCCCAAAAATGAGAAAGACATTTTTTTAAACAAAATAAATAATAAAATTATTGTTATATAAAACATCATTTGTCAAGAACGATGCACGCACACATAAACCTATCAAAGGGAAACTGCCGCATACCCCTCATTCTGAAATCAAGTCATAGGTATCGGTGGCAAAGTTTAAGTTGATTAACCTTTCATAGTATTTTTGTAGTAGTATTTGTTTACGTTATTGGTATCTATGCATAACTGTGTCACACTACAGGTATGGATAAACATCATGAAATGAAAAAATCATACTTCTAAACTGTTGAGGTATCTTGATTAATTTCTTAAGGTATGGGTTTGAAATATTTTACCCAATATGCTGTTCCCATAAAGGAGCGCTGATACATCTGATACATCTGCTGATATTTGGAAAGAACCACTTTATTAGGCAATTTGATGAATTGAATTGCCAGATTAGTGGAATTATTTAAATTTATTTAGTTACCTATCAGTAGAAGCAATAGATTCTTGAGCTGCTTTATGAACTATTTGTTTTAATGATTCTGCTATATGAGGTTGTAAAGTAATCATAGGTGACTCAAATGGTGGCCTAGGCAGTTGTGGTCCAAGTATTGGTGCTCTAATTTCAATTACCTCTTTCTTTTCTAATTCTTTGTCTAATACTTTTTTCTCAGGTTCTGGAGGTTTCTAAAAATATATATTTCATTTAAATTATTAATTATATTAGCAATTTTAGTTTATAAACCAACTGTATGGAATTACCATCTAGTTGCTGTTATATCGTAATTAGTAACAAAACACCCAAATATGTTAATAAATGCTGAAACAAAATAAAAAAAGTTATAAATGTAAAATAAATCATCGATAATAATACATCATACCACGTTAGAGTGTTTTGAAAATGTACAGCCTTTTATGTTGAGGAATTCTGTGAAGTCCACACTTTTTTTATTGCAACAAGACCAACCCTTATATGCATCATGAAAAACAGGAGATCCTGGATGATGACAGCACTCATCTATTAAAGAAAAATATCCTTATAATTTGTAATGAATATTTGAGTAACTAAACCAAAAATAGATTTAAGCAGTACATATTCATATAACCTGTATCTAGAAAAATCTATATACCTTTATCGTTGGTTTTGGGATCAAAAAGTTGACCACACCCGCGATTATAGCATTGTACTAAATTTTTGTTTTCTGGCATTACGATTAACGCTAGTTACACTTATTAAGTTTAAATTAAATAGAAGAACACAATAATAATAAAATTAAGCCTTAAAGCACACTGGTAAAATATTGTTAATTGTCATTTGATATTTTAATGTCACTTTGACAGTGAAATTTCTTTCTTAAATTAATGTGATTGTGATAAGCATACAATCATCCATACTTAAAATGAACTTTTTATATAATAAATATTATTAATAAAAATATTCCTAATCAAAATAATAATATTATTTATCAGCAGAAAAAGAAAAAAATATACGAATTGTATTGGCGACCTCGAATTAAGATCGATTTTCAATTCGATTCTTAATTCAGTTGAAAAGTAACGTAAATTATTAACGCTTTACAAATTAATTATTAGTAGGTACGTATGTGATACAGTTTTAAAACCTTTTGAACTTTCATTCTTCTATTTACTATTCAAATTTATTGGTGAATTAACTTAATTTTACATAAATACCGTATATAGAATCTTTTGTCTTTATATCGAATTAAAAATGACAAAGCTACAAAAAATCACTAGTAACGAATATTCGAGAGATTCAATACCGAATCTATAATCATTTTAGCACTTACACTTACAGATAGTTAGTACAGCCCTAGTAGTATGAAAAGAGAATTGTTATGGGTGTATAGAAAATTATATTTTGTAAAATTATCAAAAATAAAATAAATTATCTATTCACTAAGATCTTTTTGATATATGTACCTAAATATCTTTAAAATATTTAATAAAATAAATTAACAAACATGTGAACTGCTAAATCTTTGTATTTATTTAATTTTTTTGTATAGTGTCAGAATAGTAGTGATTTGTGAAACATGCCTTGAACCGAAAAATCTACACATTATGCGCCAGTGACCCATTATTTTAAAAATGTTTTAAAATAGAAAATAAACATTTCTGTTCCAAAATGAATCTAATGCGCAAATTACGTGGAGGGTCTGCCTCAACATCCGCCGAGCCATCAGATTCCTCTGGCTCATCTTCCCACGTACAACTTGGATTGATGCATCTAAAGAAGTTATTTGCAGAGTATACACATCCTCCTCAGCCTTTAGCAGAAACGGAGAAAGATGACAAGTTGTATAACATGTTACCTCTCTTTTGTAAGGTATGCCAATATATTTTTTGTTATTGATTTCTATAATAATTTATCTTAAGGGAAACAAACAATTATGTTTTTTTTAAATATATTATTGAACCAATATTATGAAATTTAAATAAAAAAATTCAAGATTATAAATAAATGATATCTTTTCATGATGTCTTTTAAATATATATAACTAAAGAAAACTCAAATAGTTAAATTGTTAATATTTACTTTTATAAATCTATTAGTGCTAACTTTTATACTAAATACATTATAAAAGTTAGTATTCAAAATAAAAAAAATGTTAATCTTATATTGTCTTGTAGACTACTTAATTTTTTTAACTTGGTATTTGGAAAATGCAGGTATTTGGGACAAGTCCATCAAGTGATATGAATGAAAAATTTTGGGATATTCTATCATTTTGTCAACAAGTATCTAAACTTATGGTATCAGAAATAAGGAAAAGAGCAAGTAACCAAAGTACAGAGGCAGCTAGTTGTGCTATAGCTAAATTCTTGGAGATTGAAAATTCAGAGGAATCCAGTAATGGGTGGATGCTTCTGTCTACTCTAAATCTTTTAGCAGCTGGTGATCAATCTTTAATACAGGTTAATTAATCACATATATATTTTTTCTGCTTAACTATAGTAGCCAAGGTAGGCAAAGAAAACCTAGGACACTACATTTTCTTCTTTCTGTCTCAATACAAGACACTGTGTTGATTGGCAGAAATCATTGCCATACTTTGTCTACTAGAGAAGGGAAATGAGCATAAAACATTGCCCTGAATGAATGAGAATCAAATCCACAATCATATTTACAACATCATGATCAAAAAAGTACTTTTTTATGTAAAAATATATGTTATCATCCTTAATTTTATTCAGGACTGATGTCTTGTATTAAAGTCAAATTTGTTATTTTATAGGTAATGACAACTGCTGCTATTCCTTCAACATTAGTTAAATGCTTATATTTATTTTTTGATCTACCGGAAATACCAGAATCTGAAGCTGATGTACAAGATGATAATAGTGAATTTACACCCAGAGAAAGGAGGATTCTTTTACAAAAGATATTTGTTCAAGTAAGCTGAATTTGTATTTCATCTCTGTTTTTCTAATAATATTAATAATAATAAAATTTTATTTGACCTCTTTTTATTAAAAAAAAGTATATAATAATAATAATAATAACAAAGCCTGTATTTTTGCTTCTTTTCTTTAAAAAATATATATAAAATAATACTTCTTATTATATTTCTCATTTTGTGACTTGTGTTCTTTTACAGTTAATTATTTTTATTCCCTTCTGGGTAAAAAACTTCTATACTTAAAATTTATATTACTTTCAAATTTCTAATTTATAAAATGAATGCTTTAGGTGTTGGTTAGATTATGTAGCCACTCATTTCCATGTGAAGAATTGGCAAGAAAAGATGATCTAAGCCTATTGTTCTCTGCCATAACATCATGGTGTGCACCTCATAATATAATGTGGAGGAAATCTGCCGCTGAAGTGTTAATGACTTTGTCTAGGCACGGCTTAACACAATCAGTTGTTCAATATATACACAGTAAGTTATATTCATTATTTTTGTTTTATTACATTTGTATGACATTGAAATATAGTAATAAGAATATTCTTATAAGGAACTTTGAGTTCATTGTGGCATTGTGACGCAAAATTTGACTGTAAATGCAATGATTTTGTTTATGCCCCACTTGGAGCAAGGGATTATTTGGCCCTGCTCTGCTCTGCTTTTTGTATCTAGTTAGATAGAATGTGGTTTTGATTCCCGCCACTTAACAAGCAATGGCTTAATAATCATAATATAAGTTAAACCATAAAGTGGAGAATAGATTGTCTTCACATTAGGCTCTCTTTGCTTACCCTGTTATACATGGATACATAGTAAATCTAAAAAAATATTCATTTATAAAATTTATTTAGATTATAAAAGAAAAACTGACACTTCCATTGAAATTTGCAAAACAACAACCTGACTAGCTCATTAGTACTTTATTTTATCTGCTGCGGAATAGTTATTTTCAAGGTTATTTTAATATTCATTTACTTTCATAAACAATTTGTGCTATACTAGCGGACCCTCGCGGCTTCGCCCGCTTGAACTAAACGAATATATATTAAATTATTTTCATTTTCAATAGAATTAGTAAGAAAACATATGCATAAACTAAATAATCAAAATAAGCAGAAAAAGGATAATAAGTAAACATAAGGGAAATAAAATTCTTAATATTAAAAAAAATACCTAACTAATTGAATGAGGCCAGTCGTGGCGCAGTGGCACAAAGTGTGACTATAAAATCGACTGGTTGTGGGTTCGATCACCGCACAATGTAAATGAAACAATTTTAACCGGATTAATCATAAATAATTTTGGAATTAATCTGGCATAATTCTTTTAGTAGCTAATTTCAG
Organism: Heliconius himera; assembly: GCA_021202915.1. Classification (NCBI taxonomy): domain Eukaryota; kingdom Metazoa; phylum Arthropoda; class Insecta; order Lepidoptera; family Nymphalidae; genus Heliconius; species Heliconius himera. The sequence continues at coordinate 265,593 of JAJHJA010000063.1, forward strand.
CATAATAACAGTCTAGTTATGTTATATTAAGTTGTTCACTTTTTCCAGTAGCAGACATGACTAGTAATTACCTTTATTCAATTCATGAACTGTTAGTTTTATTAAACTGTTTAGTTGAAAGTATTTGTTACTATTTTATAATTTTGTTATTTATTTAAAATAATTTTGATCTACTCACTAATCTATAGTTTAAAATAATTACTATTGCAGATAAAGGCTGTGTAGCGCTATGTATTGAGAATATGCAAAGAATTCCTGAATTAACACCTTTGGAGGTAATGAGCTTTAAAGTCTTCTAAAAATATTATTAAGATATGTAGGGACAAGCCTGAAACTTATTTTACATAATATTTTTTTATAAATTAGAAAAATCAACTAATATATGTTTATAGGTTGTGGAGATGTTCGTAGCAGTATTCTGTTTTCTAAAAGACTCCAGTGAAGTAAGTCAATTACTTTTGGACGATTTCCGCACTTGTCAAGGTTATTTGTTTCTATCTGAATTCCTTCTCAAGTGAGTACCAGTTTATATAACAAAAAATATGAGCATGATAAAGTTAAATAGATATTTCAGTATTTACAGCTTACATTATATTTCGTTGCTTAGTTTTAAATTATTTTTCCATAGGTTTTCCCTTACATTTTTTATCTTTATTATTACCACAGACATGAGAGACAAGATGTGCCCGATTATTTAACATCAGGGTAAGCACTGTTTTGTATGATATTTTGGTTCATGACTGGATAGTAATAATATTAATTATTAATTTATTTATGCATGTATAGTACTTTATTTTTGATATTTAGCGTTTTATACAAATTTTGTACTTTATAGGTAGCTAGATTTTTTTATTATAGAATGTAAACAACCTTTTGTTTAATATTAAAATAAGACAGAAATTTTATGTTAAGCCATCTATTAAAAAAATAATAATGTTGCAACTAACTTTATTTTATATCTACACCCTTAGAGTTATACAATAAATTAAACAATATATATTAACAAAGCAAACTGAACCAGTGTTGAAATTAGTCATCTTAATTAAAATAATAAACCTGTGTGTGCTTGCTCGATGCAAGGAAATGTTGGCCAGTTGGTAACTTTGCATCATTTAAGTTTTTGTAATTTAATTTTTGACTGAAACTGAAATGATTGAAACTCTTTAGAAAACTTTACTATTGCGAAAAAAGTAACAAGCATTTAGTATAATACAGTCGAGAAGTCGTGGCCGCGCTGAAGTTAGGTTTTCAGAATTTATGCGCATTATTCACTCGGAAAGAAAATATTAAAATTTAAAAAGATATCCTAAAATTAAATATGCGCAGCCTTCTTCAGCTAACTTCAGGGCAGGCACGGCTTGTCGACTGTACTATAACTTGCATATTTATACATATATGTTTTTTTATAATAATGTATTTGTAATCCTTAAGTGGGGAATAGGTATATGACTATTATTACTAAACAGGTTAGAAGAAGAGCGCGTGAGTGGGTCAGAAGCTCGAGCGGCTCTTAGAAATTTGGTGTTAATGATATCATCTTTATGCGCTTGTGGGTTTTCCGAATTACGACCAACTCGAGCTAATACAGAGCTATTTCAATTACAAGGATTTGTACTTCCCCAACCATCCACTCCTGGACAAGCTGTGAGGAATGTACAAGCATTTCAGGTATTTAAAACTAATTTAAATTTAAATTTTTCAAGTAATTTATTTGACAAAGTGCATTGTTGAAAGTGCTCCGTCATGCAACACGCAATGTCTCTAATTGGGGCTGAAAGCGGAAAACAGAGTGTCTCAACATTAGTCTATCTCTGCCTACACTGCTTCAATAAATATATGTTTATCTATAAGATAATAATTAAATTTGGCGCGTTGCAATGAATATATATGAGGCCAGCCGTGGGGCAAGGGCACAAAGTGTGACTACAAATCGACTGGTTGTGAATTCGATCCACGCTCGAGGAAATAAATTATTTATTTACATTTATATTTTCATTTCTTTGCTGTGCAGGAATTGCACATATTTTATACCGCAAGCAGAATTTTAGCAATTTTTTATCTCTCTCTTATCTGTTTACTATGAAGGAGTTTCTTGACATAAAATGAAAATCATATGAAAAAATATAATAACAATAATTACTAAATTGCAGGTATTACAGTCGGTGTTCATAAAGTCATCATCTCCAGCACTTTGCTGTACCATTCTCGATGCAATATCGAGTGTGTATCATGCAGACAACGCCAACTATTTCATATTAGAAAACCAAAATACACTTAGCCAATTTTCCGAAAACATTTACACAAAGAACGCAGAAATACAAGAAAAGTTTTTTGAATTATTGGAATTTATAGTTTATCAATTAAATTTTGTGCCGTGTAAGGAATTGATATCACTCTCATTATTGTTAAAAGCTAATAAATCTAGGAACTGCAGCATATTGTGTATGAAGACGCTATTAAATATATTAAAGTAAGTAATTATTAGTAAAATTAATAGTTTACGAGGGATTTGGATCACAAATGTAATGATAATCAATAATGAACACAATGAATAATGTAATAATTTTTATACATCCTAACAACACTATACATGTAGTCCATCTTTTTTCTAAATTTTGATGTATTCAAAATCCTCTTCACCTTAAACAAAATCTCCAAGAGTGGCTATGCCGCTATTGTTATCAAATTTTTTGCCGCGAAGGTCTTACTAAAGCCGAGGAAAGAGAACAAAGAGAGTCGAATAGGTGGCTGTTCGTCAAGTTCAAAGCCCAGTTCTTGAAAGCATCCATGGCAATTGTAGCTTTGTAAGCCGGCACGTTGTCTTGGAGAAACAGCATTACAGCCCACAGCTTACTACGTTTCGGGATCAAAGTGGTGGATTCAAGTCTTGTCCACGGTCACAAATTATGACAAAATTTGTCATAGTCTGCTTAAAATTCGAGCTTTGCTCTTGAAATGCAAGGACTCTGAATACTCCACTATAAGATCCCTGTATCCTCAGCTACATGCCCAATAGTCACTCTTCGATTTGCCAATATAATTTCTTCAACTTTTTCCACATTATTTGAAGATAACGTACTTTTTTCCTGAATTAGTGTATACCTAGAAAGGATATTTAATTTTTGTTTTTGTGTGCTCTAGAAATGACCGATTATCATTTATTTTGGAACGCCCCTCGTATTGTTTTATAGATTATAGATAAAGTGTGATATAGAAATTTTATTAAATTATCTTTATGAAGACGACAAGATTGCCAAGTATTGTAAACTATTATGGATATTCTTGTAGGCACAATGCAATTTTCAAGGACGTATTTAGAGAAGTGGGCATGTTAGAAGTTTTCGTGACGTGCCTTTCTCGGTATGCTGTGTTTCTTAAGGACAAACAGCTATTGGAGGAGGAAAAATTAAAATGTGAAAAAGACATATCTCCTGAAGCTGGTGAATCTCCGAAGCCACCAGAAAGGAAAAAAAGACAGTCAAGACAAGACTCGTTAATCAAGGACCCGAATGCCGACGCCGAGGAGGAGGAGTTGGGGTCTTTGGTCATGGAAGGATTGACCGCATTGTTGAACGGAAATGTAAACAATTGTAACGTGTTTAGAGACTGCGGCGGCGCCAAATGTGTCCATGGAATGGTCGTCCATGAAGCGTGTAGGAGTAAAGCTTTAGGTATGTTGATATATACTTATCTTTTCGTAATATGCTTAGCTAGAAATACATGGAATTTGGAAACTTTGAGTTCTATTATATAAAATTATGTAGTTCGATTAGTTTGAAAACACATAATAACGTTACGTGTTTGGATAAACTTGATATTATAGCCAGGGAACTCTTCTCTAAATTGAAAATACTTATAGTGGTTTTTCTGTTAAGCTGTTTTGTGAGTATTGTGAGTATTAATAGCATTTTTTTTTATTTAAATATAATATTTTAGGTGTAGTACGAGAGCTAATAGTCAGCGGGTCGGGAGAAGAGGACATGGCGGCTCTTTTGTGCGGTATGCACGCGGCGCCAAACGATGCCTTGAAGTTAAAACTCCACATATTGAAAGCTTTACTTGTTTGTTTGAGAGATTCGCATCGGACTAGAACTATCTTTAGAAAAGTATACCGAAAATTATTTTCTTATTCATATTTTTTCTGTTATTGTTATATATAATCTATCAAATTACAAATACATTTTAAATATAGGTCAGCGGTTTTGTATACGTGACGAGTGTGCTGGTATCATTAGAGGGAAAGTTGAAAGGAAACGAATTGATGGATCGAGACATGTTGCAGCTAATACACATTGTATTTTACACTATTAGTACAGCCATGAGATTTGAACCTGCCAATGCCAAATTTTTTCATCACGAGGTAAGAAGTAGCAGAAGTATTTCAATATTAAATACTTGTTTTGTTATGCCTATACATTAATTTGAAATATTTACAACAAAACAAAAGATGGGAATCGTATTAGACATTTAAATACTTTTACATGATGATCAAAAGAATATTTTTGACTGTTACAGATTTGCATGACGACATTATACGAAACTGTAAGATTGTTGGGATGCTTTACTGAGGACACTGAACTTCAAAACGATACGGAACCCGGAGACCCTGAAATGTATGAAGTGTTTCATGACTTGTTTACTGGAAATATATTGGAAATGACGTAAGTTGTTGAATCGGTTTCTTTATGATACCAAAATATTATTCATCTAATATTGATCTAAATACAAATTGACTTTAGGTATAATACATAAAAACGGTCATTTTAAAACCATAAGCTTAATTTGTTATTTTGATAATAATGAAACAATAATAAAAATATTCAACTATTTATTAATCAATAATTTCTAATTTCACATAAAATTATCTTTCTAGATTACCAGATAACATACCAGTGGTGTTTGTTCACGCCTGTATAGTATTAAGGCTTTTATATGATGTCGCTTTGGATTCATTTGATAAGCCTACCTTTTGTGGATCACTGAATGTAAAGTCTCCAAGTTTGACAAGACAAAGTTCTGCTATTAATGAGGTAATCTAACTTCAAATAATTTTATTATGACGGTCATAGACAGTATACTTAAACCACGCCAAAAGCTATTTTCGTTATCGTATTCAATCCAAGGACAATGATTTTGAAAACTCGCTACTTAAGCATTATAACAAAACCGCAACGTGCTTTATTAAGAGTGACCAACCGAATTGTTTGGTAAAAATTGTGTAAATGTAATGCTGCTTTTGTATTTTTCAAGTTATATAAAAAGAAGCACTAATAATTAGAATATTTTTAAAGGCAAAACCGGCGGGGCGTGCTACTCCATTAAATCTATCAATGGGGAACAATAGTGGGGAGGCGTGGGTGGTACATTCAGGAGTCGTCATAGTGCTTGCGAAGCTTTTACCAGCCTTGCCGCGGCCCTCTGAACATGGAGAATATTCAAGAGCCATCCGAGACTACCTTGCTCATGTGCTGAAGAGCCTTGTTCGAAGGTATCATTTAGATTTATTTCAATGATTTTATAATATTAACATGAAATCTACTTTGTTATGTTGCATTTAGAAACCATTTAACTATGGTCAAAGAATGCAAGTTTGTTTGTTCTCATAAGTGCTTATATAAAGTAATTCCATTTTCCCCCATTTGCTGGTAAGACAAAGCATCCTCATCCTTCATCCAAAAAATGCTAAGAATTTCCAGAAATTGTCTGAAATAAGGTTCCCACATGTGAAGGTAAAATATAATATCAATATAGCATTAGCAAATATTAAACAATATTCTATTGCTTCTATTTTTAAGAGACAAATCCTCATTCGCGTCAATTGGCACGCAGTAGGATAGTGTCTGATTATAAATACGGTTGTGTACTTCCCACTTGGAGGGAATGGATTATTTTTATTTTCCAACTCGGCAAAACATCACAGTCATTTTACACATGCTTAATTGTCCGTCCAGCGAGCGCAACCAGCAAGTGATGTGCGGCGCGGGGCTGGCGGGCGCCGTGCTGCGCGTGTGCGGCGCGGCGCTGCGCGGCGAGCGGCACCCGCTGCACGCGCCCGCCATGTACGTGCTGGAGCGCCTCGCCGCGCACGCGCTGCGCCCCACCGAGCTCAGGTGCGTGCAGATACGGCGTGAAACTAGACATCATCGCTATCAGCTTTGTAGCATGGAGTTGGTAAATATGTAAGGCGTAGTAAACGTTTAGAACACTATCGGATGTCGATAACAATAGAAAAGTAAAAAAAACTTATAATTAAACAAAATTATAATCAAGGCCGTGTTCGCACAAGCGTGCCACTGTATAGATTCGACTGATGTGAATTCGATGCCCACTCGGGGGTATAAAATGTTTAATATTTTAATTCCTTGCTCTAGAAGGAAAACAAGGGCAATGTTCTATTCCGCCACTCAACACGCAATGATTCCAGAATTTGGCGGGACTGGGGAACGGAAACACTAGGTTCCCAGATTCCCTCAGCCTATCCCGCATATAGCGGGATAAATAGTGAAGCTAAAAACAAATACAAATTTTATTTTTATGTATTAGGGAATTCCTGCGTATGGGAAATCCTTTGAACTGCTCGTCCCCGGAACCAGGGCAAGTATGGCAACCTGGTGGTCCTGTTCCATTGACTCGGATCAAAACTTTAGTATCCATGACGACACCACGGGACTACAGGTAAATTAACTAATGTTTTAACAATTTATCTGTCATATTTTAGAATTCTTGACTTACTATTATTCTAGTTTATCGTGTGTCGGTAGGTCGCAGAACTCTTGTACGTTACCTCCATTTGTGGAATTTGATATGTCAGCTGAAGGCTTTGGTTGCTTGTATTTGCCGAGCATCGCACCACAATCAGCTAATTTAAACGCTCTCGGTACTCAAGATACAGCCACTCTAGGTGGTATTGGATCAGGTAAACAAAAAATTATAGACATTTTCTAAAAAATAATTCAACCTCCTACTTATATTATTTAATTTTGTTTAGCTTAATATTAAATTAAAACAAGTTAGACATTAAAAAACATATTTGGAAATACTCTATGCTAAGGCTAAGGCTATGCAGGGTTTTATAATTATTAATTTAAAGGAAAAAATATATTTACTTTTGTACAGATATTTGAAAGATGTGAGTTTTAAATATGAACTTTAAAGTTGTATTTTTGCACAAAATTAAATGGGACTATCATTTTAAATATTTTTTTTTTCAGGCGACAGGGTATTTCCACCACAAACCGGATTGACATATTCAACGTGGATATGTGTAGAGAAGTACTCGGACCCCCGCTCAGACCCACACTGCGTCAGGCTTCTGACTTTAGTGAGGAATATTAACAACAGCCGCGACGAACATCTCGTGTGCCTCACAGTTGTGTTGTCCGCGAGAGACAAAGCTATTATAGTTTCTACGCAGGAGACTTTGGTTCCGCATAGTACGTTTTTAACTTTTTGTAAAGTATAATGTGAGAATGTAAGCTATATATTTTATTTGAATGTATGTTTGTGATATAGAAATTCATAAAATTATATATTAATATCTTTCGTGATATTTTTTTAGCTGTAGTCTGCATTTGGCAGGTAAAGCAAAGGAACCTAGTGTTATGACAGACCGTCCAACTTTCGAGACATTGCGTATTGAGTGGCGGAGCAGAAACAGGAAAGGAAATGAAAATTACTCATTTGGCTGAGTGGGAATCGTACTCACAATTGTCACTTTAGCTGTCAAATGTTGCACCATGACGACCTCTTGTTATACTATAATATGTTCTATGCATTTTTTAAACGATTTGACTTTGTGATTGCAGATGTAGGTGAATGGGAGCCGGACGGCGCCGGCGAGTGCGGCGCGCGCGTATGGTGTCCGGACTTACAGCACGAGGGACAATGGCACCATCTTGCATTGTTATTCAACAGAGCAGTGTTGAAAAATTCATCGTTTTCGCTATACTTAGACGGTAATTATATATATTATTTCTACTTTACTGGCTTATATTTTTAAATAATATAAAATATAAATATTCTTAGTACTGTTTATTTTTACTTTCCAATATGTTTAATGAATGAATGGAATGTATCACTAGGCCAGCACATGCACTCGGGCAAGCTGCACTACGTGAGCGCGAACCCGGGCGGCGGCGCGGCCACGCTGTCGGGCGCGTCCAGCGTGTACTGCGTGCTGGGCACGCCGCCGCAGTGGCGCCGCTACTCGCGCCTCGTGTGGCGCCAGGGGCCCGCGCTCCTGCTGGAGGACGTCAGTCGTGTTCTTATATTGTTGTTGTTTGAACCTAGTGTCATGTGGGAATCAAACCCCAATCTTGTCGTTTACAGTCAAACATTGTCTGAGTAACCTAGAATTTTATCTATTTTATTAATTAAAAAGGTCAATAATTAGGTAGTATATGGTACAACAGATAACACAAAACAAAGATTTATGTTTATAAGTTATTGTTAGTCATTAAATTGTAGAATAATTTTCTTGATTATCGATTTAATTGCAGGTACTGTCTCCGCAAACAATATCAGTCATTTATCAACTTGGACCACATTATGTGGGAACGTTACAAGCTCCTCTTCCACCTGGACTAAACCAAGAGCCATTGGCGCCGCTAATAGCTGAAGAGAAAGTCGTATTTGGAATTAACGCACGAGCGTTGTCACAATTGACACTTGCTAAGATACGCAAAGTGTACAGCAAAAATGATAATAAAGCTATAGCAAAGCAACTCGGAATGTCTTCACATGAAAATGCGACTCCAATACGGATATTACACAATTCTGCCGGTCATCTGATGGGTCCAGCGAGATGTTTGGGTGGAACGGTCGTAGGGTACCTGGGAGTGAGAGTATTTTGTCCAAAACCAGCAGCTATTATGGTAAGATTGATACGTACATATATAAATAATTCTTTCACTTTAATCCGTTTCCCGTATTTTTACTAAATACGCAATGTATCTATTATTATTCATATAAATCTGTATCTAATTTTCTTCCTATACTCAAACACTTGCCGACTCAGGCGTGGTGTCTTTTATTTTTTTTTATTTTACTTATATGATTAAAATACTTAAATCCTTCTTTTATGATTAATTTATTTTCCAGATCGATACAGTAGGCGGATGTTCCGTGTTATTAGGACTGATAGCAATGGCTCAAGATGTGGAATGTTTATATGCGGGTGTGAAAGCTCTAGTGTGTGTGGTTCGTTCGAACAAGGCAGCTCAAGCGGAAATGGACAGGCGAAAAGGTTATCAAACACTGGCAATGCTTTTGAAGAGGAAAAAGCAACTGCTCAACTCGCATATTTTACATTTAATATTTGGCCTTGTTGGTACAGTAGATAGTCAAAAAGAAACTTCGTCAATTCCAAATTTGACAGCATTCCAAGTAAGTGCTTAAAATGTTTAAATAATGTATTTCTTATTATTAAAGTATCCTTTAACATATATATGATTTTAGGACCTAATATGTGATCTAGAAGTATGGTTGAATGCACCAGGTGGATTGATTAAATCGTTACTTGAACATTTATTTGAACTGGCTACAGAGACTGCGCATAGAACGCACAACTTACGCACAATGAGAGAACTTCAATTGGTGCCTAAACTGCTGTACATTGTTAACGATATAAAAAACCCAAGCACAAAGAATGTTCTTATTCAGTTATTGGCTAATCTATTAGGTGGCCAGCCTCGACCCAGCGATCTTCTTTGCTTAGGTCAATTTTTGGCGTATACACTCCCACTTCCTTCTCAATCGGAGCAAAGTATTATTATCAAGGATAACGAATTTGATAAAGATTCAGACGTAGATCATGTTATCATATTGAGAAACAAATGCTTAAATTTCATACATTGCCTGCTGTTGATGACGAGAAACTTAGAAAGCAATGTAGTCAGTGAGGAAATCTCCAGAGTGCTTGGAATGGACTGGCTTCTCTGTTTCATGCAAGAGAATGTCCACCCTAGTACAGTGTTGTTGGCCATGAAGATATTAGTGGTCATGTGTTCTGGACAGGGTCAGCAATCAGCTATAATGCAAAGGTAGGATGTAAATTCAACATATTATTTTATTATGTGAATAGTTAGTTTACAGCTCATTTGCGTGGACTATAAAAGTAGACTTCTATTTGTTCCCGCTTTTTTAGGAATATTTAAAAATTAATCTCATCTACTAATAACTATTACCTTCTTTTTAAACTTTTACACATATTACATCAACATTTTATATGACTTAAAAATTGTTAAATAAAAAAAATAATGAAAAGGATTTAAAGAAGAAATTGTCTCGTAAAATTGGAATGCACTCCATCTTAACACAAATGCCTACCTTGCGGGAATACAGGATACGGCATGCCACTAATAACAACAACGTTGTCAGGTTCCGCGAGGGTGCCAGCAACGGGGGCTGGCTGCGGCACACGGAGCTGGTGGCGTCGCAGCAGGCGGGCGTGGTGCTCACGGCGGCCGTGCACTCGCACTCGCACCTGCACGCGCCGCTGCTCTACACGCCCGGCTTCACGCCGCTTGCTTGGTATGCATCCAATTGAAGAGTCTGTTGTCTGTTCATTTCAAACAAGCGAAATAGGGGGCGGGCGGGCTAACAGTGGATAGAAGTAATCCACTGTTAGGACAAAAAAGTATTTTACAAAACTCAGGCTTAGTGGTCAAAATGATTGGTTGGTTTCCAAAAGGCAGGCGTTCGGGCCGTGTTACGATAAAAAAAATATATGACATTTTTTTATTTGAATATTAATGTTATTTAAAGCATTAATGAACAAATTAATTTTAAAACATTTAAAATGAAGTACAATGAAATGAGATAATAAATAATTAGTATGAATCGTTTGCAGGCTGGTGCTGCGCCACCTGCAGATCCCGGAGCTGTACTACCTGCTGCTGGCGCTGGCGCTGGGGCAGCCGGCGGCGGCGGGCGAGCGCGCGCTGTCCGTGGAGCGCGCGTGGGCGGCGGCGTGGGGCGGCGCGCCGGCGCGCCAGTCCTCGGCCGCGCTCGCCGCGCGCGTCACGCTCAGCGCCGAGCCCGCCGTCATCCTGCTGGCGGCCGCGCGCGCGCTCGTGCACGACGCCCCCGCGCCCGCCTGGCTGGCCGGGCACCCCGTCGCCATCGTGCAAGTTAGTCACTCCCCATCACGGCATTTTGTTGCGTGTTGCGTGTCGAGTCGCACTAACTCTTAAACTAAACTCTTTTGATTAACAAAATCGTGTTTGTTACAGATCCTGTTTTCGTTTTACAACACACTGCCAGATTTTGTGACATTAATGATGAGTGCAGAAGTGTTGACAGCATTGGCTTCAACTCTATTTCCACCGAATAATACAGACGATATACATATCCGTAAGTTTTTAAGTAATATTTAGTAGAACATTTTTTTTGTCATACTTGCCTGTAATTAAAATGAACTATTGCACTAACAAAATAGTTTTTCCGTCAACCGATGGTCATGGGTCTGATTCCCATTTGGGAAGAAAAATAAAAATACATACCCAGTTGAGGCCAGTCATGGCGCAGGAGCACAAAGTGAAACTAAACACAACAGTTTGTGGGTTCGATTCCCACACGAGGATATGGATTATTAAAGTTTAATATTTTTATTTCTTCGCTCTGGTATCGCGGCGTTGAGTTCCACTCAACACACCATGCATGTATCTTAACATTATGTTTCATCTGCCTGCTCTGCTGTGTGCGGGATACAGCGTGACGCGAAAAAAAAATACATAACCAGTATTTTAATTTTTAAAAATGACTCCATCGTTTTAGCAATATGTGAAAGCGGCGATAGCTCAGGGGCCTCAACTCCGGGTTCGGAAAAAGAAGTGGTGATACCAAACACGTCGGCGTCCCTCACCCAACATCCAGTGCGGCACGCCGTTATGGACTTCCTGCGGGTCATTGTACTGGACTCCTTGTCTATGAGCGTATCTGCTAAAGCCGCGCCTGTAAGTGTTGTTGTCATTTATTCACTTTCTTCCCATTTTTAGAGCCATGCGTGTTGAGTGGCAGAACTCGACGCTGCACGTTGTTACGAGAGTCAGGAAATGAAAATAATACGTTCCGCGAGTGAGAATCGAACCTACAACCGTCTCTCTTACAGACGCGGTGCCACGGCGCCTGTTGAGGCGCAAATAAAATAGAATATAGTAATAAGTCATTTGATGTTATATTTAGTGTTATTTGCTTTTTGACATAGGTTAATTTCGAATTTCGCGTTTAATATTAGAATTCTATACTACCCTTGGTGTTTCATAAAGTTTGCGAGGGCTAAGCTGAGCTTTGCATTTGTGTGAGTACTACACTTCGTGTCCTCATATTAGCGTCACATTTTTAATTCTTAATTTATTATATACACTGTTCCTCACGATGTAACGGAACAATTCATTATTAACTCAAACAAAACATCAGACGTGAAAATTACAAGGCATTGCATATGTCTGGTGTAGAAGAATTGATACAAGCTGTACTTTTAGTGTTTAATTATTTTTTATTGATCTCTAAAGATTTTTTTTCGGTCTCTTCTTTTAGAGACACTCACAGATGCACAGCTCAGCTTCAGCCTTGCGAAATATACATATTTGTAACTTTTATTAACTTCGACTTTTTCTAACATGCGTGCTTATACATGTAGTTATTTTTTGTGTATTTTATTACTTTGCATATCAACAATAATATCTTTATAGTGCAATTAATAGACTGTATCTGCTGATAGTCGGTTCAATACCAACTTGGGTGAATATTTACTTTTTAATTATTGTCCTTTCCACTGTCTTGCAAACAGTGGTTTGGGTTTCGACTAACAACACAATGCATAAAACGAAATTTTGACGAAATTGAGTTATAATTATATTTTACCCTCCATATGTTTTTTGCTTGACTCATTAAAATAATATGAAATTAACAAGCTATCGTAAATGGATGTTGTTCTAGAGCACGTCCGACGCCGTACCGCCTTCAGTGTTTTGTACGCCATGTAGCCCCTGCGCTCCACGATCGTACTTTTATTACGTAAATATTCGTATATTCGAACTACTTATTAAATATTCCACTGCCACTTTACGATGTTGAAAATCACATTTTATAATACTTAAATATTGAAGATCTTATTATTATTAGATCTTACTTATTCTAAAGTCGTAAAGACGTCTCTGGTTTATCTCTATCGTCATACTAACTATGCTTTTAAATGCTTTATTTCAAAATATTTACGTTTTTCGTTTTTAAACTATCTATGACCTATGTATACGAGGGCGTACAAAATACGTGATCGTTACATTGTATACTATGTAAATGTAAAACTAACAATCTACAAAACATGATTTCTAGTATATGACTTCTTGTTGTCTGTATGACATCTTTTGTACAAATCTATTACTTCTTAAATGTGGGCCTAAGTTATACTATATTGTAATATACCTTTAAAAATACTAACAGCACGCGAAGCAATCTCAACAACTAACTCACGAATCCTTATATTGTCTTCTATCTAATGTATACTTTCTTTTAGGTGATAGACCTAGTACTGGACGCGTCACCTGCAAATTCTACTAGTCAACAACAAATTGAATACCAGACGGAAGTGTTGACAACAATAATGGAAAATCTCTTAAGCACTGAGCTATTTGGATCCGAATCGAATATATCTAATGTGTGCTATCTTGCGGCCCGCCTTGTAGATAAGTTGTGGCAAGGACAATTGTCGAGAGATCCACATGAGGTAAACTATTATTATATTATGTAACAGAATAAATGACAAAAAATATTTTGTCAGAGTGCCTGGTCGGTTTCCAGGAGGCGCGGTTTCGAGTCCCGTTACGTTCAAATTTTTATACGTTTTCTAAATAAGTATTTTTCGTTCCTAAGTGTGGAATAACACTTTAAAAATGTTTAAACATATTGATTGTTCTGGTTGTGACAGTCATGTTTTTATTTAAATAACGTCAGAAACTAAATCTTTTTGACTTTAACTAAAACGTAAATAAATATTGTGTTTAACTACGCTTAACTTTGTTTTCTTAGTACAAGTTTGGTAAACAATGTTTTTTTTAAGTATTAATAGTAGAATTTTTTAGCACCATAATACTTATTTCAAATATTAATCTTTTTTTAGGTATTCGATTTCTTGGTAAAATTAGTGACACAAGCCAAAAAGAAATCTTCTGTCATTTCACTAGAGGGATTGCATCACTGCTTGAATAGAACAATATTGTTTCTATTATCACGATCCACAGACTCCATTGCAGACCAGATGTCTGTACTCGAAGCTCTGCATAAACTTACTACGAACAGGTACTATGCTATAAGAATTCCTCTTTCTCTATTTTAAATGGATCAATTATGATCAGTTATAAATCAATAAAAATCAATAAGTCTTAGGGACAACAGTAAACGCGACGGTTGTAGGTTTAATTCCCACTCGGGAGAATAAACTATTTTCATTATGTATCCATTATTATAACTATTTACATATGTATCAGCCAATAACAATACTTCACACGAGTTTTCTTCCAATAAGGCCCGTTGCCTACAAGCAACTGCCCCGATTGACACAATTCCTTCTTGGTCTGCTTGATATGCTTCTATAGTCTCTTTAACCTATATCTACCCTCCTGTACAAGAGTTTGTTAACACCAAATTAATTTAATATTTAACATGACGGTTTGCTCTATATACTATAGTACTATATACTATAGTATATAGTAATATATATATTGTAGTATGTAGAATATAAAAGCAAAATTCTATTACGTCTTTGCAGGTTATTGATATTTGGGGCGGGAAACCACGAACTGGAATTCATCGGGTGTTTGACATACTGTTTACTTCAACTTAGTGCTAACATGAAAATTGCATTAGACTCTCACATGCGTACCACCTGGCATGTAAACCCCAGCGGAGATCTCGAATCCAGAGATGACAAGTTGACCGCACATCAAGGTAACCTCTTTTTTAATAATGAAACGTTTGTAATTCTCAAATACGAAAGTAGTTAATTTTTTTCTAATTACGAACTATCTATAAATATCTTTTTTTAATATTTTAATGTTTGATGTTTTTTTATTTTCTTATGTGAAAAAAATCCCCATATTACAATTTTCAAGACTATTGGTCTTGTGTTGAGTAGCGGAACTCAACGCTGCCTCGTCCATATTCAGAAGCTATTATTGGTCCGGCGCAGGTCGTAACCTCATGGCGGGCGCGGCGCGGCGCGTGTGGGAGGAGCTGTACGCGTGCAAGAAGCCGGCCATCGAGGAGGTGTTCAAGACCACGCTGGTGGCGCCCGCCGCCAACGCGCGCGCGCCCGACCTCGCCGCCGCGCGCGACCAGCTGCACGACTGCGCGCACCGCCTGTGGGGCCACTACGTCGACACCGAGCGGAAGGTACGCCTTACTACTACTTACTTCTGCACAACATACATTACAATACAGTAACTTGTGTCTTTATATTGAACAGGCCGTGTACCGCGTTCCTTGGGAACTACACAACCAGATCCAATCCAAGATACAGAAGGTGACGGGTGGACTGACCCGTCTCGCGTCGCGCACTAAAGTCAAGAAGGAGGATTCGGCGAAACAACGTTCACATCCGCCTCGGGAGCATGTCCTCGCTTATATGCAAGATCACGTACAGTTGGTTAGGTAAGGAATTGAACAATGGAAATTAAACTTTTTAAAAAAAATGTGACAATTGCAATACAATTTACATTGTAATCTACAAACCCGCACAAGAGTCACCGGATGATAAATGTAATTTAAAGCCCACAATGAAACATTTTTTTATGTAAGTAAAACTTTGTTCAAACATATTGAATCAAAATACGGGGAAATAAGAACATTTTACTTTTGCAAACTATATTTTGAAAAGAAAGACTTAGTAGAACTATATTATGAACTGTTAGTAAATTAATGTATTCTCAAAAAAAAAAAAACAAAAGTACTTCTAAAAGCCTATATGAATAAAAAACTTTATGAAATTTAATGAGTAATTAATAGAGATGCTACACTATCATTCAAATGTGTCCCAATTCAATCCTAAGGTTCTCATAAAAAGATGTAAAATACCACTAAGATATACTCGTATTTAAAAAAGTTTTTAAATTTCGATAGAAACACTGCATGCCATGTTGTTTTCTGTGACATGTGATATAGATGATGTTGATCGGTTGCCACTTTGCCTACAAGGTACTGTCACACTGTTACTCGCAGGCAGGCGTGGGGCGTGCAGCTGGCGGCGGCGGGGCACACGGCGGCGCACACCACGCGCTACGTGCAGGCGGAGTGGGCGGGCGCGTGGCGCGAGCTCACGCGCGAGCGCGGCCTGTGGGGGCCCACGCGCGCGCCCGAGCTCGACAAGGTACCCATTAACTTAACTTAACTTAACTTAACTTAACTTAGCTTCACGCTTTATCCCTTGCGGGGTAGTCAGAGAGAACGGAGCGCCAAACGCTACGGTCTCTACATACCTCTTTCGCCTCGTCCACTGTCATCAACCTCTTCATACATGTCCTTCGGGGGGTCCTCATGCTTTTTACGTGACCTTCCTCCAGTATCTTGGATACTGTGTTTTCGAAGGTCAACCGAGGTCTCCCCCTACCTCTCTTACCGCTCACTTTTCCATCATAAATCTTTTTTGCCATTCTTTCATCACTCATTCGTTCGACGTGCCCAAACCAGCTGAGCACGTTCTTCTTCATTCTCACCGTGACATCCTCGCTAGTACCTGCCATTCTGTGTACCTCTTCATTGCGGATTCGATCAGCTAAGCTGACTCCGCATATCCTACGAAGAGATCGCATCTCCACAGCATTCATCTTTCTTTCATTCTTCTTCTGTAATACCCACGTTTCGCTGCCGTATAACAGAGTCGGTACCAAAACTGCATTGTGTACGGCCAAACGCGCAGCTGTGCTGACGTTTCGCCGTCTCATCAATGCAGCTAAGGCTCCGTTAACCTTGTTACCGGCAGCAATACGCCTTTCCACATCCATCTCGTATCTTCCATCTCTACTGAACATACTTCCCAAGTATACCACTTCATTCACTTGTTCTAATATCATACTATTTACACTGATCTTGCATTCCGTCCTTTCTTCATCTCTTTCGAAAATCAGAACCTTTGTCTTATTCACATTGAGGCTTAGACCATTATATTCACACCCTTCTTTCAGAGTGGTGACCAATGCCTGCAACTCGCATTCTGATGATGCAATCAGCACTGCATCATCTGCGTACAGCAGGCAATTCACATTCAGGTCACCTACTTTCACTCCCATATCACTTTGTTTCACTCCTTGGAGACAGCTATCCAAATACAAATTGAACAACCAAGCTGACATGGCGCAACCTTGTTTAACACCCGATCGGATGTCAAACCAGGGCGACATGCCAGCTCCTACTCGCACGCAGGCTGAGTGATCTCTGTAAAGAGACTTTACAGCCTGCAGCAAGGGTCCGCTCACATTGTACCGGGGTAGTATCTCCTATAATTTCGCTCTAACAACTCTGTCAAACGCCTTTTCCAAGTCCACAAAAGCACAGAAAACTTTTTGGTTAACGGCCAAAAATTTTTCCGTGATCATGCGAAGGGAAAAGATCTGATCCATACACCCTCTTCCAGGTCTAAAGCCCCCTTGGGCCTCCCACAACAACCTTGCAGATCTCTCCTGCATTCTTCTCGCTAAAACTTTAGCATAAACTTTACTACCTAAGCTAATCAAACTGATAGCCCTATGGCTTGCGCAGTCTATCTGTGAACCTTTGCCTTTATACAAAGGCACGATGACCGCACCTCGCCAATCGTCTGGGACCTCCCCTGATTTCCAGCACAAATTGCACAAAAACCAGAACAAGTCCAAGACGCGTGGCCCACCATATTTGATCATCTCGGCAGTAACTCCATCTGCTCCCGCTGACTTACCACATTTCAGACTTCGTATTGCACTCTCAACTTCTTTTATACTGATTTCGCCATCAGCTACATCAAGACTCAGCGTTTCGCTGCTACTTGAGACTGAGGCGTCATCACATTCATACATCTCCTTGTAAAATTCCGCCCATCGCTGCAAAACGTGTGGTTGTTCTGTTAGAATTTCACCGTCCTTCGAAAGCACCCCTTTCATTCTACAGGCTAACGAGCAACCTCGAGAAACACTAACTTCTCTCCAGAAAAGCTTCGTATTTTCCTTGAAGTTGTTCGTTAACCTTTCATCTCTTTCATTCTCTGCCTTTTCACGCTTCATCTTGATCAGTACTTTCGTCTGGTGCTTTTGCAGCTTATACTCTTTCTTTTTTATCTCTCTCATACTTTTATCTTTACCAGAGGCTTTATAGTCCTGCCATGCCTTCTTCTTTCTTTCTACTGCATCTTGCACTTCATCATCCCACCATTCATCACGCTTTTTGCTAAAGCCCCTTTTACCTTTACCACATACCTCTGTCGCTGCTTCCTTCATACAATCCCTAAGGTTCTGCCAGCATACTTCAATATTTCCATTTCCAGATTCACTGCTGTCTAGCTTTTTGGAAACTCTTTCTTGATATTCCTTTCTAGTCGGTGGATCTTGAAGCTTCCAGCTTCTTATGCGGTAATTCGACTCCAAGTCTGGAAACCTTGTGTAGCTGCGCCAACCCGCGAACAGACCCCTTATTCTAGCAACGACTAGATAGTGGTCTGTTCCCAGATCAGAACCCCTAAACACTCGTGTGTCCATGACTTGGCTTCGAATACGCTGATCCACTAGGAATAAATCAATCATACTTTTCCCTTCCGTTCGCTCCCATGTATACATGTGAATTTGTTTGTGGTCAAACATAGTGTTTGCCACAAACAAATTCCTTTCCTTGCAAATTTCCAATATAAGCTTTCCAGCCTCATTTATTCTCTTGTCACCATACTGACCTAACACTCCCTCGTAACCGCTTCGCGCAGTTCCGACCCATCCGTTCAAATCGCCACATATTATTAATTTTTCATTCCCTCTAACGCTACCTAGAACATCCCTGACACTCTCCCAAAACTCCTCGAGTTCGCTTAATAGAGCTGAGGATACTGGCGCATACGCCACTAACAAGAATACTCTTGTTAACCCCAGCTTGAAGCGAACCCAAAGCAGTCTCGGGTTGATCGCCTTGTATTCAACCGCTGCACTAACCAATCGAGAGGACAATAACACACCTACACCTTGACAGCCCCGCTCGCTCTCTGGTACGCCGGCCCAGAAAGCGACCCGACTGCCCGGCAAATCGGTCGTGTCATTGCCCTTTCGCTTGGTCTCTGTCACACAAACAACATCCAAATCTCTATCATCCATCACATCTAATAATTCATTCATCTTTTCTTCCATCCCTCCTCTTACATTCCACGTAGCTATTTGTAGCTCCGTCCTCCACCTCCCGCCATTCCGGACATGGCGTGTTGGGTGGCGGTCCCCAACGCCGCATTCGTCGCCACTTGACACACCAGCAGGGACGCACTGGTGCGCGTCGCCTTGGGGGGACGCCCTATCAGTGCGCTCTCTCGAGGTGCACGTGGCGGATGGAACGTTGCAGCCCTCGTAAGGGCTGGCAGGGGTCGCTGCGAGCAAGCCTTCCATCTTGGACCCCCATTAACAATGTCTGGAATTCAGGATGAAAGTAGGAATACATATATTTTAGGTTTTCTGCGTACCCTGCTTTATTTGGAAATTGTTCAATTATTTTCTAAAGGTGTGCAATAATGACTACATCACAGCGGCAGACTATCTTAATACAACTATATTATTATATCACTTATTTGGTGAAACAATAACATATTCGCATTTAAAAAGAAACATTGCAGGAGACGCAAACAAAACTTGTAAATACATATTTTTAACATTTTTAAGGTGTTATTCCACACTTAGGAATAAGTATATTTCTAAATAAGTATTGTCAATACATTTCCATATACTGACATTTATAGCTCATCAAAAGATGTGGTGTTTAAGTTCCAATAAATAACTTATCATTGTTGTGTATTGCAGTGGGCTCTGCACTGCACCGAGGGCCCGTGTCGCATGCGCAAGCAGCTGCGCCGCAACCACGCCTTCTACACGCACTACCCGTTCCGCCCAGAGCTCGAGCACGCGGACGCTGTCAGTATACACATTAAACTTCATTCGTTTATGATTACTTTATATAATTTTAGGCCGTCGTCTGACTGTAAACGCGACGGTTGTTCGATTCAAGCTTGAGAAAATGAATTATTTTTCATTTCCTCCTCTGGTACGAAGACAAAGCATGGCGTTGATTTTCGGCACTCAACACGTATTGTCTCGAAAATTTTAAGGAAAGAAACAAGAGTTTAAACACGGTATATGCAGAATAAAGCCAGAAAATGAAAGAGCATTAGTAAAGACACTTATAGTTTTATAATAGAAACTTGTTTGCAATAAATAAACAATATATTTTAGAAAAATATTTAAACAGGATGCGATAAGTCTGTAGAGCGCAATAACTTTAATAATTATGCTATTATTATAACATTTTTAATTATAACTTTAATAATTATCATGCAACGTTATAATAATCCATAAATCTCATGGTAATATTTTTATTTCACTAATGTCAAAAACATACTTCAAGAATATTAGCATTTATTGAATAGATTATCAATTATCAATTTATTGATTATCTAATATTTTATTTTCTTTTATATAGAAACAATTAAAATATAAAGTGGCCCAAAGTCGCGACAGCAAAGAATATTATAGAGTATACCAGCAATGGCGCACTTCCAGTAATCTGGTAGAAACAGATAGCATTGAAACTACTGAACTTCAGACTTACGAAGAGGAAATACCAAGGTATATTGATCAACGTGAATATATATTGTTAAAAGTAATATTTCTTAAATAACAAAAATTAATATTACATTTTGTCTTCCTTATCGTCATTCATCGTCTGATTGTAAACGCGATAATTGAGGGTTCGATTCCCATTTGGGGGAATAAATTATTTTCATTTCCTTCGCACTGGTAATAATAAGACAGCGTGGTGTTGGATTCGGCCATAAAACACGTAATGTCAGGAAAATTGAGTGAAAAGTGGTATTTATGGTGGTCTTGGTGGAAATGGGGGAACCATCTGACGATGTTGCTATAAACCACACACCACAGTGTGAAGCTGCAAAAAATATTATATATTTTTTTAATATCGTGTTTCAGTAATAAAGAATTGTCAATCGATGAGGTTAATGAGGACGGGTCTCCTTCCGATCTAGTTAGCAGTGGAGTTGTGAGCCGTGGCACCAATCAATCAACAGAAAGTTAGTCTTTATTACTACTAGCCATTAACACGCACTTAAACGTACAATTTATATAAAAAAATATAGCCAAATTATACAAAGTCTTTACATAAACTTTAGCCTATGTGTTATTCTGATGTATATATAAAAAAACATTTTTCTATATTACTCTGTTATAGCTAATGAAGATGGCCCAGACGCAGAAGATGAAGATGAACCACAACCACCACCACCTGATAACCAAACACTTTTAAGATTGTTGGAACACCACGAAAAGGTAAAGAAATGGAATGTCTTGTCTTCAAAATCTAAATTTAAAATCTCTCTTATTATGCTGTTTGCGGGGTAAAGTGGTTACTCAAAACCGAATAGAAATCCTCTTTAAAATATACTTTTCAGATTCAATCAAAAATCTTATTTTCGAAATACTATTTTGATTATAATGACTTTAGAATATTAAACACACTGCATAAAATATATTTAACTGATATTATCACGAAAAAATTCTCCTCCTCCTCCTGCATCCTATCATAGTTTTTGTATATTTTCTGTAAATTATTTTATACACGAACAAAAAACTATACAATTTATTACATTTCTTTATATAACTCTTAGATCACCCACATGTTCCGCTGCGCAAGGATCCAAGGTCTTGACACTACGGAAGGTCTTTTGCTTTTCGGTCGTGAACATTGCTATGTAATAGATGGATTCACTTTATTGAAAAATAGGGAGATACGAGACTTAGAGAGTTGTCCGGATGATTATGAACCTATACTACCCAGTCAAGGTATACAGAGAAGCAATCAGCGACAATGCTCAAAGTTTTTATATGAGGATATAAGGTATTTGGCTCAACTTTATATCATATATTTTTTTAAATTATATACATTAATTTAATATATAATGAGAAATTAAGTATATATAATGATTGTGGATTTCAGGGAAGTTCATAAAAGAAGATATTTATTGCAACCAATAGCGTTGGAAGTATTTTCCAGTGATGGAAGAAACTATTTGCTCGCTTTCCCTAGGAAAGTACGAAACAAGGTAAGATTTATGTGTTCATATAGTAAACGCATTTACAAAATTTTACATCGTATCTAATTAAAAGCTGCGAATAAATATTTAATAATAGATATACTTTTTCGAGGCCAGTCGTGGCATTGGGGCACAAACGTAAACGTAACTGTAAATACAACAGATTGTGGGTTCGATTCCCACTCAAGGAAATGAAACATTTAATATTTTCATTTCCTCCCTCTGGTAACGAGACAAATCACATTTTTGAATTCCGCCAATTCCGGCGGAAAGTATGGAACGGGAGCGGAGAGTATTTATCATACTCATTATAATATATGGAACTTCCAACTACTATCGTGGCGCAACAATGTTTGCATTTATATAGGACGTTTATATTGATTGATTTTATATAACTTAGATGACAGCGATCAGCCCTTGGGCTGGAGAGGGACATACATTTTGTTATATAACATAAAAATGTAATATAAAAACACAATTTTTGAACTACTGTTTTAATTTAACAATTTATAAGTTTTTTTACCTGTATAAATATGTGATGTCACACTAAGGAGAGGAGTGTTATGTAACCAACTTTGACAAGGACGAGGGAGAGTTCAAAAGATGAAATATATTTTATTAGACACACAATATTACAAATTTTTATGTTATCATACACGTATGTGTGAACAAATAAATTAAATGCACATCATTTTAAGGTGCCAGTTTCGTTTTTTTTTTTTTAATTTATACATGAGGCCGGTCGTGGCGCAGCGGCACGAGGTGTGACTGCAAAACCGACTGGTTCTGGGTTCGATTCCCACTCGAGGAGATGAAATATTTACTTAAATTTATATTTCCATTTCTTCGCTCTGGTGTCGAGGTTAAGCGCGGCGTTGAGTTCTGCCCCTCAACACGCAATGCCTCCAGAATTCGGCAGAAAGTGGGGAACGGAGTGTCTTAACACTAGGTTCCCTCTGCCTACCCTGCTGTGTGCGGGATACAGCGTGAAGCTAATTTAATATTTTTTTTAATTTATACATATTACTTAACTTATACATTGAAGTTGGTTTATCCTCTTTTTATTATCTCAATAATTGTGGTAATACAAAAAGAAAAACAAATTATAAACAGAAGCAAATAAAAAGTTCAAATATCAAATATTAGCCATGTGTTGTTTGATGTATTATTTGTTTGATTTATTGTGTAGGTGTACGTGCGGTTCACGGCCCTGGCCACAGGTATGGCGGACAGCGCAGCGGGCTCGGTGGCGGGGCAGAGGCGTGGCGTGGCCGTGGAGCAGCCCGCCGGCCTGCTCGCCACGCTCATCGGCGACACGTCCGTCACGCAGCGCTGGCTGGTGAGTGTCACGTGGCGTGTGTGTGTGTGTGTGTACGTGGTGGACAGCGCGGCGGGCTCGGTGGCGGGGCAGAGGCGTGGCGTGGCCGTGGAGCAGCCCGCCGGCCTGCTCGCCACGCTCATCGGCGACACGTCCGTCACGCAGCGCTGGCTGGTGAGTGTCACGTGGCGTGTGTGTGTGTGTGTGTACGTGGTGGACAGCGCGGCGGGCTCGGTGGCGGGACAGCGGCGCGGCGTGGCCGTGGAGCAGCCCGCCGGCCTGCTCGCCACGCTCATCGGCGACACGTCCGTCACGCAGCGCTGGCTGGTGAGTGTCACGTGGCGTGTGTGTGTGTGTGTACGTGGTGGACAGCGCGGCGGGCTCGGTGGCGGGACAGCGGCGCGGCGTGGCCGTGGAGCAGCCCGCCGGCCTGCTCGCCACGCTCATCGGCGACACGTCCGTCACGCAGCGCTGGCTGGTGAGTGTCACGTGGCGTGTGTGTGTGTGTGTACGTGGTGGACAGCGCGGCGGGCTCGGTGGCGGGACAGCGGCGCGGCGTGGCCGTGGAGCAGCCCGCCGGCCTGCTCGCCACGCTCATCGGCGACACGTCCGTCACGCAGCGCTGGCTGGTGAGTGTCACGTGGCGTGTGTGTGTGTGTGTGTACGTGGTGGACAGCGCGGCGGGCTCGGTGGCGGGACAGCGGCGCGGCGTGGCCGTGGAGCAGCCCGCCGGCCTGCTCGCCACGCTCATCGGCGACACGTCCGTCACGCAGCGCTGGCTGGTGAGTGTCACGTGGCGTGTGTGTGTGTGTGTACGTGGTGGACAGCGCGGCGGGCTCGGTGGCGGGACAGCGGCGCGGCGTGGCCGTGGAGCAGCCCGCCGGCCTGCTCGCCACGCTCATCGGCGACACGTCCGTCACGCAGCGCTGGCTGGTGAGTGTCACGTGGCGTGTGTGTGTGTGTGTGTACGTGGTGGACAGCGCGGCGGGCTCGGTGGCGGGACAGCGGCGCGGCGTGGCCGTGGAGCAGCCCGCCGGCCTGCTCGCCACGCTCATCGGCGACACGTCCGTCACGCAGCGCTGGCTGGTGAGTGTCACGTGGCGTGTGTGTGTGTGTGTACGTGGTGGACAGCGCGGCGGGCTCGGTGGCGGGACAGCGGCGCGGCGTGGCCGTGGAGCAGCCCGCCGGCCTGCTCGCCACGCTCATCGGCGACACGTCCGTCACGCAGCGCTGGCTGGTGAGTGTCACGTGGCGTGTGTGTGTGTGTGTGTACGTGGTGGACAGCGCGGCGGGCTCGGTGGCGGGACAGCGGCGCGGCGTGGCCGTGGAGCAGCCCGCCGGCCTGCTCGCCACGCTCATCGGCGACACGTCCGTCACGCAGCGCTGGCTGGTGAGTGTCACGTGGCGTGTGTGTGTGTGTGTACGTGGTGGACAGTGCGGCGGGCTCGGTGGCGGGACAGCGGCGCGGCGTGGCCGGACAGCGGCGCGGCGTGGCCGTGGAGCAGCCCGCCGGCCTGCTCGCCACGCTCATCGGCGACACGTCCGTCACGCAGCGCTGGCTGGTGAGTGTCACGTGGCGTGTGTGTGTGTGTGTGTACGTGGTGGACAGCGCGGCGGGCTCGGTGGCGGGACAGCGGCGCGGCGTGGCCGTGGAGCAGCCCGCCGGCCTGCTCGCCACGCTCATCGGCGACACGTCCGTCACGCAGCGCTGGCTGGTGAGTGTCACGTGGCGTGTGTGTGTGTGTGTACGTGGTGGACAGCGCGGCGGGCTCGGTGGCGGGACAGCGGCGCGGCGTGGCCGTGGAGCAGCCCGCCGGCCTGCTCGCCACGCTCATCGGCGACACGTCCGTCACGCAGCGCTGGCTGGTGAGTGTCACGTGGCGTGTGTGTGTGTGTGTGTACGTGGTGGACAGCGCGGCGGGCTCGGTGGCGGGACAGCGGCGCGGCGTGGCCGTGGAGCAGCCCGCCGGCCTGCTCGCCACGCTCATCGGCGACACGTCCGTCACGCAGCGCTGGCTGGTGAGTGTCACGTGGCGTGTGTGTGTGTGTGTACGTGGTGGACAGCGCGGCGGGCTCGGTGGCGGGACAGCGGCGCGGCGTGGCCGTGGAGCAGCCCGCCGGCCTGCTCGCCACGCTCATCGGCGACACGTCCGTCACGCAGCGCTGGCTGGTGAGTGTCACGTGGCGTGTGTGTGTGTGTGTACGTGGTGGACAGCGCGGCGGGCTCGGTGGCGGGACAGCGGCGCGGCGTGGCCGTGGAGCAGCCCGCCGGCCTGCTCGCCACGCTCATCGGCGACACGTCCGTCACGCAGCGCTGGCTGGTGAGTGTCACGTGGCGTGTGTGTGTGTGTGTGTACGTGGTGGACAGCGCGGCGGGCTCGGTGGCGGGACAGCGGCGCGGCGTGGCCGTGGAGCAGCCCGCCGGCCTGCTCGCCACGCTCATCGGCGACACGTCCGTCACGCAGCGCTGGCTGGTGAGTGTCACGTGGCGTGTGTGTGTGTGTGTACGTGGTGGACAGCGCGGCGGGCTCGGTGGCGGGACAGCGGCGCGGCGTGGCCGTGGAGCAGCCCGCCGGCCTGCTCGCCACGCTCATCGGCGACACGTCCGTCACGCAGCGCTGGCTGGTGAGTGTCACGTGGCGTGTGTGTGTGTGTGTACGTGGTGGACAGCGCGGCGGGCTCGGTGGCGGGACAGCGGCGCGGCGTGGCCGTGGAGCAGCCCGCCGGCCTGCTCGCCACGCTCATCGGCGACACGTCCGTCACGCAGCGCTGGCTGGTGAGTGTCACGTGGCGTGTGTGTGTGTGTGTACGTGGTGGACAGCGCGGCGGGCTCGGTGGCGGGACAGCGGCGCGGCGTGGCCGTGGAGCAGCCCGCCGGCCTGCTCGCCACGCTCATCGGCGACACGTCCGTCACGCAGCGCTGGCTGGTGAGTGTCACGTGGCGTGTATGTGTGTGTACGTGCGGAAGCGATATAGTGTGAAAGCTACTGGCACAATCCCAATCTTTAAAATCATTTTATTGTACCTAAATAATTATTAATAAGTACATACTAATTTAATATTTATCTTTAATTTCGTTCTTTTACAGAGAGGGGAAATATCAAACTTCCAATACCTGATGCATCTAAACACCCTCGCCGGTCGCTCGTACAACGATCTTATGCAATACCCAGTCTTCCCCTGGATTTTGGCTGATTATGATTCTTTAGAATTAGACCTGACTCACCCTGCTACGTTCCGAGACTTGACAAAACCAATGGGAGCTCAAAGTTCAGACAGACTAGAACAATTTAGAAAAAGATACAAGGTATACTTTATTATTTATATTTTTCTTTATATAAGTGTACATATATGCATATATTTTACCACGTAGTTATTCACTATCACTTTCGTAAATAATTCCTACAATATACCCTTGTAATTCATTACTATGATATAACATTATTTTTCTGTAATTAGGAATGGGATGATCCTCATGGTGAAACTCCACCATATCATTATGGAACTCACTACTCTTCTGCTATGATTGTATGTTCATATCTTGTGAGAATGGAACCATTTACACAGCATTTCTTGAGACTACAAGGTGGACATTTTGATCTCGCAGACAGGTATACAAATTAAAAAATAATATTTTAGTATCTAATATATTCAAACATAAAATCTATTATTTTTTTTTTCCAGAATGTTCCATTCTATCAAAGAAGCATGGAACTCAGCCTCAAGGCACAATATGGCTGATGTAAAAGAACTTATTCCAGAATTCTTCTATTTACCTGAATTTCTAGAAAATTCAAATAACTTTGATCTAGGTTTGTATTTATAATGGGTCAAAAATTTATATATGTAGTATGGTAAATTTGGTTAATTTAAATTTTTAAATTAAAATTTTGTCTTGTATTGACTTTCAATTACGTTATATATAATTAAATACCAAGGCTGCCGTTGTAAACGCGACGGTTGTGGGCTTTATTCCCGGGAAATTAATTATTTTAATCCCACTCAAAACACAATGTCTAGACGGTGCGTGTCGAATAGAATACTTTAACACTTGACTCCCCAACACCTAACACTGCCTCACCTTCTTATATGCAAGATACAACGTAAAATAAAAAAATATATACAACATAAAGTAGTATACAACGTAAAGTAAAAACAATTGTATAGGTTGCAAGCAGTCCGGAGTAGCGCTTGGTGACGTAGTATTACCGCCGTGGGCGAAGGACGATCCTCGAGAATTCATCCGTATGCATCGCGCTGCGCTAGAGTCTGACTACGTTTCCCATCGTCTACATCATTGGATAGATCTTGTCTTTGGATACAAGCAGCAGGGGCAATCCGCAGTAGAAGCTTGTAATGTCTTCCACCATCTCTTTTACGAAGGCAATGTTGATATATACAAGTAAGTGTAAATTAATTTATTGAACTATCTATTTATAATTTTATGTAATATAAAACAGAAAATTATACTCTTAAATTTCATTTAACTGAATATTCTGAATATATTACATATAAACTATGTTGCTAATATCGTGTTATTTTTTCTAGCATTGATGATCCGTTAAAGAAAAATGCAACAATTGGATTTATAAATAACTTCGGTCAGATACCAAAGCAATTATTTAAAAAGGCACATCCTAGTAAAAAAATGTCGCAGCGAAGTTCTACAATTTTAGATCCGAATAATATAATACCTTCCCAGGGTATCACTCCACCTGAAAAACTATTCTTTCATAATTTGGAAAATTTGAGGCCGTCTTTACAGCCAGTTAAAGGTAAATAATATGATTATTATACAAGTGTATGAATTAAAAATAACTTCATGAGTTACTTTACATTACACATTTTATTTATTATACAATAAATAATATTAATGTTAATAAAAATGGAAACGTCCATCGAGGCATACATAGAGTTTGATTGAAATCTCGGAGGTCTTACTGGTGGAAATGAATTATTTTTCGCTTTGCTAAAAAAACTAAATAAAATGAAGTAATATATATCATAAAATAAGCTATACCTTTGTTTTCAGAAGTGAAAGGGCCGGTGGGACAAATTCTCTACACAGATAAAGCAATACTGGCAGTAGAACAGAACAAGGTGTTAATGCCCCCCGCGTACAACAAGTACGTGGCGTGGGGCTTCGCGGACCACTCGCTGCGCATCGGCAACTACGACAACGACAAAACAGTGTTCGTCTGCGAGAGTGTGGCGCAAGCGTGCGGCGAGATCGTCGCGTGCGTGTGTCTCAACGATAAGACGCTCGTCACCGCTGGTACTAGTACTGTAAGTTGTTTTGGTGTATTTTTTTTTTAAATAAGTTAATAATGAGAAACTTGGATATTAAGCCATGTAATAGTATTTATTGATTTAAACGAACATATATCTGCAGGTGGTGACGGTGTGGCAGTACTGGGCGCGGCGGCGGCGGCTGGCGGTGAAGACGTGCCTGTACGGGCACGAGGAGGCGGTGACGTGCGTGGCCGCCAGCGCCGCCTACAACCTGGCCGTGAGCGGCAGCCGCGACGGGCAGGTCATCGTGTGGGACGTGGAGGGCGGCGCGCTCGTGCGCCAGCTGGCGCCGCCCTGGCGCGCCGCCCCGCCGCCGCCCGTCTCCGCGCTCGCCATCGACGACCTCACTGTGAGTCACTGCACCATCTATCTGTCATTGCGAGCATTCAAACACAAGCGTGACGTGGCTAACGAGTAATACCAATGTGCAGGGCGACATCGCGACGTGCAGCGGCAGCTGGCTGCACGTGTGGTCCATCAACGGCGCGGCGCTGGGCGGCGTGGACACGGGCGGCGGCGAGCGCGCGCCGCAGGTGCTGTGCGTGGCCTTCAGCCAGCTGCGCGAGTGGGACCCGCTCAACGTCGTCATCACGGGCTCCACGGACGGCGTGGTCAGGGTGAGCGCCCATTATGTTTATATTACTATATACTAATAAAAGATTTTTATAGTTAAGAGAAAGTAAAAGTACAATAAAAAATTATGAAGGTTTATTTATGATGTGTAAAAAGGAGAAACTCAAAATGTGTAAAATAAAGCAATTCTCACAAATTTTAATTTTTTTAACCACTTTCGTAAGATTACCTAATATGAATGCAGTAAGTGAAAAAAAATATATCCGGCTGGAAATAATTTAATAATGTCCGATACATTATTAAATGGAACTAATATACTATTAATATGATAAACTATTTATTGACATAATTGATAAACTAAAGAAAACTGTAAAAATGATATTAATATAATGATTTGTTATGAGGCTCGCGCTTGCTATGATGATCGTATGCGAACTTATTTATTGGATTAAGTATGACATAATGAATAATATATAAAATGCAATGTTCAGATGTATCGTACAATAAGATTTATTAGTATTACATATATATCATATACTAGAGGGCGCGTGCGGCTTCGCCCGCTTATTAGGAGTGAATTCTAAAAAAACCACGAAACAGGTGTTCAATAAAATATTTTTAACAGTATGAATTTAATTTTTTATAAAAATCGGGGGCGATTTAAAGATTTTTCCATATGAACTTTCAACCCCTTATTTGAACCCTTAGGGGGTGAATTCTTAAAAACCATGAAACACGTGTTCAATGAAATATTTTTAAGAGTCTGGATTTAAAATTTTATAAGAATCGGTGCCAATTTAAAAAAAAATCCATACAAACTTTCAATCCCTATTTCATCCCTTTAGGGTTAAAATTTTTCAAAATCCCTTCTTAGTGGATGTCCAGAATATGAAAATAAACATCTGCCCAAATTTCACGTTTCTACCATCAGCGGTTACGGCTCTGCGTGCGTCTTACCTCAGTCAGTCAGCACAAGTCCTTTTATATATATAGACTAGAGGGCGCGCGCGGCTTCGCCCGCTTATTAGGAGTGAATTCTAAAAAAAACCACGAAACACGTGTTCAATAAAATATTTTTAACAGTCTAAATTAAATTTTTTATCAAAATCGGTGGCAATTTAAAGATTTTTCCATATAAACATTCAACCCCTTATTTGAACCCTTAGGGGATGAATTCTTAAAAACCATGAAACACGTGTTCAATGAAATATTTTTAAGAGTCTGAATTTCAAATTTTATAAAAATCTGTACAGATTAAATTTTTTTTCCATACAAACTTTCAACCCCTATTTCATCCCTTTAGGGTTAAAATTTTTCAAATTCCGTCTTAGTGGATGTCCAGAATATGAAAATAAACATCTGCCCAAATTCCACGTTTCTACCATCAGCGGTTACGGCTCTGCGTGCGTCTTACCTCAGTCAGTCAGCACAAGTCCTTTTATATATATATAGATTAACTACTTACATTGTCATGTCATTTATAGATGTGGTCGATTGACTACATAGCAAAGACAGTTGAAGATGAAGCAAAAAGCTTAGAAGTAGATAGTGAGGATCGACCTCCAAGTTCATTAGATGTAGAAAAAATAAATGAAGGATCATTACCAACACAAGATAGTGAAGAAATAAAATCTGAAAGTGAAATACAATCAGAAGATCAAGTTAAGACTGAGGACATAGAGCCACGCGAAAGAGAGGCAGCTATTAAACGGGTTGAAGAACTGGTGAAGCAGATGAGTCTATCACAAGAAAATGGAGGTAATTATTTGTTTAAATTTAAATGTCTTATATATACATATATTATTATATATAATCGCTTATTACTTGTAGACACATTTTATATCTTTTTTAATGTTTAAATTCATGCAACCTTTATGGCGCAGTGACAGCATCTGACTGTAAACGCTATGGGTTTGGGTTCGATTCTCACCCCAAGGGAATTATGTTCATTTCCCCGATTTGGTAAGACAAAACGAGCTGTTGAAATCCACCACTCAGCACGTCAAGTATCGAATTCGAACAGAAATCTGGGAACTTAGTGTTTTAACATTATATTCTATCTATCCAATACTGCTATATACGAGATGGAGTGAATGACAATAAAAATAAATTTTATGAATTTATTAAATTTGCATATTTGCTTAACAGGAAATCTAACAAAATCAGCATCAGAAAGTTCGCTGTCAGATGGGGGAGAAACGACAAGCGCTAAAGAAACAGCACGGAGACACGACGAAAAGGATACATGCAGTGACAACGACGATCACTACGAGCGGAAAGAAGAAGTAGACTCTTGTGAAGAAACTAAAGAGGAGGAGTATGATAATGAGAAAGATTTGGAAGACGAAAAGGACAATATAACACATAGGAGCAAGTTGCAGAAGCAAGGCAATGTCGTTCTACGACGTAAATCAAAAGCTAATCCGTTATATCGTAAAAGTAAGTTTTATTATAATTTTGGTTAAGTAATAAATGTAAATATCTCCATCTATATAAATTTTGATTTAAAAATGTTTGACAAGTTTCTCGTTAATTTACGTTACTAACATCTCTTTGTACAAACAGGGTAGGTAAATGGAATTAGTGTAAAGATGAGCTGCGGAACTTAACACCGCACTTTAATTCCCCGAAGGAGAACCCGCAACCATCGTGTTTACAGTAAGAGACTGTGCCATGACTACCTCAGTTTAAAATGTTTTGTTAATGATTGCTTTAAAAAAATAGGCGGTGGAAGCATGGGCGACTCCAGCGAGCCTAGTTCCGTAGAAATAGCACAGTCGGTGGACGTACAAGAGGGCGGCCTCCGTCCCAGTAAGTCCGACACCAGCTTGACGGATTCCTTCGTGGTGCTGTCGGCGCCCGCCTCCCCCGCGCCCGCCACCACGCCCACGCCTGCCGCCCCGCGCGGTGTCATCAAGGAAACTTCTTATCCAGGTATTTACTATGATGTCAAATACAGTTAAACGTGATCATTGTGGTTTCGATTCCCACTCGAAGAAAGATTTTTTTTTACTTGTTGAGGCCGGTCGTGGCGCAGCGGCACAAGGTGTGACTGCAAAACCGACTGGTTCTGGGTTCGATTCCCACTCGAGGAGATGAAATATTTACTTAAATTTATATTTCCATTTCTTCGCTCTGGTGTCGAGGTTAAGCGCGGCGTTGAGTTCTGCCCCTCAACACGCAATGCCTCCAGAATTCGGCAGAAAGTGGGGAACGGAGTGTCTTAACACTAGGTTCCCTCTGCCTACCCTGCTGTGTGCGGGATACAGCGTGAAGCTAATTTTTTTTTTTTTGATTGCTCTGGTAACAAGACAATGAGACATGTATGGTAATATTGGGCGAAAAGTGGGGATAAGAGTCCTCTGCATACTCTGATATATGCATGGCACAGCATGAAGCTAAAAAATATTATTTTTATTATATATTATTTTCCTTTTTTTTAGCGTCACGCTGTGGCGTGTAGCGCACTAAGGGTGAAGATCCCATTCCCATTTTCCGCTGAATTCTGGATGTATTGTGTATTGAGTGGCGGAACTCAACGCTGCGCCTTGCCTCGATACCAGATTAAAAAATAAAATATTAAATATTTAATTTGCTCGAGTGGGAATCGAACCCACAACCAACTATAAACCAGTTACATTTTATGCCCCTGTGCCACGACTTTCCTTATACTTTATAGATATAATATCATATTGATATGGATTAATACAATTAATATTGATAATAGAAAAATATTAAGGTTCTTTATATACTTTTAATGTGTAATATATTTTTTAATTTAAACCTAACAGCACTCTACAGATATAAGTTTAATCCTCCTTGTACAGAGGCGGGCGCGACGTGGGCGCGGCGGCTGGTGCTGCGCGGCAAGCTGACCATGCACACGGCGTACGAGCGCCGCGACAACGCGTGCCCCGCCTCCGTCACGGCCGTGGCGGCCGCGCGCACCGGCCGCGGCCTCGCCGTGGGGGACGCCAGGGGACGGGTACCTACCCTCATATAGCAATATATTAAATTTGTCAAAAAATTAACACATGTATTTTAACATTTTTCATTAAACTTTCTGATCAAAATTAAATACATTTTTAATATTGAAAATATAAATATTAAGTGTTATTCTTATTGATTTCTTCAAATGGAAAATGTGAGTAAAATATGCTTATTACAGAAGTAATCATGTTTGAATTAAATGTTCTAGATATTCCGATGGTCCGCACCAGACATGACGAGTGCAGCCGGCGCCAAGGGAGGACCTGCCGACCACTGGATACGCGATGATACTGCACCCTATTGTACACAGTGTCAGGTAATTCACTTATTTGTACCGTATCCCACATGTAGCAGGGTAGGCAGAGATAATCTAATTTTAAGATATTCCGTTCTCCACTCCAATTTTGACACCGTCCAATTTTTCAGGCATTAAGTCTTATCTAAGTTTCCAATAAGATTATCAGTCAGTCAGGTCAGTGATGTAAGTTGATGTGTCGAAGTACCCCCACAACGTCCCAGGTGCGGTTCACGGCGCTGGAGCGGCGCCACCACTGCCGCGAGTGCGGCGCGGTGTTCTGCGGGCGCTGCTCGCGCTACGAGGCGCCCGTGCGCCGCCTGCGCGCGCTGCGCCCCGTGCGCGTGTGCCGCCGCTGCCACGACAACATACACGCCAACGAGTAACGGATATACATCGTTTTACTATTTATTTATTTTCTTTTAATTCATTTCTATGGAAAATGAGGTGTAAAATGAAAAAATATGTGACACCAAACCTGGTAAATAATTATGAAATTTGTGTGAAAGCGAAATAATATATTTTTCCTTTCATAATATACAATAAAAAACTATGTATTACATGTTTATCATGACACTCGTAAACTTACCATATACTATTTAACGACAGCGATCCTATTGTAATACTACTGTTATTTTTACAAATATAAAAGGTTAAAAATATTGCTTAGGTAACCTCTACAGCATTTACATGCGTAAATGGGTGAACAAATTATGTTTGTTCGAATCATAGACTAAGAGCTACACTTCTACTGTCGACGTAAAAGGCTAAAACAAAAATTAAAAATATATTATAGCTATTCATGTATAGTATTTTCAGTGTTTATATTTGCTGCTTCTATCCTATATTTACTTATATTTGCATATGCTTAATATACTTTTACTTACATTTTTTCGCATTATATACACGGAATTTTGTTTCCTGTTTACAATGTTTATATTTTTTTTTATTATTTTTTTTTTGTTTTTGATACGATGCAATTATAATGTTATTCTTCTACAGAAAATATATTTTCATATTTCAAATAATCATTACAAATTTATTAAAATCATCGATTTTGTATTAATATTTAAAAGAAAATATTACAAATTTAGGCCTTTTAAAGTCACCTAATTTTATACTTTCTAAAATTTCATATTTCACAATAACTCATAAATAAACGACATGTACAAATTGATAACATTTAACATTCTGCCTATTTTTGAAATCTATAATGCTTGTAAATAGTCAATATTATTTATTATATTGTGTGTATGTTTTAAGTTTACTTGTCTTTTTGAATATGTATAGTCAGACAATATTTATATAATAATTACCTTTTTAAGCAATCACTTTAAACTAGGGATGTTACGGAGTAAACGTAATTATCGGATATACGAATTAAAAAACTATCCGTGATCGTAATCACAAGTAAATTTAAAAAAAATAATAGATATGGATGGAGAGTAAATAAGATTTGTATCGATCATAATGTTGCAGGTTTATATTGAATTAATAAAAAAAAATCTCTAAAAAATTAATTGTCAATATAAAGATGATTCTTAAAAAAATATCTTCTATTTTTACTATATCCACATCCAGGTCCAAAACACTAGAAATTCCAGAACATCCCTGCTTGATGCTATCACTTATTGAATATGGATATATTATGATTATGATAATGTATTGTCTATCAAATGAGCTATATTTTTAGAAATAATCACCAAAGTTAGACGTTACTTCAAGTAGCATATGCTTTATATAAATTACCTTTATTGATATTGATCTGTGTATACTTTTATGGCTTAATTATATATTATATACCTCGTAAGATAGGTAAGTTTGCTGGCATCCCGTGTATTCATATATGTAGATTGCAAGATATAACTTATTTTACATTATTACTAAAATATAGGTATATGTCTAATTTATTTTATATTTGTTTAGTATTCCGTTTGTTTACTTTTTTTTCAAATTAAGACTTAAGTTAGTATTAAGCTCTTAGCAAAAAAGTCGTACAAACTTGTGGCAGCCCGTTATTAAATATTACACTCTATAAATATATTAATATATGAAAAGAATTGATGATAAGGAAGTCTTGTATATTAATTATTTGAAATTGAATGTTATTATTTTATAAAATGTCAGTATTAATAAATGTAAGACCCATAATAATTGACTATATTTTAGATCTCAATTTCGAAACTTATTATGAAGTATATTCATAAAATATATTTGTGGTGAAAATTATTTATATTCAATACATATTATATTGATGTCTAAATTTGTTATTACAAAAATGTGATATTTTTTGCTTGTAAGGTTTTTTTTGTAATGAATTATATAGTTTATTATTATGCCAAATTTATGTTTTTTTTTTTAAATTACAGAATTGTTATCATTAATATAGTACTAGTCATGATTGCTTGTTCCACTCACAAGTCAAGGAAAGTGAAGTGAAAGAAA
Source organism: Heliconius himera (assembly GCA_021202915.1). Lineage (NCBI taxonomy): Eukaryota > Metazoa > Arthropoda > Insecta > Lepidoptera > Nymphalidae > Heliconius > Heliconius himera. The sequence goes on from JAJHJA010000063.1 coordinate 301,818, forward strand.
TATATATATATATTCATATTAATAATACATGTTTTTAATATGCATATTGAGTGTGACGCTAATTATATTAATGTAAATTTTGTTAATTTTCGATATTAAGTTCTATATTTGAAATAATTTGGTGACATTTTAGTCTATTATTTATTTTTAAGTGAAGTGTTTGTGAGAAGATTTTTGTTGCATTTTGTCACAATCATTCCTGACCCCAAATAGAATATAAATTATAAATAAAATTATCCAATTGTGTTTGATACGTTGAAAGTATTGTATAGGAAAATATTTTCTTTTCAACCTGACAAATAAAATGTCACGCCAATACCCTAGATCACTTTGTGAATTTGTCTATTTGTACTCTTGCTTGCTATCTGTGTTTATGTAAAAAATAATAGATTTATATGTTCTTGATATTCATAATGTACTAGTCTCTGCAAGCTATTTTAAGGCGAAAAACATTTAAAAATGTAGTAGTATAATGTATTATATATATAATTAGTTTTATATATTTGTAAATTTTTAGTAAAAACTTAGATAAAACAAGTCTAAACGTGATAGACTAACGTTTCTTGTAAACTGGCGACCTGTAGTGCAACTGTTTCCCGTTAAGTATTAAAGCTGTCATCTATTTATGTATATGTATTACTGTAATAATAAGTGAAACTTTCTCAAATCACTACTATATAACTTATTTTATAGGTAAATAATACAGACAATAGTTATGTTGTTTAGGTAGTACGTAGACACTGAAGTTTATGCCGTTGATATATTCGTGTATAAATAAAAAAGCGGTACAGCAAATCCGTGTTTTGTATCTTTTATTTTATATCCTATAAATCGAATTTATCCTGCGTCACCGAATGATGGCCTCGTTTGTAGTATATAAGTTACTGACAGGTTAACTATGAACGTTAACATCTGTTAGTCTCAATAGAGGTTTCACGAATCACGATTACAATATTATCAAGTATATCTTAAAAGATATAGTTTTTTTTATTTTTAAATGTATGCTGTATCCCTGAACATAGCAGAGTAGACAAGGGGTACATCCGTTCCCCACTTTACGTCGCATTGCCTAGAGTTCAGCGCGAATCCGACTCCCTGTGGGGATTGCGTTGGTTTGCCTAATTACCAGAGCTAGGAAATGAAAATATTGTACCCTGTCTTGACATTAGGCTCTCTTAGACTGGAAAAAGTAAAAAAAAGTTTCTTAATATAATATCAAAGTTGTATAATTAAATTTAGGTTAATAAAGTAAAACACATTCTCAACTAACCATAATATTTATTACTCTCTTTATAATATTTGAACTCTTGTTATCTAAAATATCTACATATGTAATTAACACCAGTTATGTACATGATATTTATAATTTAGAAAAAAAATATCAGAACATACAAAATAACACAACATTTTGGAACAAGTGAATTTTGATATATTAAGTACAATATGTTAAAAATTATAAATTTTAAATATATATTAAGAGGGTACATAAGAAAATATGGTTCGTGGTAATAAGTACTTATCCGATTAAGCTAGTTATCAGTGTCTAGTTGCAGAACATTAATATGAAACGGTTATAAAGTCGCCAATTTTAATATAACATACTTGCGTGCAGGATATTCGTAAACGTGCTAATAGCATTTAAATATTTTTTTTTTATTACACCAAATATATATTATCACCATTTGTAAAACTATTATATTTATTACTTACTAAAATAATCGAAAAGAAATTATGTATAAAAATATATTTTCAATAAAAGTAAGGTGTTTTAAGTAGCAAAGTATTTTTTTTACAAACATTAAGTACTCTGAGAATTAATTAAAAAGTTAGAAACTGAGACACTAACTAGTGATATGCTTTAAAGGTTTAGTCAGTTTTAGAATATTGAATCACATGGAATGTAAAATGCAACAATTATTGTGCAGTAACCATTGTGCTTTTCATTAGAAATAAAATGAAGTTTTACATTAATGTACATTAAATATAAGTACATTTGCGTCAGTCAAAAGAATTTCAACCTTTACAGTTACACTTCGTAGCGGATACTATAAATATAGATATCCAGGAACTGAGTTACCTCGAACCGGCAGTAACGGTAGAGTGAACATAAGTCGAGGCGCAGCGAATCTCTCAAACAATGCAAACCTAAAATTCTCTTTTTGTTCGTTTTAGTCACAGACAATGATAAGAAGTCGCTTTTAATAATTAATTACCTATAAAAAATAACAAAAAAAGTTTCAGTAACTAATTAACATTACATTAAGTATCGTCACACAAAACATACGTGCTCTGAAGTACAAACTATATTACAATTTGTTCAATAGAAACATCACCGATCACATTAATCATATAAAAAAAAATATAAACAAAACAGATTCACAAGTAGTTGTTATGCGTATCCTACAAAATTTACAATTATATACATAAAAGAAGAAAAAAAAATAAACATATCAAAAGTATAATACAATTACGTAGTTTATGTGAGCTTGAACAATGCGCGTAATACTGTCAATGGACGAATGACGCGGGAGTCTTAGCTTACGTAGAGTATACAACACTAGGTGCGGCGGAAGCTCCGTGCTTATTACTGAGAAATTCTAATATAATATACGATTTTTAGAAGAGCTCATTTTTATTAACACTTCTATTTAAGGTTGTTGGTTAATGTAGAGTCGTCGAAAACTAAGTCATCTCTGATTATTATTTATGATAAAGTACAATCAAAATTTAGTAACCTGAAGGTATAGTCAAAGTGCTATGCACCGTAAACTTGGTGCCCGTTTCAAAAATACTTATCCATTACAATTTATTATTAAATATTTAAATTGCCACGAGGCGTGCATGAATATTAACGTGCTCGAGTGTCAACATCAACTACTACAAGCTTTACACTATAATTATACACGATTACATTTGAATTATCAATAAAGTGACTATGATGGACGTCCCGTCAATATATCATTTTCAAAATGCTATTGAACTTAGTTATTATTACATACAGAAAGATCAATACAACATTATATAGCAAGAAATATATGACATTTGATATAAAATTAACAACACCGATATATAAAAGCACAATGTAGCATGTAAGAATAGATTATTACATTATTTACTTTTTCTCTCTCATATTTAGTAAATGATGATGAGCCGGATCGGATTAACGTCTTTAAAAAATCAATTTCAGTATGAATATATATATAGTGGCAGCCCATTACAAGTATTATATTGACATTTTAATTTAGAATCGAGTATTGAGTGTATAATGATTATAGTTCACTCACTCGCTCGTTGACAGACATCTAAAGTTTATATTTCAACAACATACATTATTCTATACCATACGCGTTGGTTTTAATACAAACATGAATATAAGTAAAGTAATGATTTTACTCGCCAATTTTTGAAAATATTAAAAATTAAGTACGTATTTTATTTAAGCATTATGAATTGCCATTAAATGCACGCCTATCAACGTTTAATTTGAGACGTTTGTAAAGATATTTCAAAATCAGCATATTTTTAGGTTTATGCTGTGTCTCGCATATAGTAGAGTTGTAGTTTGAGGAAATCTAGTGTTAAGCCACCGTTTCCCATTTTACTAGTATTCGCCATTCCGTGTTGAGCGGCTCGAATGCGTTAGTGAGCTCTTAGAGAGGGGCGGTGAGGAAGGGGTTGGTGGCGGCGCGGTCGGGGCCGGCGTAGGAGGCGGCGCGGCCGGCGGCGGCCAGCGCGGGCGCGCGCGCCACGCGGCCCAGCCACGCGTCGGGGTGCGGCAGCGCGGCCGCGGGCGCCGGCACGGGCTCCTCGGCCAGCGCGCGCAGCCCCAGCGACAGCTGCTGGCACATCTCCGACACCGCGTCCCGCGACGGCGACGCCGGCCTCTCCTGCTAACCAAAATGTTACTACTGTAGTATAAGCCTTTTGAGCTCCTTATGTATACTACTGTGCCAAATTTTATACTCTTACTTTTCTTAAAACAAACATATCAACATTATTATAACTTTGCTTCTAAAACGTAAATACATATAATTTACTATGTCGGTTTGTATATAATTACACAAGGCGAAACTGTGATACTCATATCATTATTTATTTATTGCAGCAATAAAAGTACTAAATAATAATATTACATAATAGAGGCTTGTACAACAATTATAAATTGACTCCCTACCGCCTAAACTAGGGACAAATCTGTGTTTGTGCCACACATTGAACCACTTATATGTCAATTTTTTTTAGTTTCACACCGTATCCCGGAATATATCAGGGTAGGCAGACAGAACCAACCAGTTGTTACAACATTCCCTATTGTGCAATTCGGTAAGGGAATCGAACCCAAAACCGGCAACGCATTGATGTCTAGTGCTACAATTTTTATGAGCAGCGGTAATCATTAATATCAGATGACCCACTAGCTCGTTTGCCTGGTCTTAATATATAATCAAAAAAATCATTAACACCAAACCAGTCAAATTGTATAAAAAATATAAATACCTCCAGAGGTGCAACATCAGGCAACGCATTCGAAGCCGGCAAAGCGGGAATTGCGGGCAGTGCGGGCAATGCGGGCACTGCGGGAATAGAGGGCAGTGCAGGCAAGGCGTGCAACGCGTTGTTAGGCGAACCGAGGCCAAGACGCTGCCGCTCCAAGTTAGAGGGCAGCTCGCTGATACGCAATGACATTTGACGTTTGAATGGTGAACTGGAACGAATTAATAATTATTGTTAAACATTTTTTCTATGTCCATCCATTGAGGTAGATAGAGGGATCATAGTAGTCTGTTCTTCAATCTTTGACCAATTTTCGAGATATTTCGTATAGAGTGGCGCAACTCGACCTCACGTTTATTCTCGTTATCAGGGCAAGGAAACGAAAATAATTAATACTACCGAGTAGGAATTGAATCCAAAACTGTCGCGTCATCGATGGCGTCATGGTATATTCTCCTCTGTTAAAACATTTCACATTTTTAAGTTTTAACATTTAAAGTATTATACATTTGAGAAATAAAAATACTTGAAAAAATATAATTTTAGCATCTCTGTAGGCATTGATTACATCTCTATACAAAATAAATGAAGTTGTAATAGGCTTATAAAATTTTTGACGTAGCTTGATAACGTATGGTTTAGTGGCCAGAGCGCTTGAACGGTTTCCAAGAGGTGCGGGTTCAAATTCCGCTACGTTCAAAGTTAAATAAGTTTTATAAAATAATAGCTAACTTGTTATTGAGATGTGCAAATCCCCTGAAGGAGCCCTGGCGCTCAAGCAGGTGCGGCGCGGCGTGCGGGCGCTCCACCGCGAAGGGGTTGTGTGCGGCGCGCGGGGCGGCGGCCGGCGCCCCCAGCGCCCCCAGCGCCGCGGGCGGGGACTCCTCCACGCGCCCCTCCACCTCCGACGTGCGCCGGCTCGTTATACCTATACCTGCATCACATTAAATATTAGAGAGATCTTTGTTTTATTAATTCGAACATAGGAAAGTTGTTATTAAAATTTTCGAAATATAAAACGTTTAAAAATTGGAAATCTACGAAGTAAAATAATTTGACATAAATTGTGTTGTGAACATATGTGAGACAGTGTGACATCGTACTCGACTTCCTGAAGGAGCCCTGGCGCGTGAAGGCGTGGCTGGCGGCGTCGATGCTCATGGACACGGCGCACTCCTTGTCGCGGCGCTGCTTGCGCTCGAGGCAGGCGGCGAAGGCGCAGCCCACCGCGTGCGAGAGGCGCTCCCCGCTGTCGCGCGACGCCAGGAACCCGTGGCACATCCAGCGCCGCGTGGTGCCGTCGCGGCAGATGTAACTGTACGTGGGGTTTTGTTACTTTATTGTCGTAAGGACATACATCAAGACATATGATTTTTATAAGTTTACATGCAAAATCCCCTTGGGTTAAGTTCCGCAATCACACAAAATAAAAAAATTGCATTTATAACAAAAGATATGCTTTATTGTCAAAATTAAGTTCCTAAAATAATTATGTACTTATGAAACTGGTAGTTATTTTTATTACAGGTATGTTGACAGCTTATCACATTAATATGCAAAATACTTGTTTGTAATGAGAAATACAAAATAATATTTTCGGCTTCAACAAAACTATCAATTCTAAATTGCTTCACATCTTTTTTCTTGTTATCACACCTACGAGGATACCTTGGTAGCACATTAAATTTCTCTGAAAACTACGGTTATTTTCTTACAAAAAAAATCATGGCATTCTCCTAATTTGTAAACGTTTCAGAATTTTTTTTAGTATAGGTTCTTTGGCTCGCCTTACAAAGTTGGCCTCGCGACAAATGTATTCATTCGCCTATGCCGGAAATAGAAACAATTGACGTATGTTTGAGTAATAGTGACGAGTTGACATAACTCGAGACGACGTCAGCCGAGGACTGCCTATTAAAAATTAAATTAAATTAGCTTCACGCTGTATCCCGCACACAGCAGGGTAGGCAGAGGGAACCTAGTGTTAAGACACTCCGTTCCCCACTTTCTGCCGAATTCTGGAGGCATTACGTGTTGAGTGGCAGAACTCAACGCCGCGCTTAACCTCGATACCAGAGCGAAGAAATGGAAATATAAATTTAAGTAAATATTTCATCTCCTCGAGTGGGGATCGAACCCACAACCAGTCGGTTTTGCAGTCACACCTCGTGCCGCTGCGCCACGACCGGCCTATTACAGCATTACGTAAAATCACGTTTTCCCCGTTCCTGTACGATATATATAATTTTTGCTTTAATTCTTCAAGGAACCAGTAAGCTTGCAATGGATTGTAGTTTCGTTTGTACGTTGTCTCAGTAACGGAATAAACTGATCTTAGAATGAGCTGAACAAGTTATTTTTTTAAGCACCCCCGCAACCTTTGTAAAGAATACTTACACTTAGCGACGTCACAAACAAAAGTTAACCAGTGAACTAGTCAGTACTTGACACGAAATAAGTCTACAGAAAACATTTTTTTAAGGATTCTTTTTTAATGGATTTCTTTTTCTAGAAGAAAAGGAGAAGTCTTATTTAAAAAAACATCGTAAAATTTACAATTTTATTTTTAAACAACGTATAATATATTATTATGTGAAACATTTTTTGTATTATTTTTTAAATCTATAAACACTTTACACAAGCAATTTGGCAGGTGTAAGATGTGCCAGCGTAGCTCAATGTTCCCGCTCATATCACGATGAGGCTACGGTCAGCCAATGACACATAATACGAACCTACATTACTTCTACCACCAAGGCAACAGCTGAATATTTTTTTTCTTTAGGATTTTTATATATGTATATACAATATTTCACGTACATTCAAATGTTAATTAAAAATCTATACAGATAAAAGATAAAAAAGTACACTGTACATCAATTACATTAGAATACGCAATTGTTCTCTATTGTATTATGTAAGAGATACCTCCTTTTTAATTATTTAGAGATTATAATTTAGTCTTATTTTTTCAGGTGGTAGTGTTTATTCTGGAAGAGTGTAGTAATATCTTTACACAATTTTGCCTTGGAATATTATGTTCATTTTTTTATCATTTATTCGCAATTCCGACGACTAAATCTTGATAATATTGTTTTTGTAATGGTTATCTTCAACTCTCTCTCTCTCTCTCTAATGATAGTAATAATAGAACTAAAACTTAAAAGAAACTAAAATAATCACATTTTTATCATTTTTTGTTATTCTATGAGAACACGATATTATAATGTACCTATGGTTTATCAGTTGAGCCTTAGTAAACTGTCTTATCAGTATTTCATTTTTATTATTGTGTATTTAAAAATATAAAGTAAATATGTAAATACGAGGCTATGGGTATTATATTATAGAAAAAGTTGTTACATAATCACTTCCAAAGAGACTACTTATGTCATGTTGCCTTGGAAGGCTTGTTCAGACATTACTTAGGTTTCACTTCAGGAAGATTGTGGCAAGAAGTCACTGACGGCTGTGGTTACATAAGGTAATAACGGGATTAACTTATTGGACCGGAATACTGTATACGAATATCTTAGTAAAGATAACGAGAGAAAGAATGTGGCAGTTTGCTCCCATATATAGTGTAGATAAAATTTGCAATAAAAATATAAAGTGGTCGTAAAAGCGAATTTTAATTCTTATGAAACGAAATACAACTTTTGTTTATTATTACGAAGGGACGGGCGTGTTTATAAGAACGGTCTAGTCACGAACCCAAGGTGGCACCTTGCCAGAACATCATCTATGACAAGGCTAATTTATAACCTACTTCAATAGCCAAACTTTGGCAATGTAAAAATATGTGTTCATGTAATATTTGCAAACGAAAAGTTGTCGAAATAGATTAATTTCTATTATATACACGTTTTTCAATTAAAAAATGTGGGCGTTTACGTTTACTATTCGATAAAAATAGAAATAATGAAGCCATCGAACTAATTGCAAACGTTTACATCATGTATAATTTAAATTTATAATGAGAAGATACTAGTCTGATGTGGAAATTGTTTCTCATTGTAAAATATTTCTAATTAAATAATAATTAGTTTTTCATTTACCTATTTTCTATTACGTTACAGTTTTAGAAAGTTTACGAAATTACATTCAATTAAAATATGTTTAATAATAACATTGAGGCCGTAGTGGCGCAGGGGTACAAGCGTTCGACTGTATACGCGCTGGTTGGGGGTTCGATGCCCGCTCGGGGGAATGAAGTATTTAATATTTTTCGATTATTTTTTTCACTCTGGCAACGAGACAAAGCATGGCGTTGCGTAGCGGCACTCTATACAATATGCCACAAGAATGCAGCGCACAGTAAGGAACAGAAGCGTATTAATGGGAAACCGAGTGTCTTAATACTAGGTTCCCCAGGTTCCTTCTACCTATCCTGCTATGTGTGGGATACAAATAAAAAAATACAAAATACTAACTGAGCGCCAACAAATAATGCACCTTACCTAAATCCTCGTTCGTGATTTCTATCGGGAGCACAGAAAGACACTTTTTCAATCGTTTGATCGACTATAAGCCCTTTAGTCTCCTCCTCCACCACACGCAGCCCGTCGCCGCTCACGTGCAAGACAGCACGGACGGGACGTCGCCGTGAATTCTGCAATTATTTTTTTTTCAATATTTAATTACATTTAACTACATATATTAAGAATTAAATGTAAAATACTATTTTACACAATTTATTGAAACATCACTACCAAAAAGATGCTTTGAAACGTTTTATTTAAATACATAAACAAAAAAGAAATTTCTTCCTGTTTTAATCGACTGGCCTCGTAAATTTTTTGTAAATATTTTTCAAAGAGGAATGCTCTTAATAACCACTTGTAGTTCATTAAGGCTTCCTCTTCCTTTTAATGTAACAAATCGGAAATATCTAATGTAAACATTTAAGCAGAGGAACGGAAGGTTTTTGTCTGCACTTGTAAGGTTGCTAGATCGGTAACGTTATACACCAATTGACTCACTGGTGATTAGTCAATGTAACACCTGGATTGAAATAATGCAAAATACAGAATATTTATACTCAAAAGGCTCTAAATTTATTTTAATATCACATTTTTAATTAATAATCTATATCATCTCGCTGTTAGTGAGATTTGGCACGTATGTACCTAGGTTAGGAAGTAAGGCTAAGAAATTCCTGGAATTTTCACAAATAAAATGGCAGACGACGACTAATCTTGGGTATATTTTTTTTCTAAAACAATATATACTTTTTATTTATTATGAAAGCAGCCATCGAGTGCTTAGTAATAACACAATATCTCCTCTATTTTCCGCCCAGCTACGAAATATTTTCTGTTCGTGAACACACAACCGACGTGTTTACAGTTAGACTATTCCCAATTACGGTACCGTGGTGTTGTGGAGAATGGCGTGATTTGGACAACACATTATATTGACCGTAAAACATTTAAAAAATTAAAAAAGATATTTACTCTTAAAACTTTGAGAGCTTCCTCACAGACTTGCATGCCCCGGGACTCGAAGACCTCCACGCATCCCAGGTACTTGACGGGGAAGGTGCAGGTGCCGGCGCGCACCGCGGCCTCGTCCGCGTGCCACTGGTGCGGGCGGGCGGACTCGGGCGGGGAGCCCTTGCGGCGCCTGAACGACTCGCGGAAGGAGCGTCGCAGGCGCTCCATGCCAGCGCGCGGCGGCGACAGCGCGGCTCCGGCGCGCGCCCGCCTCAAGGAACTGCGCACGGAGGACTTCTGGAATTATAAAATAAATTGTTTTATTTCATGTATCTATATGTGAATGGACGCGCAAATTAATGAATTACTTTAATTTACTATCTATACCTATATTAATAATCAAATCAGCTTCACGCTGTATCCCGCACACAGCAGGGTAGGCAGAGGGAACCTAGTGTTAAGACACTCCGTTCCCCACTTTCTGCCGAATTCTGGAGGCATTGCGTGTTAAGTGGCAGAACTCAACGCCGCGCTTTGCGTCGGCACCAGAGCGAAGAAATGGAAATATTAATTTAAGTAAATATTTCATCTTCTCCAGTGGGGATCGAACCCACAACCAGTCGGTTTTACAGTCACACTTCGTGCCGCTGCGCCACGACTGGCCTCTACATACCTATATTAAACTTACTAAATTAGAATGTTTATACATATTCTACACGTGATTTTTTTTAGCTGATTAATTTCGAAAACTTTCTTGTTCATAACTCTGACATTTTTTTTGGATATTTCAGCTTAAATTATAAATTTACCTTATTAATTAAATTATAAATTTACCTTATTGGTCCTAATTAATTAAATTGCCTTGAGAACTATAGACAAACAATAAATGTTGATTTATTTACTAGTATTTCTATTTATCCATATTCATATAAATGTATTGTTTGTTTAGTTAATTGGCTTATAAATAAACTTTCTACTAAAATTTCTTAATAATTAAATATTAGAAAGAAACGATGTAAAAAGTGATGTCGGTAAACAACTATAACTAGGCTTACGACAAATATACCTTTTTTAATATGCGTTTCTCTGGTTAGACAAATAAAGTTTACAAAAACCGGATATGAAAATTAGGATCTTACTTATTAGAGTAGAGAGTAGAGAGTAGATGACACAGCGACTCTCGACACTCTTATTTACAATTAATAGTCTACAGTTTACGTGTTTATAATAAGTTTAATAAATATTAAACATATATGTCTATAATTCTATAATTATAAATCTATCCATCACATATACATATTTGTATAAAATTTTAAAACAAATTTTTTGATCAGAAATATGTGAATTTAATAATATTATTTACCTAATATGTAATCAATACTCAAAAAGATGATTTAATATAAACAAAGGTATTTAACTAAGTCAATAATGTTTAATATTATTATTATTATTAAAACTGTTCCATAAATAACGTTCTAAATTCGTATAAATATAATTAGTATCTACTTATAATTTGGAAGATTTTGATACTATCTTTCTTTATTATTTCCTTTACTAACGTTCTCTTCATACTTGTTTATTCACGTAAAGAAACGAGACAGTCCGAAGCAAATAGCTAGGACTTGTGTACTTGCGCTTGGTAAATAGACACCGTTGTGTTTATATGGCTTTCAGTGGGCGAACGCTGAAAGTGCCAAGCTATTCTGAGAAGACTGGCCCACGTATGACGGTATTCTACACAAAATAATGTTGTATTGATTTCGTTAATACCTTATATGAAGTCAAGGCTTTAAAATGTAATATTTATTTAACTCATTTGATGAATTGGGTCTCCTAGCGTTATATTTGTAATTCGCCGCTCGCGGTTTCGCCTGCTTGAATGACATAAATATTAATATACTTATAATAATACTAATATTAATCTGGATTACATTAGTTTTCTAATAATATATTGAAAAGTAAAGTTTCAGCCAATTCAATAAAACAGTTATTTATAGCAATTTTGAACAACATTCTTTAAAACGGTATACTTTTTTATTCATAAGCCGATTGCTACAAAACAAACATAAAATATATAATATACTGCAATTCAATCGGTAAAGCTATTTCTGAGATTAGCGTGAACAAACGCACAGACAAACGACAAAAAAAATTGCTTTTGGTTCAATATTAACATTTTTTCTTATATGTCTTCCAGATACACACACCAATCCGTTACGATATATTCAAATATAAATAGATGATGTCGCAGTGCAGTTTAAATTAGGATATTTGCAATAATTTATCTTAGGTATATGTAAGTAAAAACTCCGAAAGCCTAACATTAAGACACCTGTAATGCGACAGTGATAAGATTACAGGCCCATACAGAATTTACATACAAAGTCATCAAATAAAATATTTCATACACGTCTTAAAGCGTCATACATTTTAATGTATGTATAGTTACGTCTTAAGGACTAGCTGGCATGTACGAGCTTAATGCTTCCTATACGTATCTTATAAATCTCTTATGTATTTATATAATTTGTAAATTAAAAGAGTAATCATCTTTAGACCACACATTTTTACATCATATTTTCTAAATATTAAATAATGTAAAATTTACTTTTATTGCCCCAAATATTAGTGTAAAGAACCGCATGTATATATCCATCAAAAATATTGACATATGGTTGAGAATATCGGAAAAATTATAACGATATTTAAATAATAAGTTTGAAGTGTGTTAAGTGACATTGTTGTAGCTACTTCAACGCTACCCCATTTTAGATATGAAAAAACGCGAGAGCTAATCCGTCCCTATATTTTGAATAGAATTTTTAAAAACATGAGTATATTCTATTACTAATTGGATTATTTCAATAATATGCTAGTGTACTGCAAAAGATTAAGAAAAATATGCTGTTGTACCGACAATAGAAAAAAATTGAGCGAAAGTTGCTGTAGAGGTGCAAGCGTTAAATATGTGAAGCAAGTTGAGCTCATCAAAGCTATAAATGAGTACATACGCATACCGGTACGTTTGGAAGAGTAGCCCAGTTAAGTAATTCAGGTAAGTTTGGAAACGTATGCCGTAGTGAAAGATTAACTGATGGAGGAGAAAAAAGTCACTTTCGTTGATATCCAAGAACATAAAGATAGAGCTTTTTTGAAAACGTTAACTCAAACACAGAAAATCAAAGAAAATAATGTGAAAGTAAAATAAAAATAGTTCGAGTACGGCGGATAACTGTATTGTTTAATCATAAAAAAAGAAATGATCGCCCATAATTTTGTTTACGTGGATTTCGTGATCATGACAAGGGTCAACTTTGCAAAAGTTGAACGCTTGAAAAATAAGATATAACAATAAAATTAAGAAAACAATATTATCTACACTATTTTTTTAATTATAAACCAGCTTAATTGAACACGCTAATCACAGGAATCACTGGTTTGAATAGTATAATTATTTTTGTATTGAAAGTCCTTTTATCGAGGAAGGCCGTAGGCTGAATTACATCAGTCAGCTTAAGGATATACGTAAATATTTTTCCTGACTTTAGTTTTGAATTGATCTTTTTGTATAAAGAATGTTTCTCCAATTTTTAAGGCTTAATTTTTTATTGGTATAAATTCTGGGGTATTTTGTGTAGATACGGATGTTGATTCGTGTTCCCCCACTCATTCCTATGCCCATGTATTAATAATCACGATGACGTCTTAAAATACTAAGAATGCCTCGAATAGTATACTTTCGATTAATGACAGTGATTCTATGAATCGTTATCATTCGTATTCGTATAGATAGATTCTTTTTTTATATAAAAGTATAGTATAAGACTATTAATTTAGTTTTGTTTCAGTAAATGTGAAAACGTAAGATTTTCATTGAATATTCCGTTTTCTGACTTTTTTTTACTTAATTAATGATTATTATTTTATAAAGCAAGTTTTACGATATAATATCTTATGATATAAATAATTAATATAACTTGATGCTTTTCCAAGTAATGTTTATATTTAAGTATTAATAAACTAAATTTACTCATTTCATTGGTTTTTTTATTAAAGCTTCATTAAGTAACTTGTAATGAGTTACTTGCATGTAGCTCCAAGAACACTTTTCCCTTAAAAAAATTATAAAAAGAACATATAAAAAATGTATATTGACATGGCAATTAGAAGTTTTCAAAATATTGAAATAATTCAAACCATTTTCAGATCTGCATTCTGCACCTGAGCGCGGTCCAGCGGCTCGTGCGGGGAAGATCCTTGATTTCCCATTTTAACTTAATTTTTTTATATACAACAGGTAGTATATAGTCCTCACAAATTAAAATCACTGCACATATCCGCTTTATTCACTTTGTAAGCACTTTTAGTAAGGCAGCTACCACACAATACTATTTAGCACGTTTGACATTTAATATCACATATAACGGTCGTTTCGCAAAAGCAATCACAATATTCACACGTTAACTTGTTGCTCAATACGAGTAAAAACCTCTTCTGTCAAATGTATCACTGTCATCCATATCAAACTGAGATAATAGTTACGAAGATTTTGATACTCAACAAACATGGTAAGATTTGAAACAAACAAAATACTAGTTTTTGTATAGACGTAATAACCTTGACGTTTACTACTTAGTCAAATAGTTTTTTTTTTTATTTTTTATCTTTAGCACGTACAAAGGACAGTCATTTTAAAGAATTCAGTAAAAAAATAATAATGCGTCTTGCATTTATAAAAAAAATTGTTTCGATCTGCTAATCTAAGATGCAGTAGTAACAGGAACGAAATCGTGTGAATTCGTTAACAATGAATTTTAAAAGCAGGGGTCAACTTTTCCCACAAACGATGAATAAACGCAGAGTGGCGCATTGAACCCGGCACCCGGTCCGCGGGGGGAGAGGGGTACGTAGGTAGCTGGGAACGACAGCCGATGCCAGCTGAACGTTATTTTTTCCCACAGCATTGTTCTTTGGACCGTATCGTCAAACGTTCACAAAGTTAATAAACTGTTAGTACATTTTAAAAGCACTAATTTATCACTGTGAAGACACTGTACTACATTTTGAATTTGGAAAGGAATTTGGGAAGAATAGAGTTTATATATCGAAGTAAAGAGCGCGCGCGCCGCGCGTGAGGCGGACCACTTTACTGTCGTACAGACTGGTCGTACAGCATGCCGTGCGTGAGTCGCGGAGACCCTGCAATATGGAGTCCCCGTCCGCCCCACGCCCCGCGCCCCGCGCCTCGTCCACAACCGGTCCTGTGCATTGTCAAGATTGACGACCGGTGAGATCATCACACATACGAGTAACCTTTAATTCAAATTCACTAATTCTAATATCTATACAATGTTACTTTATGTAAAATTTTAAGTTACAGTACCGCTTTGTATTTTTTTTTCTTATTCTAGTTATTACTGGTATGTTAATATACTCTTTGTAAAATCAATTAAAAAAATACATCGAAAGTAGTCCTAATAACTATAAAACATGAGTATTATTAAATATTATTTTTAATTATTTACTTCCTTTAATACAGAACACAACATTCTGTAAAAATTTCAATAATGCGTAAAAATGTCCTAGTTTTGATTTGCAAGTAGACGTAGCCAAATTCTAAAGGCACTCCTAAACATGCGCCCACGCAACAGCTGTTGCGGCGCGTGCGAGTGGGACGGACGCAGGTGGTATGCGCAAAAGCATATTCCATTGGCATCTGAACACATGTCGCGCACAAGACAGACTCGTTGAGAGAAGAGGAATTATTTTTAGAAGACCATAATATACGAATGAAATGTGTTGTAATGGGACCAGAACACCGGTGTGGTTTTTAATTCCTCGATGAATCATAAAATACTTATACGCTTAGTCATCCCGCTTCTCCTGTAAAAGCTCATAAATTTTAACTTATCAATACGCTAATGATGTTTTTTGTTTAAACAAATATAAGCGATAAAATACTTTAGTTTAAAATAAAAATAATGTACATACCATTCTAAATATATTAAACTACAGCGATAATTGGTTAACATAACGCTACTAAATATCTTCAAAGTAACTGTACAAATAGTAGATACAACGAACACACCTTAATCGAAATTATAAAACGTTTGTAAAGGTAAATAAACAAATGAAATGTTCAAATGTGCATTGTGCATGGTTTACTAAACTATTATTTTATGTGATACCAAAATAATCCATTATTAATTAAATAATGGATTGTTATGGAGATATTTCATAAATATCATAAATAATTCTGAAAATTACTATTAATTAACTTTGACTCCAAAAATATCGCAAGTACCTACAAGTAGTGGTAAAAATAAGTTTAAAATTGATAATGAAAGTTTCTGAGTTTTAGTTTATTTGTTACGCAATAGTAATATTAGACAAATGCTATTCAATCTAGAAAGTTTATATAGATTGGTAATAAAGAATAAACATCCGTAACGCGAGTTCAAGGCATTTACAGAGCTGTAGGAGGCTGATGACTGGTCATAGTCCACGAGTGCCTCGCAATCAACTCTAATCAACTGGCAGTTAGCTAATTTAATGATAGAATGTAGTGCTAATTGATTTATTGATTACTAAAACATCTTTAAAATGATAAAGGCAAGAATGTCGAAATAAGATTTATTTTGAGATTCTTCCTCGATAAATATGTTACATTCATTATTTATATAAAACAAAGTCAGTTAAATATTTTTGATTATGCTACGGATTTTAATGCGGTATGATGTAGTAAAAATGTCAATGGGCGTGCTTATACATCAAAACAGAATATCTATAGCGATTTTCCAGTGAAATATTAACAATTTAGAGGCCCGCGCAGGGGCACAAGCGTGCGACAGCACAATGCTTCTAGATTTTGGCGGAAAGTGGGAACGGAGTATCTTAACACTAAGTTCCTAGGTTTCTATGTGCCGGACACAACTTGAAGCTATAAATAACAAATAGTATGAATAATATTAACAATAACTCTCAGGTGCAGAAATAAAAATGACATATCAATAGGAGTAAAAGTCCCACCCAGATACATAATATCTTCGGACAACCCAATATTTGTAGTAGCTCGATGTACGGCGCACACCTTTCTAAGCCCCAACATCACGAAGAAGCATCTGGGAACATTGAGAACCACCGAACACACAATAGGAATGGTTTTCCCGGCTGCGGTAAGTCTACATGGTTGGTTCACAATATCATCCCCGATAGCGATCTGATCTGATCGCAACCGACCGTGGAAGATGCTATCGGCAGGGTAATTCGCCGGGCAAATATAGATTCCGTGACTGATATACGTATATGATCTACAGACGGCCTTTTCTAGTCCTTCAAACACCGTAACATCTAATTGACTTCGATGAGGACAATACTCGTCCGCATGAACGCAAACTTTCTAGTCAACTTTACTGATAAACTCATCAATGTTCACTTCATATAAACCACCAGTAAATTAAGAAAAACACAGGAACAAGAAAGGCACGGATGATTAGATTCTGTAGCGAACAACAACTCATATATAAAAAAAACAAATAACCTTATAGATAGGAATCTAAATGCAAACTTCGAACATTAAGACGTAATTTAAAATTATTTAAGCATTCCAATCACAGTTTTATCTATTTGTCTAAATATAAAAGCAGGCAGAACTAATTATATATTCAAAAAAACCGCCAGCTATAACAGAGATTGAAAACGTCTGAATGAATTTTATAGCATATAGGACAATTTGTTACGTGTTATAAGAAGAGTGCATAAAGCAATGATATCCAAAAGTTAGTGCAGACAAACAGGCACTGACATTGTTACGCTCATGGAGACCATAAAATTGCCGCCATTATTATTGTCTATTTTGTAGTTTCCGCTAACTATTTTAGTATATTCAACGAATGAACCGTTATGCAACTTTAAGGTTACCAACCTTCGCAGCGGATTTGGCAAAAATATTTGTGAAATATTAAAAAAACAAGGAAATCGATACCGATTACCGCACATAGAGTACAAACATAAAACCTTATACAGAATTAATGTTGACCACGCCGATATAAGTATATAACTTATAAATAATGTTTATTAATAACTTTGTATTTCTTTCTCTTTTTTTATTAACAATGCTCATAACATGGGTTATATATTAAAATCATATTTTATTTATCTTTTGAGCACAAGAAACAAAAATAATAAAGTTAGCCCTAAATAGTTTCGTATTGATATTTTATTTTAGTAACGGCTTTATCACCGTAATTGGCAAGGTCCAACTGTATGCGGTACAACGCTCAATGTGTAGAAGCACACTTCTAATTTAATAACTATCGACTCTACTATATTAGGCTCACGTTTTGAAGAGAGCGGATGTCACAATTATGTGAACTGACTGATGATGCGGACTCCAACGGCTTCTACGCCACCAGTTGCCATCTATCAGTCTTTAAGATCGGTAATCTTTTAACCACCTTAAGGTCACTATACATTTCAAAGAATAGGTAAATCCTGTTTGCAACTTGTTGCTTATGAAGAAAATTTACCCAAATCTCTTATAGATTACAAAAAGTTTGTGCACAGCGGAGTTTGTGTTAGTGAATTTAATTGTACACAAAACGGCACAGTACGGGGACGAAGCCATGACAGCCTGGACAATGTTCAGTTGGAGAAGGTTATACAACGGAAGAAGTAATGAGAATGGAGAAGAAACCCGGGTAGAGATACCAGCAGATAGTAGACAGCTCGTGTATAACGTCTATGTATACTTCAGCCGTCGACCTGGACGAAGTTCCAATACATCTTTAACTAAGACAGCACGAGCTACAATGTTACCAAGAGATATTGTTGCTGATATTATAAGAGACAGATACAGAAATTAATTTTTTTTTACTTGTCTAAAATAATAATGGGTATGTTTAAACTAGATTTTTTTTATAAGATGACATACAATAAGATTCATATCGCAGACCACTGCCGATATAAAGATTCCTTGTAAGCAATTATACAGACAGATATTTCAATCGAATTAGCGAAAATATTTCTATTTGTGTATTTTTTATATATTTTATAATGTCACTACATTTAAGCGCTCAAATAAATAATTTGTATTGTAACAAATATATGTACATATAAGTTAAGTTAAATATTTAATTCTAAGTTTAAATAATAATTATTTAATATGGAGTGATCCAAGCGTTTTTTTTTCTTCTGTAGACAATAAATTTGTATATCATTTTATTATATTCGCTTTAATCATAAGTGGATCACCACTTGCGATTAAAGCTAACTTTTATAATTTATGTTAGGTATATAGAACACATTTATTGTCAATAAAAAAATATTTGTAAAAACAAAAACCCCGACTGCATAAAACTAAAAAGAAAATAAATAAGCCCAATAGTTTATTAGGATTAACAGTCGGGACCTCTTTAAATTATGCGGGGCTCCTGGTAAAGATTTTATTGATTGAAGAATTACTTATAGGTCCCGACTGTTAATCCTAATAAACTATTGGGCTTATTTATTTTCTTTTTAGTTTTATGCAGTCGGGGTTTTTGTTTTTACAAATATTTTTTTATTTTTCCTTTTTTTGTTAGACTTTATTATGGTAATGATAATCATGATATACCTTTTTGAAATTCTGGAATTGAGCTCTTGAATTTGATACCCATATTGTAGTATTCGAAACATTTTTTTTTTTTCACTAAGTCCAATGGCGTCCCACAGCCGCCATGATTATTTTTTATTAACGTCACCTATCTAAGAACACTTGGGCTGCTAATACAAATCTAACGATACCTCAAATATGTAAATCCGTTCAGCGGTTCTGGAGATACGAGGTAATAAAGAATATTACATACATACAAAATACGCGCGAAAAACATAACCCTTCCTTAGCAGTCGGGAAAAAGACAAGAACTTATCAAAATTTTCGTAAAGTTTCTAGCCCAATCTAATGACATACAATAAGATTCATCTCGCAGACCACTGCCGATATAAAGATTCCTTGTAAGCAATTATATAGACAGATATTAGTGTATTTTTTATATATTTTATAATATCACTATATATAAGCGCTCAAATAAATAATTTGTATTGTAACAAATACATACACACATAAATACATATAAGCTAAGTTAAATATTTAATTCTAAGTTTAAATAATAATTATTTAATATGTAGTGATCCAAGTGTTTTTTTTCTATAGATAATAAATTTGTATATCATTTTATTAGATTCGCTTATATATGTATGTATGGTAATTTGTTCGCTTTAATCTTCAATTGTAATTAAAGCTAACTTTTATATAGAACACATTTATTGTCAAAAAGACAAGAACTTGTCAAAAATTCCGTAAAGAAGATTCTAACCCAAGCCTTCCATAAATTAACTTGAAATAACTGAATTGAACCTAAGTCTATTTTTTTAAACGTTTTCTTTCATAAATCAAAAATCAGCTTCACGCTGTATCCCGTAAACAGCAGGGTTAGTACGTGTTAAGACACGTTACGTACGTTCCCCACTTTCCGCCGAGTTCTGGAGGCATCGCGTGTTGAGTAGCGGAAATCAGCGCCGCGCTTTGCTACGACACCAGAGCGACAAAATGAAAATATAAATGTAAATAAATATTTCACTTCCTCGAGCAGGGATCGAATCCACAACCAGTCGTTTTCACAGTCACACTTCGTGCCTCTGCGCCACGACTGGCCTCATTTTCTTTTATAGTAATAAATAACAATTGATCTCATTCCAAGTGTGTCAATACAAGTATTTGCTACGTTATAATCATATCAAGATAATTATCTATTAATAATTGTTACAGTGATAAGATTTTACTACAAATTTACGATATGTCGTCTAAAAAACATTCACACAAAACAATCGATTGAAATATAAAATTAATAGTATTATTAGTAGTTGTAGTAAAATATAAATTTAATAGTATTTATAAAAAATACAAGGCTATACAAGCCCTACAAGATTTATTTAAGTCTCGTAGTGACAGGCACGAATCCAACTCGCGCATCGGTGTCACTTTTGTGTCTAATTTATATAAAAAGGCGCAGATATGTAATTTATGATTAAAAACGGCATCTTAAGATCGATCTCAGACTTGAGAGCGGTTTATAAATTCAGGCCTTAGCGTCGCGCTCTAAAGTGCTTTAGTGTTGTGATCTGGCTAACTAAATAGCAATGATTAAGCTAGGAGCTCTAAAGACGCAGTCTGTATATATTCATAAACTTCTTGTCAGGCTATACACAACTCACATGTTTCTAATGAATTAAATGCATTAAAGCTTCTTCTTATATAATGAAAACGCTATTTTTCTAGCTAGCAAAATCTCATCGGGGAGAAAGGAGAATAGAGTGATCTTATCTGCAGGTTCGATCGGTCTGTCATGCAATAAAGCAATTTTTATCCTTATCTGTTAAAAATTTAAAAGATTCATGGCAATAAAAAGTGCAGAATTTTCTGCAGAAATTAATTTTAGTTAAATGTGTATTCGTATAAACAAAAATACTAAAAATATGTATTATTAACAATACATTGCTTTACTGTAATAGAAAAAAAAACAAAAAGAAATAATAACTGTTTTCTGTCACATTTATTGACTATCCTTTTCCTATAATCTAAAATATTAAGTTTATATTTTTTTCTAGAGATTGATTCAGTCGTGGCGCAAGGCACAATCGTGTGATTGTAGACGCTACAGGTTGTGGGTTTTACTCGAGAAAATGAAATATTTAATATTTTCATATTTTCCATTTAGTGTCGAGACAAAACGCGACGTTGAGCTCCGCCACTCAACACGCAATGTCTCCGGAATTTGGCGGAAAATGGTGAAATGGGAGTGCAGGTTGCAGCATTTTTCAGAAATATAATATACCTTCGTATGTATTATAAAATAATATTTTACGTAAAAATCGATACAAAACGAACCATCCAAATTATTAAGCTTATATTTACTGAAAATGTTTGTATTTAAGAAAAACGTAATAACACAATAATAAACATGATACTTTTGTAATCCGTAACCTCAATGTTCAAGATCAAACTATCGATACAATTATAGGCACAAAATTAAAATTTACAGAACTTTAGTCCATAAAAACTAGAATATATGGTAGAATATTGCACTGTTTATGCTAGCCACACTTATTTTAGTTGTTTCTTAATTTACACTAATTAAAATAAGACTTTAATAACTTACGCAACTCACTTCCCACTTTGCGTCCCACTCAAAAATCACTGCACAATAGAGAATACATGGAAAGTGAAATATAACTTCCCATTGTTTATTATGTGAAAACAAAATTATACTCTTAATCACATATTTGCAAACACAAAATTAAAATATAATTTAGTTATTTTTCACTGGCCTAATACGAAGACGTAAGTTTTGATCGACTCTATGCAAAGTGTGGCTGTAGACGTTATATACTAATTACTAAACAGCACTAAGACTGACTATTTCAGGCGTGCGAACACGCGAAAGCCCAGCACACTCTGATTCACACGGAACAACTCGCGTGAACGTTTCGACATCTTGTATATTGATGAAGGTTAATACTTCTTGATCTATATAAAGCCATGTTTAATTCTGCTCATTTTTTCTTTAGAGTATTATCGATTTGGAAATATTGTATCCACAAAATTATTATTGATCAGGTACTATGTGCTATAATAATATCTATGTCTATCAATTTAATGTAAACACACATTTTTTGAATAGTTATGGATATGGATACTGGAATAGAATTGTAATATATTTAAAAAATATATATTATAATAGTATTAATAATTATTTTATATGTATATAATTAAATTGAGGCCAATAGTGGCGCAGGAGCACAAAAACTGTGTGACTGGTTTTAAGTAAAATCGACTGGTTGTAGGTTCGATCCTCACTCGAGGAGACTGTCTTAACACTAGGTTCCCTTTGCGTACTATGCTGTGTACGGAATACAGTGTAAAGCTGATTATTATTAAAAAAATATTGATCGATCGATACATATCGATACGTAGATTGTTTAATTTTTTTTTGCTTTACGCTGTATCCCGCACATAGCAGCGTAGGCAGACTGACCTGGGAACCTAGTGTAAAGACATTATGTTCCCTTTAAGACACTACAGTCCCCCAACTTTCGTGATATTCTAGACGCAATGCGTGTTAGAGCGGTTTAAACTCAATAAACATTGAGTCTAGAATTTGCCAATATAGTTTTATAAATATATACGTATATCCTATAAAAATATGTAAAAATATTAGATAATAAATTTCGTAATTAAAAAAAAATAGAACTCAATTCAAATAGCAAATTATTTGAGTATTATTCCAGAAAAAAATATAATATCTTATGTACCTGAAGGTTAAACACAAAATAACTCGAGCATAATTTATGTAAATATATTATCTTCAATAAATAGCCTGATAATAGTACGTGTCAGACATATACAAATGCACTGATTAAACTTTGGATTTCATTTCGTTTCGTTCAATACAGCATACGATTTCCATACGTAATAAGTATTTTACGCGAGATATTTAATTAAGTAATTTTAAAACCTTGTATTGGTTCTAATGAAAATCAAATGTTTTACATATAGAGATATTTATTGAATCATGAAATAAAATTAACAGTTTTTTTCGTCTGATATAAATAGAAAGTTTTTATTATTTTACAATAATATTCAAGCCACTAATAATTTTTCTAATTACCTATACCTGTATAAGGAAGCATTTTATATTTCAGTTAAAACATGCTATTAGATGTACAAAAAGTCCGCAATTTCAAATGTCTATCTCTCAAGGACATGTTCCCAGCCTATATCCATAATAAATATTTTTATGTTATATACATATTGCAAAAAACATGTCATCATTAAACATTTTTCAACATATAAAAAAAAATGTCCACGACCACGACACGTCGATCCTTGAAGACGCGCCCCATTTTATCTCTTAATCAATAATTATCTATGAATGAATACCTTATTGAGCTTCAATATGGCTAGTATTTATAAATCACTCTCAAGTTTAAAATTGATCTTGAGATGCTGTTTTCATTTATAGGTATATAATTTATGAATGAAAAGAGCATCTCTAAGTCACTCTCAGCCTTGAGAGTGATTTATCAATACAGGCCTATGATTGAGGGACTAATGAGAATATAGCATAATGATAGATCCTCTACTACAATTTAATAAATTTGAGTTTTTCAATGTTGATATTTCATATTATTATTAGTTAGTATCCAGCTAAAGTAATCTTTTAAATGAATTAGTCACATGGAATTTTTCAAAACGGATATTAAAAAGAAAGTAAATATATTACATAAAACAACATTAAGCTTAAGGTTCTAAGAACATAACGCTATTAGATTTCTTAGACTTGTTAAAATATATATACATATATGTAAGTAGAGCAATTTTCCTAACAGGACTGACACATCTTCGCGTCAGTATCAGAGATTTCAAAATACAGAGACAGGCTGGTCATCGTGTTGCATGCTGTACCGGCTATTCGAATAGCAAGTGACAGCCAACAATGCTAAAAACAATACTAATATTATAATTCCTGCTAATCTCAAGGGCTACTGCTTCGAATTGAAAAAAATATTACCTATCGAGGAAGATAATGTTATTGGAGTAGCTATAAAAAATATTCCAAAGAGAAGACATCTTGATAGCCAATGAGTATGCTGTAAATGATTTAAGTTACGTAAAAATCATCTCTCCTCACTGAATGTATGATAATCTACAGTAACAACAAAATAAAAAGTACAAATAACAACAAAATAAAAAGTTATTACTAGCAATAGAATATTTTTCCTTATCGTATTGAATACATTAAATATCTAGTGCATTTACTATAAATAGATCATAATTGCCCTTTACAGCATGTTGTATTATCTCACTCATCTTAGATAGTAATGTTCAAAATTACATTATTTACATATAAAGCTTGTATAAAGTAAGTAACTCATGGTAATAAAACTTTAATATTAGAAGTCTATAAATTCACGGCAAAAAGATATGTGCATTAGGATATCAATGCAATTTTTTTTGCAAGATTTTATATAAGATTACAATGTATCATTTTAAAATTCTTTGTAAGGAGTAATACAATACATTTATATGTATAAAGTTTATAAAGAAAAGGTTTATGGGGAAACAGAATAAAGGCAAGTTATAAATATATGTGTATATTTGTAATTCTTTTTAATTTTTTTAAGAGCAAGATGAATTTTTATTCCATTCTTCCACAAATATTATATTTTGATATGTCATAATATATACAAAGGCTTGTGGCAAATGTACTATATACTTATTAAATTTAAAATTTTAAACAGGCCAGCCATTGCCGCATGAATGCAATTGGTTGAGAGTTTGATCCTCACTAGAGGAAATGAAATATTTATTTAAATTTATATTTCCTTAATTATGTGGTTTTATTTTGTTGGTAATTAACAAATAGCAATCTGTTAATGAAAATTTAAAAAAAAGATTAGAAATTTTAACTTAATATATATCATATCAAAGCATTCACATTTTTTAATTGTAAAATTCCTTTTGGTTTGTTTTTTACTTTTAACAGATCTTATATGAGTATTATAAATTATTCATATGGCATATAATAATTTTGCATTTATATGAATCGCAAGATATCAATTATGACAGAAGAATTGTCCTGTTATATATTATAAAAAGGAGGAATAATGAAAAGAAATTAAATGCTTTATATTTAATCAAAACTAAATGTAAGTCCAAAAAATCTTAATTTTTAATTTAATCCAAAATTTATAATATAGGAATATTATTATATATTGTATAAAATATAAAACAAATAAAAAGCTCATTTACTTAAATAGTAATACAATCAATGTAGGACTTACCTGTCATAAAAAGAGAAAAATTGCTATTAGCGTTACTGGTCCATAGTAATTACACTGGTGGCCTTCCGCGAATGAAAGCAGTTATTACTTTTAGAGACTTAAGATAATAAAAATGGAAAATCGTGTAACTTTAGATAGACAGCAAACACGTTCAATTAGTGGTTATACGCTTATCACAGAGATAATAGAAACATTTAACCAAATTATATATTTATATGATATATTTATTAAAATATGTTATTAATTCAAGAAAATAAGAACATATAAAAAGATAATTTTATGGAATATTCGTCTATAGGTGAAAAAAAACTATGAAAATCAGTAAATGTCAAAAGTGTCAAGCTGACATTGATAGTGACCAAAGAATACATACTCTATAGTGATACAAAATGATTATTCATTGATTACATGTCCATAAAATTTCATTGATCTACTTACACTCGAAGCAACGGTTTTTACATTTTTAGACGTTACATTTTAACAATGCTCCCGACATTAAATATAAACTACTATATTGAAGTAGAGTAGAAATTAATTTGATTTTACAATTACCACAAAAAAAAACTTTTTTTTTCGAAAAATAAGGATAAAATAGGATAATAAAACTAAATATCTAGAGTACCAATTTTATTAATATTTGTAATTTTAAATTTTATAACTAGCCATCCATCAGCTTGAATTACGTGATTATTTATTTAATTAATAAAAAATTGTATATTATAGTTGCTTTAGTTGTATTTGTGTGCTTATGAATGTTTGCAGTGCACTTATGGTAATATCTAACATAGAAAACGACGGAAGCTCTCAAGTTTTTCTGTTTTTGTAACATTTTTTATTGTTACTTCACTCTCATTAATTATAGCCTTCCTCGATAGAAACCATCCAACATAAAAAGATTTTTTATTTCGAACTAGTAAATAGTATTTGAGTTTAACGCGTTCAACTGAATAAATTTTTCTACTTTATAAAAATTATTATAGATAGTTACTAATATCGTATATATACCTTTGTATATTCGTATCATGTTAGATTGTTGTATTGTTTATTTTTAGTTTAAATAGTTACTTAAATAAATAACGAAAGTACAACTCTGTGCAACAGTCTTATAAAATAAAAATAAACCACATTAACATAAGATACATCTTAAAAGTGATATACTTAAAGTGAATCAAAAAAATTGAAGCTGAGAATAAAAATACCACAAAATATTTGCAATAGTATAATACTATATAAAATATAAAATGGAACATAGACTTCAATCTTAAAAATACATTTTGTATACTTTTTAAATCTTCTCGTTTCTATAAAAATCTTTTTCATACTATTAACTTATATAACGTGTCAATTCACCCCGTACAATGTATCTATTTCACCCCTTTCGTGTACTTTCACCAAATATAACAAAATTTTACATGTCTAAATTGACATCCATAAACACAAATCATAATTGTACTTATAGATGTGCTAAATCATTGGATATTACGATATAAAACCTTTTCAAATTTAGCGTCTATTCACGCCGTGACTTCTATTCACCCCAGCTTAATGTACTTGCTTATTAATAAATTACGTGTTCAATATGATATTAGTTTTCTAAAAACATTTTACTATTAAATAGTGCTTCCACAGTTGAACAACCAATCACTGATTTGCTGATGCTGAGATGACTTTACCATAATAAATAGCTCTTATTTTTTTGTTGTAATAGATGTTCAATGTGATCTTTGGAATTAGGAAAATTTCAAAACATGCTGTTAAATAAAAAAAATCACACTTAACAATATTTAGTTTGTCTGAAATAGTCTGAATTTTCACAATAATTTGGGAATAAGTTAGCGATTTAAATTTAGATTTAGTAGTATTGCAACACTAAATACTAGGGATGCCCGATGTTAGAAAAACATCGATGTCAACATCGATGTTCGATAAAAATCGCAAGAAAAACATCGATGTCAGTTAACATCGATATTTTTTTTACATATCGTCATTAATAAATAAAACAACCGGACAAGCGCGTGTAGAGCTAGCCCACAGAGAGTTCCGTACCAAGTTTTGAAATCTCGATCTTTTTCCGAAATTCAAGCTCTAGCTTAGCTAGAGCCCTTTCATCTGTTACCTCACTTAAACTATCGGCTTTTATACCAAATCATGCCCCCTTATAAGGTTATTATTTTTCAAGATTTACCTTCATTTTTTCTGAACGAATCTGTATGTATATCGATGTTAGCTATCTAATTTCATAATTCTAGGTCAAACGAAAGTATCTTATTAATCTTGATTCTCTTTATAAAGTCAAAACACGCGTTTTTTGCGATATAAGCGGCCATAACTCTTTTTGACTAAATGTAGAAATACATTTTTTTCAGGAAATCATGGGGCCGTAGATCTATGTGTATCTATGGTTTAAATTTCAACTCAATATCTCCAAGAGACTTTGAGATATAGGCTCTTGACAGACATACATACAGACAGACGGACGGACAGCAAAGAGATCTTATAAGGGTTTCTTTTTTCCCTTAAAGGTACGAACCCTAACAACTACAATATCACACGACATTTTAATTAAAGCAAAAATCAAAGTTATTGAAAATTTAGGACATTAAGGCTTAAAAACACATTATATGTCCCAATATTTTTTGTCCATCGATTGTAAAAATAATAATTTTGAAAGCACGTGTACGCGATTAAATATTGATTATGTATCGTTGTTCACATCGATGTTACGATGTTCTATTTAATGCAACATCGATGTTAAAATATCTATATTTTTACTGCTAACATCGATGTTTATCGAAAATAGATGATCATCGGCCATCCCTACTAAATACTGATAAAGTGATAACGATAAGTAATAAGTATCAACTGACGTCCAGATTAAAGATATTTTTAGTGAATAGAAAATTTAACTATTAAAATATTTCAGGAACTTAAAGATAAATATCACCAACATATTTAAACACACAAATCCTTTTTGGATTTAGATTTACATCATCATATAGAAATTATATCAATAATTTACAATGGATACGGTAGTAAAAAGCATGCTAGAAGAAGACCCTGAAGAAGAGAAGGAAGTGAGAACGTTCTTCGCTTTATATTCGCTTTTTAAGATATAAATACTCTTTTTCATGATATTTGTATATGAAACGTTTTATGTAATGTATCAATATGAGGTTATGTTTATGTTTTTATTTTGTTAGAGTATTATTCTTAATGTCTGTATTTTTATTGTGCACATTGGATTGATTAGTTTTTTATACTACCTTTTTTATTATTTTTTTAGGGCTTAGTTATATTTGGAAGAGATGTTTCAAAGATACCTTGCTTTCGTGAAAGTTTTATGTATGGCATAGCATCTGGAATAGGAGTGGGTTTAGCATCATTTTTAAAGACGTCAAAGCCTCTTGTTTCTCAACATATTGGTGTTGGATCATTTGCAATAACAACTTTACTGTATTGGTCATATTGTAGATATGAATGGTCAAGACAGAAATTTGATGCAGAATTATTACAAGAAGCATTAAAAGATAAAATAAGATATGAAGGAACTGCTATTGAAAAAGATTTAGAAAAGAAGGGTATCTTAAAATCAGCTTAAGCATATTTGGAGGAGACAATGGAATAAATCATGTAGTAAAATAGCTAACTTTATAGCAATGCCTAGAAGTGCCATTGACACTTACGTTGACTTGTGCTTAAGTTAAAATATATGAAATATTAAAATCATAGGAGATACATAAACTGAAATATTTATGTTTAATCATATTATATTATTTAATACTTGATTTGTATGCATGAAGCAACAAATTTGATGTAGAATAGAATGTGATTTGTTGTAAAAATTGTAAAAATGATGGAAATTATGTATATTTTCTATTAAATTATACTAAACCAACTTTTTTTGTGTGACTCACTATCCTATGTTACATTTAAAAGTAATATAAACAATCAAAAACATCTTATTAAAAAAATCTCACCTATAACTACAATTTTGTGCATGTGACCTTAATAACTCTTATCACATCATTTTCCGTCTACTGTCACAATGTATTGAATGATCACTACTTTCACTGTGTGGAGTGTGGAATTCTTTGAACTTCACACTGTATCCCGTACACAGCAGGGTAGTCAGTGGGAACCTAGTGTTAAGACATTCCGTTCTCCACTTTGCGCTAAGTTCTGCAGGCATTGCGTCTTGAGTGGCGAAACTCAACGCCGCGCTTTGCCTCGACACCAGAGCGAAGAAATGAAAATATAAATGTAAATAAATATTTCATTTCCCCGAATGAGGATCGATCCCACAACCAGTCGATTTTACAGTGGCACTTTGTGCCCCTACGCCGCGACTGGTCTCTCTCTTTGAGCTTATTTTATTATATATAAAATATACATATACTTATTACACAAATTGAATAGGGTCTCGCTCTCAATTTATAGAAAAAGCTGTAGGTATGTAAAAAACAAAAGAGATCATAAATTTCAACAAAAAAGCTCATTACACCAAGCAACTTAAGCTTGTAGTAGTAGTACTTTATTTATTCTAATTGATATCGGCTATTATGGCACTACATCGAAATTTCCACTGGTTAAAATTAATTGAAATCTATGCTATAATCAATTAATTCTAGGCTTTTTAGTAACACAAGAAAAAAAATATCTTCTACCCGGTATTAAACCTGGCCAAGGTCTGCGTTCCGACTCAAGTCTCCATTTTGTATGGTCTTTTATTATGTTAGATATTATAGACTGGCCACAATTTCGGTTTCGTGGACTTTATGGCACTTGACATGCTACTTCCATATACCACCCATTGTGATTTAAATTTGCAAAACACTTCGTTCTTTGTATTCCGCCAACATTCGAGTCACTACCTGTTGAGTTATAATTTGCAACTCAATGCTACGAGAACGGAGAAATAAAATCAAATCAAATATAATTATTTTGCTTGCTGGTTGCTACTAGTCACAAAGTTACTATTACAAAGAAAAACATTTTTTTTATTATTTGTATTTTTAATATCAATTATTACTATCACAATGTTTTTAAAAGATTAATATAAAATACATTAAAAATAAAACTTATAAGAAGTGATCTACATTGTGCAATACCAGTGGCGTAGCTGGGGGGGTGCGAGCGGTGCAGTCGCACCGGGCATCAAAAGGAAAGGGGCATCAAAGTCTACGATCAATTCTTCTAATTTTTTTTCAACCAAGAATCAAAAAATGCATAAGAAAAATAAGAGCATGAAAATGAAACATGCAATCTCGCTATGTAATAAATATGTCAATTGAATATAAACTTGTCGATACTATTGATTTTGAAAATGTGATTAATGACTTTGCTAGTCAAAAAGCGCGTAATGCCCGTTTTAAATTTTTGCAATATTTTTTATCAAAATCTAATGTTATTATTTATAAATTAACTTAACTTAATTTAGCTTCACGCTTTATCCCTAGCGGGGTAGTCAGAGAGAACGAAGTGCCAAACGCTACGGTCTCTACATACTCTTTCGCCTCGTCCACTGTCATCAACCTCTTCATACATGCCCTCCGGGGAGTCTTCATGCTTTTTACGTGATCTTCCTACAGTATCTTTAATACTGTGTTTTCGAAGGTCAACCGAGGTCTCACCCTATCTCTTTTACCACTCACTTTTCCATCATAAATCTTTTTTGCCATTCTTTCATCACTTCGTTCGTTCATTCGTTCAACGTGAAACCAGCTCCTACTCGCACGCAGGCTGAGTGATCTCTGTAAAGAGACTTTACGGCCTGCAGTAAGGGTCCGCTCACATTGTACCGGGGTAGTATCTCTCATAATTTCGCTCTTACAACTCTGTCAAACGCTTTTTCCAAGTCCACAAAAGCACAGAAAATTTTTTGGTTAACGGCCAAAAATTTTTCCGTGATCATGCGGAGGGAAAAGATCTGATCCATACACCCTCTTCCAGGTCTAAAGCCTCCTTGGGCCTCCCACAACAGCCTTTCAGATCTCTCTTGCATTGTTATCGCTAATATTTTAGCATAAACT
Source organism: Heliconius himera (assembly GCA_021202915.1). Classification (NCBI taxonomy): domain Eukaryota; kingdom Metazoa; phylum Arthropoda; class Insecta; order Lepidoptera; family Nymphalidae; genus Heliconius; species Heliconius himera. The sequence goes on from JAJHJA010000063.1 coordinate 333,658, forward strand.
TTACTACCCAAGCTAATCAAACTGATAGCCTCATGGTTTGCGCAGTCTATCTGTATATCTTTATACAAAGGCACGATGACCGCATCTCGCCAATCATCTGGGAACTCCCCTGATTTCCAGCATAAATTGCACAAAAACCAGAACAAGTCCAAGACGCGTGGCCCACTATATTTGATCATCTCGGCAGTAACTCCATCTGCTCCCGCTGACTTACCACATTTCAGACTTCGTATTGCATTCTCAAATTTCTCAACTTTTCTCAACGTTCTTCCGTTAAAATTTCACCGTCCTTCGAAAGTACCCCTTTCATTCTACAGGTTAGCGAGTAACCTCGAGAAACACTAACTTCTCACCAGAAAAGCTTCGTGTTTTTTCTGAAGTTGTTCGTTAACCTTTCGTCTCTTTCTCTATCAGTACTTTCGTTTGGTGCTTTTGCAGCTTATAAAGTAAAGTAAAAGTAAAAGTAAAATACTCTTTATTGTACACCAGAAATACAGATTACAATATTGAAAGAAACATATAAATCAGTACAAAAGGCGACCTTATCGCTAAATGAGCGATCTCTTCCAGGCAACCTTTGGGTAGAGGAGAGAATTAATGAAATGGGAAGGGGTGTACATAGCAAATGAATACTTATATATTAAACCCTAATAGCATATAAACATACGTATAGAGGTATACATATATACATCCATAAATACATACATACATACATACACACATACATACATACCTACATACATACATACATAAATACATATCTACATACTTACTTACATACAAGCATACATACATAAATGCATACATAACACCGAACGAGGAAAAATACTAGTTGAATAAACAAATTACCAATTTTACCCAGTACTACTCAAAGTGCAAGATAATATTCTTTTAACCTTTTTTTGAAAGTTTGCAAGGTTTTAGATTGCTTAATTGTTAAGGGTAAGGAATTCCACAGGCGGACAGATTTTATAGAAAAGGAATTTGTATAGAAGGAAGAGGTGTGGCAAGGAATGTCAAGAGCTAAGTTAAACTTAGAGCGGAGTGGGAAATTATGTGATTCACATAAAAACTTAAAACGTTGCTTGAGGTATGAGGGAGAAGATGGATTAAATAGAACATTATAAAGGAGACAAAGAACGTGAGTATTCCGGCGAAGTCGAATTGGGAGCCACTTGAGCTTTTTTCGAAATTCGGAGACATGGTCGTACTTGCGAAGTCCAAATACAAACCTTATGCAAACATTTTGGAGACGCTCAAGCTTATTTAATTGCTCCTCTTTTAGGTCGAGGTAACAACAATCAGCATAATCAAGAATTGGTAGTAGGAGTGATTGTGCCAGCACAACTTTAGTAGGAATGGGTAGAAAGTTGCGTAGTCGCCGTAATGATGCAACCGCTGCAAATATTTTCCTACTTATTTCACTGATTAATGGCTTCCAAGATAGGTATTGATCAAAAATAATACCTAAATTTTTTACATTGTCTGTAAAAGGGACTATTGTTCCATCAAGCGATATAGACGGTAAATCACGTACAGTAATTTGAGAGATGAATCTTGGACTACCTATAATAATCGCTTGAGTCTTTTGGGGGTTTATAGTTAAGCCTAACGATTTACTTCGTATCAAGATGTTTCTGAGTTCTTCGTTCAATGCTGATATAGTAATATCGAGATCGTGTAACGTACATTGTCGATATATTTGGAGATCGTCAGCATAAAGGTGGTAGGGAGAAGAGAGATTGTGACAGAAATGACTGATAAATAGTGAAAATAAGAGAGGGGACAACACGCCACCTTGCGGAACGCCGGCAAGCACCGAGGACCATTCAGAATAGGAATCCTGAACTCGGATACGTTGCTTGCGACCATGCAAGTAAGAGTGAAACCAATCAATCACTTTAGGAGATATGTTAAGAGAATACATAATTGCTAATAGAATATCAAAATCCACAGTATTGAATGCGTTACTGAAGTCAAGCAGAATCAACACAGTGACTTGATGATTTTCCATACCTCGGCGAATGTCATCTGATATGCTAACTAATGCAGTAGTCGTACTATGACCAGGCCTAAAACCAGACTGTAAAGGATTGAATAGGTTATTATTAGTTAGATATTTACTAAGTTGTTGGTTTACGAGAAGTTCAAGAACTTTCGATAGGAATGGTAAAATGGATATAGGACGGTAATCAGAGAAGGAAGACGGATTGCGGTTTTTAGGCAGTGGTGTTAGTTGAGCCTCCTTCCAACATTCGGGAAAAGTATCACTATTTATGGAAAAATTCAGGATAAACGTTAACACAGGAATCAGGATGTCAAGGATTGGCCTAATCATCTTACGACTAATGCAGTCAGAGCCAACGGCATCAGAATCTATCGCCAATATATTCTCTTTAACATCACTTTCAGTAAATTGAGCGAAGTCAAAACTAGGGTTTGTAAGGGTGGGTAAGGCACGAATTTGATTTTGAGACCTAAGTTTTGTAGTTACATCAAAAGTAACAGAAGGAGAGAAATGAGTGTTAAGTTTGTTTAGATCTATATTGCAAGGATTAGTAGTTTGTTTTGCTTTCCCAACCCCAAGTGACTTAAGAAATTTCCAGACCTTTTCTGGGTTGTCTTCTTCAACAACTGACTTATGGATATGGCGTCGTTGTTCATCCCTACACACCCTGTTACATCGATTCCGAGCTTTAATATATTTCCCTCGATTACGTTCACAGCCGTTGTTTTTATATTTCGTTTTTGCACTGTTTTTCTTTTCTTGTAATTTTTTAATATCTTCAGTAAGCCACGGAGCTGGAAGATGTTTAACGCGCACTGGTCTAATAGGTGCATGAATGTCGTACAGTTGAATAATAAATGAGTTAAAGACAGATATTTGATAGTCTATTGTGCGTTCTGAATAGACTAAATTCCAGTCAATTTTTCCAGCATCCTCACGCAAACTTTCTAAGTCCATACCGTTAAAGTTACGCTGCAGAAGAATTCTTGATTTTGCCTTGGGTGGTCTTACTTTATAAGAAAGAAAAATTAGATCATGATAGGAAAATGAAGAAACTAAAATTAAATCTAAAAGAGAAGGAGTACAGTTAGGGAAGGTATGAGTAGAAGATAATGGGAGAATGTGCATATTAGCTCCGTTTACCGTGGTTTTCAGCCGAATTGCTCTTCTATCATTTTTCAACAGACAGGTGTTGAAATCTCCCATAATGATTAAATGCTTATATGAAGGAGCAAATTTTTCAAGCAGGATCTCAAAAGAATCAAAATAATCCACAGTAAGTGAAGGACTATAGTATACACCGAGAAGGATTTTTGTGTGTGCGAACGTCAACTCAATGAAAAGGTGTTCAGGACTGACGGAATTGTCAATGTTGTGTTGGGAGTAATCAAGCGTACTAAATGGTATGTGAGCACGAAGATAAATAGCCACTCCACCACCAGTTCGACTACTCCGATCATTTCGAATCAGATGAAATCCTGGCAGTGTATACGCTGCTGACGGCAAACAAGGCTTGAACCACGACTCGGATACCAATATGGCGTGGACGTTAATATTATCAAAAGAAGACAGAAGATCAGGATAATGAGCTGGAATACTCTGAGCATTGATGTGAACCACGTTGAAATTTTTAGGGAAAGGAGAGAGATGAGAGATTAAGCAATCATTTAATGAAGGAATACTCTGAAAACTATTATCACTTAAATCTTCTGAAACAGAAGAAAAAGAATAATAAGTATCTAAGCTTAATGAAGTGTCAGACATTTCTTTGCTAATGGGTAAAAATATGCTTATAATATATTTAGTATATGTAAGCTAAAATATGATGTATACATAAAATATAAAAAAAAAAAAAAATAAAAAAAATAAACGAGTAAATGTAATATAAATAAAATACTTAATTAAAATATATATTATAAGTATAATACTTATTATAAGTAAAAAGTATAAAAAAAAAATATGTTATAATATAAAATAAATAGAAAATTATAAAAGTACGGTATTAAAACTTACTAAATTTGATTGAAGTTGAAACCCACCTGCCAGTTGCTGGAAAGGAACTTTATAATATACCAGAAAAAGAATAAAATACACGTCAAGTTGAAATAAAAAAACAATAAAAAAAAATCTATTACTCATGTTACGAGTAAAAAAAAGAAAAAACAAACATTAATAATATTAATAAAAAAATATAAACAAAAGAAAGAAAGCAAAAACCCTCACGTCTTGAATGATTTTAATCTGTAGTATAGTATTACAGATTAAGATTTTTATACAATATACAAAAAAAAAAAAAATAACGTGTGGGTATTAGGAAAAAAAATATAACAAGTTATATTTGTGCAGTTGACATACTGAATGTAAACAAAATACAAAGTTATTTCTTTAAAAGTCGTTTCGGACGTGTACCTATAGTTTTTTGTGCAGTTTTATTAATCGAAACAGTGTTTTGTGGTGACTTGGAACTCTTTAAATTCTCCAATTCAGATGAACACTCGATTCGATGCCTGGCGCCGTCAGAAGTTATTACATGGATATAACCATCTCTCGTCCAGCACTTACTAATCCCAAAGTACTGCCTCGCCTCGAGGAAAGCTGTGTGGCGAGGTTTTGTTAGAAATTCTGACTGCGTAATACCAGTACCTTTCAATTTGGTTTTTGCATACCAAACTTTGTTTCGAGTGGTAACATCTGAAAACTTAACGACGATGGGACGAGATTTCTCGGATGGACGTCCCAGTCTATACGATGATTTAATATTAGAAGTGGAAAAGTCAGTTAAATCTAAATTGTCACCTATGACAGTAACTATTCTTGCTAAAACATCTTCCGATTTCTCCTCTGCAACTCCGTGAAACAGCAACGTTTTTCTACGCCTATGCATCTCTTGACGATCCATTTCTCTACCGATGAGTTCAACCTGTCTCTGCAAGCTACTTAATGCCGAGAGAGTGAAAGTCTTAAAGTTGTTAAAGTCGGCCGCCAAAGAAGTTGTTGTTATCGGTGAAGAAGACTTGTTCAACTCTAACTGGAATTCGTTCATCCTTGTATTAAACATCTCATTCATAGAGGTAAGTGTTTCTTTTAGTGCTTCCATGTTGAAGAGTTGTAGTAAAAGTAGCGTTGCTCAATAAATGTATAAATATAGCTTTTTCAAGGAGAATAACACTAGCCGGTGGGTATCGTAACTTAATAGTTCATAACTTTTTGAAAATTCACTTAATAAACTTTTATTTCTCAATTTATTATATAAATAAATTTTGGATGAAAAAAAAAACGAACTTTACTTTTTGACCTCCTACCCGCGAAAAAAAAGTGCAATGGTTGAATACAAGCCGATCAACCCGAGACTGCTTTGGATTCGCTTCAAGCTTGGGATAACAAGAGTATTCTTGTTAGCGGCGTATGCGCCAGTATCCTCAGCTCCATTAGGCGAACTTGAGCAATTCTGAGCTGGGACAGACCACTATCTAGCCGCTGCTAGAATAAGGGGTCTGTTTGCTTATACTCTTTCTTTTTAATTTCTCTCATATTTTTATTCTTACCTGAGGCTTTATAGTCCTGCCATGCTTTCTTCTTTCTTTCTATAGCATTTTGCACTTAATAACCCCACCATTCGTCGCGCTTTTTGGTAAAGCCTCTTTTCCCTTTACCACATACCTCTATTGCTGCTTTACATACCTCTATTCATGTAATCCCTAAGGTTCTGCCAGCATACTTCAATATTTTCATTTCCAGATTCGCTGCTGTCTAGCTTCTTGGAAACTCTTTCTTGACATTCCTCTCTAATCGGTGGATCTTGAAGATTCCAGTTTCTTATGCGATAATTCGACTCCAAGTTTGGACACGTTGTGTAGTTGCGCCAACCTGCAAACAGACCCCTTATTCTAGCAGCGGCTAGATAGTGGTCTGTCCCAGCTCAGAATTGCTCAAGTTCGCCTAATGGAGCTGAGGATACTGGCGCATACGCCGCTAACAAGAATACTCTTGTTATCCCAAGCTTGAAGCGAATCCAAAGCAGTCTCGGGTTGATCGGCTTGTATTCAACCATTGCACTAACCAATCGAGAAGACAATAACACACTTACACCTTGACAGCCCCGCTCGCTTTCTGGTACGCCGGCCCGGAAAGCGACCCGACTGCTCGGTAAATCGGTAGTGTTATTGCCCTTCCGCTTGGTCTCAGTCACGCAGATGACATCCAAATCTCTATCATCCATCACATCTAATAATTCCGCCGTTCCGGACATGGCGTTTTGAGTGGCGGTCCCCAACGCCGCATTCGTCGCCACTTGACACACCAGCGGGGACGCACTGATGCGCGTTGCCTTGGGGGGGGGGGGGGGTGCTATCAGTGCACTCTTGCGAGATACACGTGGCCGATGGAAATTATTTTGACCATTTTAAAGGGCATCAAGTCCTAAGCTGCACAAGGCAGCAAATACCATAGCTACGCCACTGTGCAATACCGTCCTATAAACATTGAGGTCAGTCATTAATAGAAGCACGCGGCTTTTTTATGGGAAAATTCTTCACTGCTACTTTTAGGGACTCCAAATTATCATGGCTGTTAGAGCAAGCCTTACTCGCTAAAACACACATAAATCATAATCCAATAGATAAAGAAAATAATTAGCAGAGCTGTACTCTGTTGATGAATTGGGAAGCTTCTTTAGAGCTTTCAGCACAAATACGGTTATTTAGTTTGTTAAAATATTGCTCAATTGTAAAAATTTTATAATATGTAAACAAACCATTTTTTTATGTAACCTCTCCTTGTGTACCGCTTAAGTAGTTGTTTTCATTTTACCTCCTTATTCTTAAACTTTTATAAAAATTTATAAAATTTGAACGTAGCAGGATTTAAATCCGCGTCTCTTGAAAACCGCCCAAGCACTCACCAACTAAGCCATACATTCCCATCATACGTAGAAATTCTTATATGCTTGTTATGTTACAACAAATTCAAAAGTAATATTTCGTTTATTTTTAATTGTAACATTATAGGGGAATTGTGCTTAAGATGGCATACGAAGATAAGATGACACACTGCCAATATTGATTTAAATATTTGCGCTAAGTGTGATCTTATGACGTTTTAGAGAGTGTCTTTAGATATCGCTAGTATTCAAATTTATTATGACGGAAGGTAAACGCAGATTGGCAAGTAGTTCATGTTTTTGTAATTTTGAATAGCAGAAAATTTTTCTTTCGCTTTTGCTTGGTGGTGAAAATACACGTAAGGCAAGGATTTTCTACTTGAAGGAATTCTTAATGTAAAATACGCTTATTATATGACACAACTAACGCTAAAAGCGCATTCTTACCCATAAACTTTAGTCACAACTGTTACAATTAAATTCACATATCTATTGGGTAAGATGACATACAAAACGTGAGTATAAGATGGCATAGTATGTCATCTTACACTTATAAATAGGATCGATTAAGAAGCCAGAAGAGAAGAGCGTACTTAAGCGTATTTCTCCATTGCTAAAGTCTACTTCTACAGAAAAGTCACGTGTCAAACAAAAAAGTCAGTGGATCGCAGGTTATGACGTCTATGTCATCTTACCCTATAGGTATGTCGTCTTACACCGGTCGACCTAAGTGCGATTTATGTTTGTTTTTTAATTTTATGTTGCTTTGATTGTTCTGAAACTACAATACTTTCGTTGATTATGATATATATGATAATATACGCAATGTCCTGATCTCACATGACTTCATTTATTTCAAATATTTATCTTGAAAGAAAAAGTATGTCATCTTGAGCACAATTCCCCTACAGGATCGAAGCGTCTGCGCTCCTTTTACAGGAGCAGCATATAAAATAACATATTTCAACCCCATACCTAAAGAAATAAATCAAGATACCTCAACGTTTAGTTTAGACGTAGGATTTTTTTTCATTTCACGATATTTATCCAAATTGCAGTGGCGTAGCTGGGGGGGTGCGAGCGGTGCAGTCGCACCGGGCATCAAAAAGAAAGGGGCATCAAATTCTACGATCAATTCTTCCAATTTTTTTTCAATCAAGAATCAAGAAATGTACAAAAAATGAAAAATACAATCTCGCTATCATGTCAATCGAACATGAACTAGTCGATACTATTGATTTTGAAATTGTGATTAATGACTTTGCTAGTCAAAAAGCGCGTAATGTCCTTTTTTAAATGTTTGCAATAATTTTTACCAAAATCTAATGTTATAACTTATATATAGTTATTATAGTTTTGAAACAATAAAAAATTATATATCTGTTTATAAACACTACTGTGTTTTGAAACCTGAAATTATTTTGACCATTTTAAAGGGCATCAAGTCCTAAGCTGCACCGGGCAGCAAATACCCTAGCTACGCCACTGCGGCACTGCCAAACTGTATTTCGTGTGACGCAGTTACGAATAGATATCAATAACGTAAACACCTACTACTATAAAAATACTACTAAACGTTGCCGATCTGCCACTTTTCATTCTCAAAAAACATACTAGAACGAGAAAGGGTATCTCTCGTTCTATTTTACGCAATTCAACGTAAGTGAATGAAGCGTGAATGATGCGTGTGCGCCGTTATCGCTTTGATAGGTTTGTGTCTGTGTGCGTCATTCGTGACAAAGGGCGCTTTATTTTACAACGATAATTTTATTAATTATTTTGTTTGAAAAAATCACTTTTTCATTTTTGAAAAAATCTCTTTTGTTTCAATTGTATTAGGTTTTTATAGAGTAGTTAAAAGTGTGGTTTCATATAAAGTGGTGATGACAAAAACACTCTGTATATGGCCAGACTAAGTAATTGAAAGATTGTTTTTCTTACTCTAATTTTGGTGATCACTCACAAAAATCCAATAGTAAGTTTACGCGAACCGGGCCTCGTGGAGGGTAGGTACCAGGAAAATGAGACGAAATCGCTGAGGGGATAGATACAAAACCAGGAAATTCTTTTAAATACCATATCATTCGTTATATAGGATGGAAGTGTCAGCACCACATTAAATGAAACCACAGTTTTAACTACTCTATAAAAGCCTAATACATTTTTTTTTCTATATGCTGTTTCCGTAAATAATATTAGATTAATATTAAATTCCGTATAATATCCGTTAGTGATTTTCGTTAGGAAATCTACTGTTTTATTCTTTTTTAAAATAAATTAGCTTCACGCTGTATCCCGCACACAGCAGGGTAATTTATATTTCCATTTCTTCGCTCTGGTGTCGAGGTTAAGCGCGGCGTTGAGTTCTGCCACTCAACACGCAATGCCTCCAGAATTCGGCAGAAAGTGGGGAACGGAGTGTCTTAACACTAGGTTTCCTCTGCCTACCCTGCTGTGTGCGGGATACAGCGTGAAGCTTTTTTGGTCAAAGAAAAAATAATATAATGCAGGATGGAAGTGTCAGCGCTCCTTTTACGGGAACAGCATATAGGGTAAAATATTTTAAATCCATACCTAAAGAAATTAATCAAGATACCTCAACAGTTTAGACGTAGGATTTTTTTAATTTCACGATGTTTATCCATACCTGTATCTCGTATGACGCAGTTACGCATAGATACCAATAACGTAAACACATACTACTACAAAAATACTACTAAAAGTTAAACAACTTTGAACTTTGCCGCCAATATATATAATATATAAAGAATATATTAATAGTATATATAATATATAAAGAATCGAAAAATAATGGTTGTCAGCTCCCAGTCAGCCGCAGCTATAGGTTGCCAAGTGTAGTCAACAGATGCAAAGTAAGTAATTACAAATAATCAACGTTTTGATGTTGACAATAAAATAACAACAACGAAACATTGTTAATTATTTACACTTACATGTTTTTTAAGTGAATTATATTATTATGTCTGTAAAATAAGTGTCGCAAGCTGAGATTGCCATCTTTTAAACTAATTTTACCATTTCAGTTGACTATGATCAAAGGGGACAAAATGCGCGTAATTCTTTGTGTTTTAAAATATAAATCTTTATTAGTAATTATGTTGATTAAGTGTACTAACTGTATCTCTTACGTGGATAAAGGCATGTCAATTACTGTATTAACTAATGTAAATGATCTAGCATTATTCACATTAGTTAATACATTTGTATTAACAAAAAATATGTCTACTAAATTAAAATTGATTTACCTTGCTGGAAGTCCTTATTAGAATAAAGATTAAGATTGCTCAAACTATTGTTGTCAACTTAATAACATTTGAAAACATTTTATCACAGCCAAATCATAATAGCTTTGAAGATAAAGAAATCACCGATGAAACTGATAGACGAAGAAGGAAAAAAAGACAGAAAGCTCATTAAGATGTAACATTTCATAAGAATATTTCTTTTTGTCTTCACCAGTTTAAATAAAAGCACAGGTTTAACTACTCTATAAAAGACAGTTAAAACGAAAGAGATTTTGCCAAAAATGAAAATGATTTTGTTCAAACAAAATAAATAATGAAATTATCGTTTAAATTAAAACGCCATTTGTAAAGAATTACGCACACAGACACTAACCTATAAAAGAAACAACATCGCATACGCTTTTTTTTTACGGAAAAGGACAAGGCAAACGAGCGTTCGGGTCACCTGATGGTAAGTGATTGCCGCCGCCCACGACCCCGTGCAACACCAGAGGAGCTACAGGTGCGTTGCCGGCCTTTAAGGTGGAGATAGACGCGCTTTTTGAAGGTACCTATGTCATATCGACCTGGAGACGCTTCATTGACGACATCGAGTCGTAGGTATTGGCGATGAAGTTGAACGTTGTTTTAAGTTTTTTAAAGAAAATAAGTAATTGTGTGAAATAGAACGAGAGACATCCGTTTCTCGTTCTGGTATGTTTTTTTTTGAAAATGTAAAATGGAAATCGGTTACGTTTAGTACTATTTTTTTAATAGTAGATGTTGACTTTATTGGCATTTTTTCATAGCTACGTCACACGTAATACACATGGATAAAAATCATGAACTGAAAATAATACTTCTACGTCTATACTGTTGAGGAACGTAGATAGATTTTTTAAGTATGGGTTTGACTTTTTTTTCCTATACGGTGCTTCCGTAAAAGAGCGCAGGTGCTTCCACCTTGTATATAATTTCTTAATAAAAAAAGTCATTTAACAAAATAATAATTTATCCAACGTCATTATTATAAAGAACCTTTTTTTGTAACGCTGGGAAATACTTTTACGGAGACCATCCGTACGCACAACAGATGCGCTCTACGGGTGGATGCTACTGTGGAACTCATGGTGGGGAAATAATCCACTAAAACCTCGCGCATACCATTGCGAAGCCTCGGCGATAGGCTCGCTTATTGCGAGCCACCATCTTCTTTGGTGTGCCTTAGGGTTCCTTCTAAAGCAAACGCAACCTCGATGACTGAGTTCAATATGTCCTTCTTCCTAGGATCTCTGGAGTAAGGGTAATTGGAGATGCAAATACTGCCTTGTTTTATCACCTGGCCTCTGACAGCGGAGCGGGCCTGAATTCAGTATAAAGAACCTTGATTTAACTAATACCATAATTGATCGATATTTGTAAATTTTTGTTTAGTTAAGCAATGTTGTAGTTTTCAAAATAGTTATACGAAAGAGTTTATTGGTTTTTAGAAGACAGATTCAGCAAAAACTTAATATTCTAAGAAGGTTACGTGATCCATTTTTCTAATCAAGCATGAAATCATGTAAGATAAGATGAAAAAATCGTCACTTCAACACACCGACATACATTAATAATGGAAAAAATAATTATTGAAATGATGGCAACCTTAGCTAGCAACTCTTATTTTATAAGCAACTGTATGTTAAGGTGTACAAAGAAAAAAATAATTGCATATATAATTTACAATATAAACACGGAACTGCAAATATTTAACAACAAAACACTATACTTGGTAAAACATGGTAACAATAAATTTTTTGATTCCCTACATCATTCTCTTTCAAATGAACATTAGGTTCATTAAAACAAAAGCTAATTAGCATAAATTTAATAAATGGTTATTGCGGCAAAATTTTGCGAGTCAATCTTGACATAATTTATACACCATATAGCAGGGCAGCAGGATAGCCAGAGGGAACAGACACGCCGTTCCCCATTTTCTGCCAAATTCTGGAGGCTTGCGTGTTGAGCGGCAGAATTCAACGCCACGCTTTGCCCCGACACCAGAGCGAAGAAATGGAAATATAAATTTAAGTAAATATTTCATATCCTAAAGTGGGGATTGAACTCACAACCAGTCGGTTTTACAGTCTCATTTTGTGCCCCTGTGCCACGACTGGCCTCAATGTTATCATGTAGTTAAATTTATTATTTTTTGTGAGTTTTTATAGCCTAAGATGACGCTTCAAAAATCTGCAGGTATCTGTTTTCTTATTGAAACTTTTTTTTTTGTGAACGATACATACAATACAGTACAGTATACGTTAAAATGGATTATACCAAGATTGCCTCGCAAAATTTTGCTGCAATAACCATTTATTAAATTTGTGCTAATTAGCTTTTGTTTTAATGAACCTAATGTTCATTTGAAAAGAATAATGTAGAATCGAAAAATAATGGTTCTCTTTCAAATGATGTTGGGTTGTACTTAATATTTATTAACAAAAACTATTAAGGGGAATGCCCACTGATTCTTGGTACCGGCTTTTCTCTTGCATCAAAATAAAAATAATACTATAATTATTTCCTAACAATACGGTAAAAAAAGAAATAATGTGACACAGTAGGATGCATGTTAAAAAAAAGAAATCTAGTTAAAAATTGCCTTTACCTATAAAAAAAATATATTAGAATCAAACATCGTATACTATTTATTCGTTTTCGTAATAAATATTTCAGAAAAAAATATTTTTCGATTTTATTATATTTATCGATGTTATTGCAGCCTTAAATATTTTGATATTGATTAATATTCGGTATCAGTATTGGTCCAGTTCACTTAGTGCTAAACTTAACACAACGATACAGACAAGTAATTCTTAAAAAAATCGATATTTAGGGTGCAATTCATCCCTATGGCTTGCGCAACATGACATTACCGCGTGCCCCGCCGTCATTGTTTGCTTTGTTGTGTTATTGTCGATCGAGTTGTACTCTTGACCAGCAAAATAAACTGTGATATAATAATTACCGTTATTGTTTTATCATTTACAATATTACGTGTATATTTTTTATGTGCTTTATAGTAACAACAAATCGTCCATTTGTAATATAAAGTTCAATACGACGTATATCTATACGTTTTATTTTGATTTAGTCGTGTGTTTTGTCAAAATCGTATTCGTGTAAAATACTGTGCTCCTTTGTGTTATTGAGAACCTGTTGAATTAATCCTGAAAATGGCAAAAGAAGCAATGAGTGAGGTGTCACCGCGTAAAAATTTCAACAGGCGGATCGGGTGTATCAATTGTTCTTTCTTGATACGTAGAAACCGACAGAGGCATCCTTTGGAACAAGCGTTCGGTTCAATAATCAACATATTACAGTTATGGATAGCTCCTATACAGGTAAGCTTAGCTTAATTAACTTCCTTGAACTGTTTCTGCCTACCCGACATACTAATTGGTTCTTTCAATTTAAAAAAATATAGAATTAGGTTTTTTTTCATTCTAGCAAGGTAAAGCTTTTATATTGTTGAAATATGGCAAATACTGTTGAAATATGGTTAATTTTTTTCTAATTTCAGCTGCCTGCCCTCAGAAATTATAATTTGTACTGAGTCCTTTGAACTATTCACAAATCAAGCAAACCCCATGATAAGAGAAATAATCTTAACTTTCCCTGCCTTAGACTGTGTAGGAGTGTCTGTTTTCCTTGTGGAAATCTATTTTAAGGGCTCGAAGAACATATCCTGTACAACATGATCATTAACAAAGGAACATTGTACCCTAATAAATTAGTCAAATTGATTCCGCTTAAACTGGTAAATATGTTTTGATTCATTTACAATAGCCCTATGTGATTACTAGGAGTTAGAAATAATATTTATTTAAAGTATTTATATTTTTAAGGTCTCAAGAATGGAATGTGTATAGAGTGTGTATGACTCCAATTACCAATAAAAAATGTAAAAAATCACCACCAATATTTTTTTTTAAAGAAACATTTGTACTTGTCTCTACCAAAATTATGTGAAAGAATCTAATAAAGCAATTTTATGGAGATATTTGTATTTTTTTCCACTAAGTCCATTTAAGATGCTATTTCTCTCTGATTACCTTGCTATGTACGGGATACAGCTTGAAGCTAAAAAAAACATTAAATGAAATATAAGATATGTTAGTGGTGGTAGGTGTATCAAACAACTATCTTAATACCTATTAAGAAACCGTATAAAAAAATTAAAGCAGCGGGATTTGAACCCGCGACTCATTGTAAACCATCGAAGCGCTCTGATCACTGAGCCGTTCTCATCGAACTACGTCGAAATTCTTATACGCTTGTATTCTTAACTTATTTATGTTCTTAGCAAAACAAATCAAATCAAAATAGTGTGGAATAACACTTTAAAGACACAAAATGTGACTGTAGAAACGATTCTACACTACAACCAGACGGCTGGTTGTGGGTTCGATTCCCACTCGAGGAGCTAAAATATTTATTTAAATTTATATTTCCATTTCTTCGCTCTGGTGTCGAGGCAAAGCGCGGCGTTGAGTTCTGCCACTCAACACGTAATGTGTTCAAAATTCGGAAGAAAGTGGGGAACGGAGTGTCTTAACACTAGGTGAAGCTGATGTGTATTTGTGTCTGTTGATTGTGTTATGATTATAGGTGTATGTACTATATAAATATATTTAGTGTTTTACTATTTGGCATGTTCAATAAGAGCTTCAGTTTCCTCATATGTAAGTAGTGTCAGCCTTTAAGTTTCAGTCGTTTTTACACTCATAATATCGCAAGTGGTATACATTTATTATTTTATTCACTTTATTATACAAAAATCATGAACGTGACTCATATTGAATGCTATCAAAGAAGGTTCTAGTTGCGGGGGTACGTGCCATTATGTCCTTCCTTCTTTTATTCTCTGATTGTGGGTAATATGGTAGTGGTTATGTTACATTTCGTTATATAACTTCAGAACCCCCGTGCTGATCTCGAAAATAATTATTGAGGGTAGTAAATGGGAAATTATACATTGTTCATAACAAGTTTCAACTCTATGCATAAGTAGACGGCGTTCCATACATTCACGGGCATTCTATTTTCATTTAAGTAATCTATTCTTCAACTAAGTATCATTAAAAAAAATAAGTTTTATTCATAAAAACGGATAGCTGCAGATTTTTGCAGTGGGATCTCATACTATTTATTATATTACGTATCACAATTCTTATTTAGCTTGTACTATATATAGTATTGTGCAAGAAGTGTAGGGTTGAAAAATGTGTTCCTATATAAATGATACAACATTCATAGATCTATACCTACTTATATGTGTATATATTATTAGCTAATAGTTAAGCAAGACTCAGACGTAGGTCAACTTCCGACGCTTGTGGTTGTGTGTACTGACGAGTTGTTATATTTATTCAATCTTTTAGAATTAGATGGTTAAAACGTTAAAATGGAGACTATCGAAGACTTACTACCTAAGGATAGGGAAACACAATTAGTATTTTTTGTCAACGGAAAGAAGGTAAGCTTTGTTTTTTCTTTTACCTGTTGCAAAACATAAAATAATAGAACATAAACATCATGGCAAGTCATTATCATTGTATAAATATTTAATATGCTTGAAGTAAATTAAAAAAAAAATTAACACGAATAATATAAAATCGAATAAAAATGTATAATAATAATAATTAAGCAATTGAATGTAAACGCCCGGAAGCATTAGGCACAAAATGTAATTTGATATACCTACCTGCAATTATTGAAAACAATACCGCGTTTTTATTTGAAGTGATAGGGAATAAATTAATATAAATGATTACGAATCGAGTTTAATTCATCAAACGCTCAACAATCTTAACGTTTTCAGTCAAACATTGGTCTCACTTGACAAAGTGTCAGGAAGGCATATTTTAAAATTAATTTAATCTAGTTATAATAATTTATGTTGATGGAATATTATGCGCTTAAACAACTTTTCTATACATATTAAATAAATAAATTATTTACTAATTTAATGTTTCATATACTCTAATTTACTTCAAACAAAACAACAATTTAGTAGAGGTGAGCGTTGGCAGCCGTACTAGTGAAAACTGTGTCATAGCTGCCGGAAAATAATAAAATAGAAATATTAAAATATTCATACATTTATTATCTTATGTTCGTACGATTATTACTTAATCGGCGCAGTCGGTAGGATAGCAGTCGGTCGGTCGGTCGGTCGCGAGCATCGTAACTTAAATTTCGGCAACATCAAAATTAACATCTCCGCGATCCACACGGGTGACTGATGATGGTATCCAGACATTGATACTATCCAGATATTGATACACCAGAGAAGACCAGATGTAACCCAGTAAGTACATAAGAATCTTTCTAGTGATTGCTTATCCGTATTTTTAAGATTCCTTATATCCCTTACCCTTTTGGCAATTGGAGATACGTAGGCTTTATAATAAGAAACAAATCGCGGTTCTAAGATTACCTTTTGTGGTAATCTAAGATATATTGGTTTAGTAATCGTAATTGTTTTTTTATATATTATTAAATAAAATAATAAATAATTAAAATGTCATTACATAACATTTTCAAAGCTTTACGTTTAGTGACTAAATTTGACGGAAATTCAAATGTTTTACCCAGATTTATTAGTTTATGCGATCAATTTGTACAGGAATTTATAAGTAACGGCCCCGATAACAATTTAATTAATATTGCTCTTGCAAATGGTATATTAAATAAAGTCACAGGCTCAGCTTTAATAAATACTAGTGGTGTGATCAGACTACAGTGGCATATGTAAGTCGCTAATTAATAATTTTTCAGATCGCGATGAAACCGTGTTGTACAATCTCTCTCTTTTAACCCAAAGATCTAATACCCCCCAGGAGTTTTATGAATGTTGTCCAAATTTATTCAGGACTATAATGACATATATTACATTGCGTGCGTGAAAGTTCTACAATAATAGAAGCTAAACGGATTTTACACTTTACAAGCCTTTTTAAGAGGTTTAAAAGACCCATTACGATCACGCATAGGCATGAGGCATGAGGCCGGAAACCATAGAAAAAGCGTTAGAATTCGCACAAGGCTCGAAAGATAGGATAGGATTAAGCACCTCCAGAACTTACATCTCAATCTTTTAAGGTTTTATTCATAACCCTCCACAATTTAAGCCACACTTTCAAACTAATCATCCATTTCGTAATAATTTTGCAATTAACCCCTAACAGACATTACATCGACAACACTTAGGCCCATCACGTACTCAACAAATATTTAGAGCACACCCCCAAACTATAATCCCCATAATGCATTTAAAATGCACCCCCACGATTTAACTCGACGTCTCAACCAGCTCATCCTATGAGCGGAGTTAGTTAATTAATTTCCACGACAATGACTACTATGACCATTATTACAACTATTATAACTATTATGATGATGTTGAATATTATAATTATGACGATTATTGTTACAAAAATCCTTATTATGACAGCAAACCACCCTAAGAATCATCTCAAAATTACGAACCCATTGTAGAAGAACCCCCGTCATCAACGCTTATGTGATAAAGAAGATTTTCAGAAAAGAAAAATTTTAGACAAACCAAAATAGAACTTAATCTTATTTAGAAAACGTATAAAAATTTGAACGTAGCGGGACTCCAACCCGCGCCTCCTGGAAACCGACCAGGCGCTCTGACCACTAAGCCAAGTTCTCGCCAAGCTACGTCGAAATTTTTATAAGCTTGTTACAACTTATTTATGTTGTTAATATCTCTGTAGGGAGATTTTTACAAATTTCCGCTACCCAAAGATAATTACTAAGAATTATCGATTGGCTAGAGAGAATACTATTTTTTAAATATTTTTAAACATTTTTAAAGTGTTATTCCACACTTAGGAAAAAAAAAAATCTTTATTAATTGTAGCACAATTTAAAAGTAATTATTAGCGATGGTTTGGGCTACAAAGTATTTCTGCCCTTACTTGTTTGGAAGAAAATTTAAAATTATGACTGACCATAGACCACTTCAGTGGATTATGAATATTAAAGAACCAATTCTCGATAGAGATTAAAATTAAGTGAATATGACTTTTCAGTAATATATAAATAAGATAAATATAATTGCAATGTCGAAGCTTTAACCCATAGAGATTCATAATAAAAAGCGAATTCCACTGCAGTAAATTATTTAGAAAAATCTCCTTCAAATTTAAATACAACAACCGTACCACCGCACCCTTTAGATATGTATAAGATAATCCTAATAATTAGAAAATAACTTTAAAAAAATTCTATGGACTTTCTTCTTTGTAAAAATTATTAAGAAAATGTAAAAGATTATTTAAACCAACAGTAAGTATTAAAAAAGCTATCATGAAGGTAAAACGAACCACCGGGGAATAAATGTAAGTTATCTCTCGTTATAGAAACGTTATTTTTGGCCAAAATTAAAGAAACAGGTTACAAAATATATTATTGAATGTTCAAATTTTGTTTGACGCATTTCCGAAATACGCACAAGCTTATCATTTAAAGGCTGCTAGTGCAATTAGTGTCGTACGAGGGAGTGATAGGGAACCTGAGACTATTTATTTATCTGACCAACAGATATTTTTACGAAACCTTAAATCATCCCGACAAAAACTAGCCCTTCGTTTTCTGACAATAATGTTTTAGCTGATTTACCGATACATATTTACACAAAGAAAAAACGATTATTTTTTTTTGTCTAGTCTTGTTTTTGCAATAGGCAAAGACAAGACTAGACAAAAACAAAAATAAAAATAATATAAAATGTAATACATAAGTCCGTTAGGTTAAGAGAGGACTCATTGATAGATTAGAGATTAGAGTTTATAATAAAAAAAACTATTTTCGATTATGACGACTATACGAACACTATCAGAATATTATGTTAAAATCATTAATTTAAAAAGCAAAATAATTATTTAAATTTATTAACAAATCATTCAAGTAAAGGAAAATTTATGAATAATAATTTTGGAATATTAACATCGAACTATAACAGTATAAAAATACTTTTAGAGATTAGATTAGAGTAGATCTACTTATTTTTTTTTCTTATTTTTCATATATTTATACGAATATAATTTTAGTTTTATATATTTTTAGACATAGTATTAATTTGATTTTTTTATAGAAATGTTAATTTACTTGTTATACATTTATAGAAATATCATTTTAGTTTTCAAGTTTCCGATTGACTATCCTATCTCCTTAATTACCTTTCCTAGCAATTCACGAAAAAGATTTTATGTACATAGAAAATTGGTGAATCTCATTTACGTGATTCTAAAGGTACCACCCACAACAAAAGCTGCAAAGTTCCTGTCTATATGCATTAATTATACTTACTACATAAGCTACAAGGTAGCCATCTCGTAAGAGTACTGCGAAGATGCTTAATAAAATTCGCTATCGACTATAGTTAATAGCAACGTTAACGATTGAAAATAATCTAGAAACTGTAAATTTACTAGAATATTCTGAAATTATTCAAACAAGTTAAAAAATCTCCCCACCATTTCAAAAAATGTCTATAGAATAATTATAACAGCATTTTTATTCTCTTTTATCTTTATAATTGCCAAGGATCTTAAGAAAATTAAAAGATAAATCACCGAGTGAAAGAATGTCATCAAAGGAAGAGGCAGCACCCGAGGTCCAGTATAACATATTCTTCTATACTATTCGAGATCCAAGAACACTGAATAGGTGCTGTTCTTCAGGGACTTTCAAGGACCAAAGCTACTCACAACATTTCCCACACTTAGCACAAAGACCTTAGAATTGTAATATGAATCATCGCATCATTTTTCGCCCCATTGTTTTACTTAACATTGAAATTATATGTAATAAATAAAATCATTCTCTGTCTACCTTTACGCATGTCTAATTAAAAATTTTAATGTTTTAATAAAGTATTTTAATGAAATCGGTTTTATTTTTAATCCTACGCCTATTTTTATTTTTTTAATGAATATTGTTTATTGTGAAGGTGGTAGAGCACAACCCGGATCCTGAGTGGACACTACTTTGGTATCTGCGCAAGAAGTTGCATTTAACTGGCACGAAGTATGGCTGCGGAGAAGGTGGCTGCGGCGCTTGTACCGTAATGTTGTCTCAATATTTGGAACTAGACAAAAATATCAAGTATCCTTTTAATTACCGAATTACTATAATATATTTTAAAAAATATACATTATCTTAAAAAAAACGTGTCAAGCTTAAGTCGGTCTCGCCCACCTAGGGTTCTGTACCAATTTCATAATTGTTTCATACAATCATGAAATTGGTACAGAACCCTAGGTTTTGTTTAGGTTTCGGTTTCCCAACCGAAACGTCATTTAAAAAGTTGACCAACATAAGTTTTCGGGCGTACGCACTCATTTTGAATGAAATGAAATACAAATGTAAGTTTGTAAACATTTTGTTTTTTTGTTGCATTGTAAATTACCACTTCTTGTTAACATTCATAATTGTAGGTCGACAGGAAATACCTTATAGGGTAACTTATCCAAAATGTAGTAACAACGATGCATAACCTCATATTCTTTTTTGTTTTGACTTGGAAGCTTAATTTTTCTGTATTTCAATTGATTGTGGATGTGAATATTTGATATGAATGTTAGCTTGATATTTAGACGCTATCTTAAGATAAATGGCCTTGAATAAGATTCAAGGCCATTTATCTAAAGATCAGACATAGACAAACTTACTGACAACAAAGTGATAATATAAGAGTTTTGGTTTTTTTTTCTTTTTAGGTAAGGAACCTAAAGAGTATGTACTAGAAAGGTAGTAGGCACCCTATTTGGAAAGTCTACCATAAGTAGGCTAGTTAAAATGTTACGTTAGTCGAAACAACTTCATATTTAAATACGAGTAATGCTGACAATCTTCATAGCCACTATAAATATTATAATGGCTATGAAGATCTTGTCAGCATTACCGATGTTGTACTATTGAAAAATTTTATTTTAAATAAATATAAATACCTGAACAATTTGTCAGACATATTGCTGTCAACGCATGCTTAACTCCGCTCTGTGCAGTACATGGCTTAGCAATAATTACTATTGAAGGAATAGGTAATACTGAAGAGAAATTACATCCGGTCCAAGAAAGAATAGCTAAGGCACATGGATCTCAGTGTGGTTTTTGTACGCCAGGCATCGTTATGTCTATGTACGCTCTGTTGAGGAGCAAAAACAAAATAGACTACAATGATATAGAGACATCTTTGCAAGGCAATCTATGTAGATGCACTGGGTATAGACCAATAGTAGAAGGATTTAAAACTTTTATGGAAGCTTGGAAACGTGTGGATAATGTAAGTGAAGTAAATACGCCTTGTCAGCTAGGTAATGATTGCTGTAAAATAAATAAAAATAATGAAGAACTATTTAATACTTCAAAATTTCGGCCTTACAGCGCAACGCAGGAACCAATTTTTCCACCGGAGTTGATTTTGAATAATAAATATAGTCAAAGATTTCTATATTATAAAGGCAAAAATGTCATATGGGTCAGGCCAAGTAACATTGAAGAGGTGCTCTTATTAAAAAAAATATTCCCGTTGAGTAAAATTGTAGTGGGCAATACAGAGATTGGAGTAGAAGTTAAGTACAAGAAAAAATATTATCCGATCTTAATTTCACCAAGTCATATAAAGGAGATGAATTATATTCGATTCACAGAATCAGGAGTGGAAATAGGGGCGGCTGTAACACTGACAGTTTTATATAATTTTTTAAAAAATATTAGTATGAAGACTAAAAACTGTACAAAAATATTTGAAACAATAACTGATATGTTGCATTGGTTTGCTGGAAATCAAATTCGTAATGTAGCATCTCTTGTTGGCAATATAGTGAATGCTAGCCCAATATCAGATTTAAATCCAATATTATTGGCATGCTCTGCCACTCTTAAAGTTCTTAGTTCGAAAAAATGTCTCAGAGATGTAGTTATTGATCAATATTTTTTTATTAATTATAGGAAAGTGGCCTTAGATGACGATGAAATTGTTGTGGCGGTTGAAATACCATTTTCAAAAGAAACACAATATTTTAAAGCTTATAAACAAGCTAGACGAAGAGAAGATGATATATCAATAGTTACAGCAGCCTTTAATGTAATAATTGATAAAAAATCGAAATTAATAACGGAAGCAAAATTAGTTTTCGGTGGGATGGGTCCGACAACCATATGTGCTGCTAAAACTTCTGAGAAATTAAAAAATCTTCCCTGGAATGAAGAAATTTTAGCAAAAGTTTTTGATAATTTAAACCAAGAATTACTTTTAAATAGCTCAGCCCCAGGTGGAATGGTAGAGTATCGCAAATCCTTATGCCTTAGCCTATTTTTTAAATTCTATGTTTATGTCTGTAACGAATTAAATTATAACAGTAAAGTAAGTAAGAATGAGGATTTGTCTGCTTTTTATGATATACCACGTATGCAACCTGAAAGTAGTCAATATTTTGAAATAAGGAATAATAACAAAATAACTTACGATACTGTTGGCAAGCCTGTAACTCATTTTTCTGCTTTGAAGCAGGCGTGTGGCGAAGCTATCTATTGTGACGATGTCCTAAGTTTAGATGGCGAATTATATCTATGTCTGGTACTTAGTACAGAGTCATATGCTAAAATTATTTCTATTGACCCAAGTAAAGCCCTATTAGAGGCTGATGTTGTAGCTTTTTTGTCAGCATCAGATTTATCAGTGGAACAAAATAAAATGGGTTCTATAATAAAAGATGAAGAAATATTTGCTGATAAAATAGTTACAAGTCTTTCTTGTGTTGTTGGCGCCGTTGTAGCCAAATCTGAAAGCGCTGCGAGAAAAGCGAAACATTTAGTTACTATTACATACGAGAAATTGTACCCTGTTATAATAACTATTGAGGATGCTATCGAACATGGAAAGTATCATATAAATTCGCCAAGAACTTTACAAAAAGGAAATGTGGAAGAGGCTTTATTGAGTTCTGATCATGTTAAGGAAGGTTGTATTAGAACCGGTGCACAAGAACATTTTTATATGGAAACTATGTCAGCGTATGCCATGAGAAGAGAGGACGAATTGGAAATCATATGCACTTCTCAAAGTCCAGCAGAAATAAGTGTAAGTATATATTTTTTCTTTTTTGTTTTAGCTTCACACTGTATCCCGCATAGAGCTGGATAGGCAGGGGGAACCTAGTGTTAAAACCGCTGAGTGGCGGAACTCAACGCCGCGCTTTTTGCAATAAATAACAATTTATTCTCCCAACTGGCATCGAAGCCACAACGTGAGACGCTTATGGCCGTGCGCCACGACGGCCCTCAATATAGCTATAATTATACGAATGCTTTTTAATTACGCTTGAACTATACGAATGTTTATTTATGTGTATTTAAGCATACACGCCAAGCGTGGATCAGACTCGCTCACCGAGGGTTTTGTACCTATTGCAAGATTGTAGATTTACTTTAAATACCTTATAGGTTTTGATGAGGCGGCGAATAAAGTTAACGAACTTAGTTTTCACTTTGTATGAAATGAACTACAAATGTAAAGTTTGTAATTATTTATTTTCTATGAAATATCTGTTTTACTTTTCTGATTTTTTCTTTTATTTGCATTGTAAAATCTTACTTCGTGCTAAATTTCATAACTGTAAGTCCACGGGAAGCACCCTATAGGTTTTAATTACACTGTGAATCTATACTAATACAATAAAGCGGAAGAGTTTACTGGTCCGATTTACTTTCTTCTTGTCTTTTTATGAAAGCTGCGTTCTTCAGAAGTGCTATAGCTTATATAACATTACGCTGCAAGTCATAGTTAGCCTTAAATAACGAAAAAATAATAATAAGGAACGCCATAGAATTGCTTTAAGCGCGTGTGCAGCGGCACATATAGCTTATTATATGTCAGTACGTTGTATGACAAAGATATTCAATTTTATTAGATTTAAAATAAAGTCCACGACACCATATACCTATCTGTTTTAAATAAGTGACAATAAGGCATTTTGTGACAAAAAAAAATATTTGAAACTTGTAAAACTTGACGTTTGGTCACGTCAATCATAACCCCCTTTATATTCATCGGGATATTGCAAGCACTACATGGCTGCTTAAGGGAGTGTCAACTTACGTTGGAGAATCCTTAATCTTGCGATATCGGTGTATTTTATTATTATACAATCTCAATTTTTTTTCTACCATCATACAAATAATCATTTTACAAACAATATCAAACAACAAAACATTTTAAACTAAAGATTTAGCCAATTCAATAAGACAGTTGTATAAAATTTACTCTTTAAGCAAGTAACAATTTTGTCGAACAAGATACATACTTTAAATTGATAATTTTGACGTTTTATTTATGAAACGATTGTAATCAACCGATTCTAACAGTGAACTGTTCTGAGATTAGCGTGAACAAATCTTCCTATGATTATTCCCTTTCATGTGCTACTGAATGCTAACTTTATTCATTTATGATAACAATAAATTTAATATTTTTGCAGCACATAGCAGCAGAAGCACTGGGCGTACCCAATCATAAAGTTGTTACGAAAGTTAAAAGAATTGGTGGTGGTTTTGGTGGAAAAGAGACGAGAGCAGTTGTGCTGGCCATCCCTGTTGCTATAGCAGCCTACAAACTGAAAAAACCTGTCCGCGCTGTTTTAGATAGAGACGAAGATATGCAAATTACTGGATATAGACATCCATGTTTAATAAAATACAAGGTTGCATTTAATAGCGATGGCAAAATTAAAGGCGCAATATTTGACATTTATGCTAATGCTGGAAATTACATGGATATTTCATGTTCTGTAAGTTAACTTCCAATGCATGTGTCACTAAAACATCATATTATTAAGTTAATTTTATAATATATTTTCTTTTTTAGTTCATGGAAAGGGTAGTTGTGCATGTCGATAATTGCTATTCTATACCAAATGTACGAATTAGAGGTTATCTATGTAAGACAAATTTACCATCAAATACAGCATTTAGAGGTTTTGGTGGACCTCAAGCAATGTCCGCAGCCGAAGCTATGATAAGAGATATAGCAGATACTCTTAGCAAGAAATATGAAGAAATTGTCAATATTAATATGTACCATGAAGGAGATTTAACTCATTTTAATCAACCGCTCACATATTGCACACTATCTAGGTGTTGGAATGAATGTATTACGAGTTCTGATTACTGGCAAAGAAAGCAAATGGTCGAGGAGTACAATAGGCAAGATAGACTTTATTTATCTATATATATCTCCCATATAGAGGCCAGTCGTGGCGCAGGGGCACAAAATGCGACTGTAAACGGGAATGGTTGTGGGTTCGATCCTCACTCGAGGAAATGAAATATTTGTTTAAATTTATATTTCCATTTCTTCGCTCTGATGTAGAGGCAAAGCTCGGCATTGTGTTCCGCCTCAACACGCAATGCCTTCAGAATTTGGAGAGAAGTGGGCAACCGAATGTGTTTGTCTCTGCCTACCCTGCAGTGTGCGGGAAGTTGATTTATTTCTCTTTATTTATCTCCCATATATGTACATACAAGTACATACATACATAAGTAATGTAATGTTTCTTCATAGTCACTTTTCCAGAGCTTTTACAGGCGTATATTACTTAGCAACTTTAATATTATCCTATTATTTTACTCATATTGATCTTAAAACAAAACGTATAAAATAAATGTAGTTAGTTACAAAAGAGCAAAATATAAAAAACACAGTTATTAAAATGTATATTTTTAATGACTTTTCAGGTGCAGTAGATGGAAGAAGAAAGGGTTAACAATTGTTCCAACTAAGTACGGAATATCTTTCCAAACAACTTTTTTGATGCAAGCCGGTGCGTTACTTTTAGTATATAATGACGGATCGGTACTTTTATCTATTGGAGGAATTGAAATGGGTCAAGGGCTCTTCACTAAGATGATTCAAGTTGCATCTCGAGCTTTAGAAGTACCTATTTCTAAAATTTATATAAGTGAAATGTCTACAGATAAAGTTCCCAATAGCCAGCCGACAGCTGCAAGTATGAGTTCTGATTTATACGGCATGGCTGTAATAAATGCGTGTGACGTTTTAAAAAAAAGGTTGGAACCATACAAGAACAGCAATCCAAATGGCACATGGGATGATTGGGTCCTAGCAGCATATTTCGATAGAGTATGTCTTTCGGCAACAGGGTTTTATAAAGCACCAGAAATACAATACGATCCTGATAAAAACTGTGGTGATTTGTTTGAATACTTTACTTATGGTGTTGCATGTTCCGAAGTAATCATTGATTGCTTGACTGGGGATCATCAAGTTCTCAGAACAGACATCGTCATGGATATTGGGGAAAGCTTAAATCCTGCCATAGATATCGGACAAATTGAAGGAGCATTTATTCAAGGTTATGGCTTTTACACTATTGAAGAAATGATATTTGCTCCTAATGGTGAAGTCCTTACTAAAGGTCCTGGGGCATACAAAATACCGGGATTCTCAGACATTCCTAAAGTATTCAACGTTTCTTTGCTCAAAGGAGCTCCTAACCCTCGTGCAGTTTATTCATCAAAGGTAAATAATTACTGTGTTTTATATTTTTATTATTATTAGCTTCACACTGTATCCCGCACACAGCAGGGTAGGCCAGTGTGTGAGAGGGAACCTAGTGTTAAGGCACTCCGTTCCCCACTTTCTGCCGAATTCTGGAGGCATTGCGTGTTGAGTGGCAGAACTCAACGCTGCACTTTGCCTCGACACCAGAGAGAAGAAATGGAAATATAAATTCAAATAAATATTTCATTTCCTGGGGATCGAACCCACAACCTGTCGATTTTACAGTCACTCTTTGTGCCTCTGCGCCACGACTGGCCTCTGTCTGTGTTAATAATAATTTAAATATAATTTATTTATTTCTAAATAATTTGTCAAAATATAATGAAACATGTTGCTAGCTGAATATAGACAAAGGTGATAGATATTTCCCGTTTCTATAATGGCCGGGCAATTAATTATTTTAATAGTTAATATTAAATTGCTATCCTCATTTTCTCATTGTACATAATGCCCAGGCATTATGAAAAATGACCCATTTAATTGCCTATGGTCATTTAATTGAGATAAAGTACATTGATATTACAGCTAACGACTATTATTTTATTTTATTAATAGGCTGTGGGGGAACCACCATTATTTTTGGCAGCATCTGTCTTTTTTGCTATTAAAGAAGCTATAAAATCAGCTAGAATTGACGCTGGATTTAGTCCCGAATTTGTCTTGGAAGCTCCAGCAACATGTGCCAAAATTAGAATGGCATGTGAAGACCACATTACAGACCAGGTAATTCAACAGGCACAAAATATTTAGTTGTTCTTTCACTTCAGTCACAACTTATAACTCATATTCCGTATCCGTATAAGGGTAAACTGAGAGGACGCAATGAAATGTCACTGTGTTGTTTTGTTTTGTCCAAAGATATAAACATATTGTTTGGACAATCAGAGTTAATAAAAACAAGGCAAAAATATTTTGAATTGAAGTAAAATAATAATATGTAATAAATCAAAGAATAAATAATAAATGTGTTATTTGTACTTTATAATATTGTTCTTTTCAGGTTAAACCTACAATTAAAGAAGAGGGAACACCGTGGAACGTGATACCATGAAATTAAACCGCCAAGACGGTCCTCTTTTAAAATGATATGTACAGTCCGCGAAGCTTCAGCTGATCGTTGCATTTGTATGAGTGATCACCAGAAATAGAGCCATGAAAAAAATAAAAAATAAAATTTATAGTTATATAAGTCACCATTAAAAAAATATATAAAATATATTAATTCCTGTACACTAAAGATTTCTTCTCGTCTTACGTATCGTTTATGTTAATAATGAATTGTTGAGTTATATCATCTAGAACAGCGTTATGATTACGATTTTTTTTCTTTACTCTTTATACACATTAACTTGTCCATTCTTGTCAATGATCGTGCCACCTTTTTTGATAATTCGGAGAAAAGATTAAAATATTAATATTTAAACACATGACGTCGCTACTGGTAGCGTCATGTGCTACCAATAGCGACGTCTGCTTAAATATTAATAGGGCTATAGTTACGTCACATAAGGGATGACTCAGGCCGGTAGTCAAAGAGTAGTAAAAATTGGTTTGAACCGCGCTCCAAGCCTTCGTCACACGTACACTATGTACACTCACACAAATACAAAGCTCAGCTTACTTCGCGCGGACTACACATTTAGGTATATTAAACTTTTCTTACAAACCTTATGTGGTTTTATTTTAACTAAAGTAAATGTAGAAGTTGTCTGACCTGTTTCCACTACTAAAAATTCAATATGCAATATGAGTTACATAATCGTATAATCCTACTTACTAATATTATAACGAGTTTCTTTAGTTGGCCTTGCTAATCTTGAATCTACTGATTCTAATTAAAAAAGTATTTTTCTATCGGACACACACAGCACAGACATACTATGTCTGTGTTTGTTATTAATGAAGGCCTGATGTAGTTATCAGGTTATTACAGTACAGTTATCTTCTGTACCTGCGCTGCGGGCGGCTGCTGCATAACGATCCGATAGTTTTAAAAGTTAATATGTAAGTAATAACTCAGTTTAATTTCAAAATATTTTTCATTTCATTATAAAAAATATATATTTAGTGACTATTAACATAGGCAACTGACAAACTAATTAATATTGTTTGTACTTTATAGAAATCTATCATAATTCAATTTATTTTGTTAAAAACCGGACAAGCGCGAGTCGGGCTCGCCCATCGAGGGTTCCGTAAAAATTGGAGATCTTGAGATTTTTCTAAAATTCAAGCTTAGCTTAGCCGGAGCCCTTTCAATTGATACCTCACTTGAACTAGCGGCTTTAATACCAAATTTTGCCCCCTTTTTAAAGCTATTATTTTTTAGGATTTAACCACAAATGTATAGTTTTCAGATTTTTCCTGATCTAATACTACTACTACTACCTGTAGATGCTAGCTGCCAAAATTAATAATTCTAGGCTAACTGAAAGTACCCTATTAATTTTTTATAATGTCGATTACTTTTATAATGTCGATCGACGCGTTTTTGCTATTATTTTTTAGGATTTAACCACAAATGTATAGTTTTTAGATTTTTTCATAAACTAGTACTTACTACCTGTAGATGCTAGCTGCAAAATTTCATAATTCTAGGTCAACTGAAAATACTCTATTATTTTTAACATATTTAAATTGTTATTCCACAATTAGGAAAGAAACATACTCATTTAGAAAACGTATAAAAATTTGAAAATACCGGGACTCGAACTCGCGCCTCCTGGAAACCGACCAGGCGCTCTGACCACTAAGCCATACGTTCTCATGAAGCTACGTCGATTTTTTTTGCTTTTTACAACTTATTTATCTTATTAGTATATCTGTATTGAGATTTTTACAAATTTCCGCTACCCAAAGATAATTACTAAGAATTATCGCCGGGCAAGGGAGAATGCTATTTATTAAATATTTTTAACATTTTACAAGGAAAGAATATAATTTAAAAATAATGTATAGATCAGATCAGATCAGATTGTTTCCTGAACTAGTACTATCTGTAGATCAGTGGTCCGCAGGGGCCTAAATATTGTCCGCGAACGATTTTAGTTTTAGGAGATGATGAGGCGTTGGTCATCACGTTGTGAGTGTGAAGAGCATGCTACAAGGGTAGTATGCTCCGGTCTCAAATATAAATTGTTTCGAAATAGAAATTTATTAAAATACTTTAAAATAATTACACATTAATTCATTGATTTTATGAAATAAGTATACCAGTTCACGTAAGGAAGTTATGACATCGCAACCGTAACAAATAAAATCCGTATACAGTAGGTAAGTGTTTTTTTTTGTGTTGATAAATTTTCACTGCACCTACCACTTTACCTCACCATTACCTCCACAAACAACCCCATGAGATAGCAGAGGAGCTACAGGTGCCTGAATTTGAGGTGGAAATAGGCATTTTTGATTCTCATGTGATATGACTTGGAAACACTACCATAAGCAGGCTATTCCAGAAACACGTGGAAGAAAGTTTCTACGAAACTGCACTGTATTGGAGTGCCAGTTATCTAGATTGTGCGGATGATATTAAAGTTTGGGTCACACTGTGTGGTTCGAAAGTTAAGCGGCAGGTGCTAGGAAAAATAGTGCGGTAATATAAATACGTGCCGTAGTTAAAGCACATCGAGGAGACGTCTCTACGCACATCCAAAGTATCAAGCTTTTTACAGATCATTGGCTCTCCAACGATTCGAACGACTCTAAGATATATTCGAACAAATGGTTCAAGCTGATACTGGAGTGTAATAGCCTAGACATGAGAAAAGTACTCCATATGAGGCCGAACATTAGGCCAAATACAGGGCCAATCAGTGTTTTGGCGTGACGTACTGTCTCGCTCTGCCGATACCTCAGTTTCTTAAAAGCTAACTTGGCTTTGCTTTTCAGATGATCATAATACTGGCAGTCATTGGAAACACTAAAGGCCAATGTGCTAAAACTGGCCACAGCAAAAACAAAAACTGGTGACACGACAAATGGAATTTTTTTAGTGGTTAACACGTAAATTTGTGTTTTCTGGGATTTAAATTGAACCAGGTGACTTTTACCACATGAGGAAACGTTTCCCATGGGTTTTTCAAAATAAAGACACTAGTTTATTTCGGCACTGGCCAATGTTTTCTCTAGAAAGACTTGCTGGACTGGAGTATACAGCGTTCATTGCTATCATCTAGATGATAGCACTTAGCAATATGTTAGAATTAACTAACATGTCATTGATATTCAGAAAAAACAGTGTAGGGGACAGCACGCAGACTTGGCGTACGCCAGCGTTCACGAGAATTCTTCTTAACAAAAAACCGTCAATAACGGTAGCCTTGATGCTGGGCCCAGTGAGAAAGCTGGCACTCCACTCTTACTTATATAACTTCAGAGAATACCCGTAGGATGAAAGTTTTGCAGGAGCGCCTCATTCCACACTCGATCTAAGGCCTTGTCCTTATGCAAACTAACTGCAAGGCCCTCTCCCTTGCTTTCGATAGCCGCGGATCAGCCTTGGGTTAGGTACACTCCAAAATCACGGATTCGACCATGGCGGAAGCTATATTGACGGTCATTGATCAATCGGTGATTCTCCAGATAAACCAAGAGCTGGCTATTTAAAATGTAGTTCCGAATGTGTGTTTGTGACTGTTCACGTCCGAGGGTCACGTAGGCGACTCAAAAAATTGGGACAATGCATTCGCCCTAGCAAGGTCGAATACAGCTCTTCCCGCGTGGTCTGTGGTACGTGATCTAAGCCAACTGGTGTTATGCGTATTAAAATCGCCAAGGATTACGACATCAGTGGAGACGTCTGAGTCAACTTGGAGCCAGATAATTGACCCATGCGTGATGCCACTTGTACTTTTTCCCACATGTACTTTAGTCACCTCTAAGACACCATCAGTATCAGGGTAATCCTATTCTAAGCCGTCGGAATGGGAGCACACAGCACGTAGTAGTTAGCACGTCGGTTGAGATGTCTAAATTAATAACACAAATTAAAAAACCTTACAGAGTAGCAGAAACACTCGTGAAATCATATTTGATCAAAGCCGACGAAGAAGTTTTTAAATAAGAGGCCAAAAAATACAAAATGTCCCTCTGTCGAATAGCACGGTCAAATGGCCGCATTTTGCCTTGTTACCAGAGCGAAGAAATAAAAATATGAATAAATAATAATTTATTCTTCCATTGCGTCGCATATCGCATATCGCGTAGTATATATATATATATATATATATATATATATATATATATATATATATAGGTCGTGGCGCAGCGGCACGAGGTGGGACTGCAAAACCGACCGGTTGTGAGTTCGATCCCCACTCGAGGAGATGAAATATTTACTTAAATTTATATTTCCATTTCTTCGCTCTGGTGTCGAGGTTAAGCGCGGCGTTGAGTTCTGCCACTCAACACGCAATGCCTCCAGAATTCGGCAGAAAGTGGGGAACGGAGTGTCTTTACACTAGGTTCCCTCTGCCTACCCTGCTGTGTGCGTGATACAGCGTGAAGCTAATTTAATTTTATTTATATATATATACATATATATATATATATATACATATATATATATATATATATATATATATATATATATATATAAATATATATATATGCGTGTGTGATTACTAGTGGTCCCTGCAAGAATGATATAAAAGTGGTCCGTGGTCAAGAAAAGTTTGCGAACATTGGGAAAGTTTCGTTGCGATATAAACAGCCATTTTTTTTAAAGTATATACAGGGTGGAAGTGTCGGCGACGCACGCACACATAAACCTACCAAAGGAAAACCGCCGAATCCGCCTTATTCCGAAATCGAGTCTTAGGTATTGGCGGCAAAGTTCAAAGTTGATTAACCTTTTGTAGTAGTATGAGTTTACGTTATTGGTATCTATGCGTAACTGCGTCACACGAAATACAGGTATGGATAAACATCGTGAAATGTAAAAAAAATCCTATGTCTAAGCTGTATATTATATATTATAGCTGTATAGGTATTTTCATTAATTTCTTTAGGTATGGGCTTAAAATATTTTACCCTATACGCTGTTCCCTTAAAAGGAGAGCTGACACTTCCATCCTGTATAGAAATATGTTTTTTTATGAGGAAGCCATGGGGTCGTATATCTGAGTATATAGTTTGAATTTCAATTCAAACACAGACAGATAAAATCGGTGAGAAGCTTGACAGTTACTCGTCCGGAACTCATGAGTTTTGGGCCCTCTCAAAAGCTGCACTTGGCTACTTTAGCCAGTCTTCGCTTCTTCCATTATGCACAGGAAATGACATCTTGGTCCACACGGCTAAAGAGAAAGCCGATCTTCTGGGTGCTATTTTTGCCTCGAACTCGACTATGGATGACCGAGGAACAATGCCACCGACCATCCCGCGGTGCCAGAGCTCAATGTTTGAAATTAAATTCAGCCAAAAAGCTATTACGCGAGCTCCGTCTTCTTTGGACAAGTCGAGCGGGCCATATGGCATTTCTCCTTTAGTGATCCGCTCATGTGCTCCTGAGCTTACACCGGTGCTAACGCGTTTGTTTCGGCACTCTTACTCAGTTGGCGTAGTCCCAGACTCATGGAAGAGCGTTCTTATCTACCTGATCTCAAAGAAATGCGATGGTTCCGATCCATCTAACTACAGGCCTATTGCTAGCACCTCCCTGCTTTCGAAAGTCAAGGAGAGTTTTATTAATGTTATTGGGTTATCTGGAGGATCATCGATTGATTATTGACAGTCAATATGGCTTCCGCCATGGTTGTTCAACCGGTAATCTTCTGTTTTATCTAACCCACCGCTGGGCTGCGGCTATTGAAAGCAAGGGAGAGAGTCTTTCTCGATAAAACGTCGACCAGTACCGAAATATACTTGTGTCATCTGTTGGCATCGCTCGAGAATGTCTCCTCGTAGGGTGAAAGGAACTTGGTTCAATTCAACCCCCTGAAGACACAAATTTGCGCGTTAACATAAATAAAAAAAACCCATAGCGCCATCGTATCGTTTGGCGCTCCGTTCTCTCTGACTACCCCGCTAGGGATAAAGCGTGAAGCTAAGTTAAGTTAAGTTAAAAAAACCCATTTGTCGTATCGCCAGTCCTTCAAAACACTCCCGTCGTAGCCGCGCCCAGTATCAGTATATTGGGCCTTAATGTTTCGAGTGACTACCAGTATCGCTATCATTTGGAAAGCAAGGGCAAGTTGACCTCGAAGAAAGTGGATGTCATCAGCAGAGCGAGACGGTACTTCACGTCAAAACAATTCAATCAATCGGTCAATTGGTCCTATATAGGGCCCAGGTTCGGCCTCATATGGAGTACTGTTCCCATCTCTGGGCTGGTACACCTCAGTAAAAGCTTGAACCATTTGATCGAATATAACGTAGAGCCATTCGAATCATTGAGGATCTAATTATCTGTGAAAGGCTTGACACTTTGGCTTTGCGTGGAGATATCTGCTCGTTCTCTACCGTATTTATCATGGGGAGTGTTCTGAAGAACTGTTTGACCTGTTACCTGCCGCCGAATTTTCTAATCGCACAGTACTCCACAAGCTTAAATATCATCCACACCACCTGGATACGTGGCACCCCACTACTGTGCGGTTTCGTAAGAACTTCCCGCATAACTGAACAGTGGAATGGCCTACCTTCGGCTGTGTTTCCAGGTCGATATGACATAGGTACCTTCAAAAAGCGCGTCTATCTCCACCTTAAAGGCCGGCAACGCACCTGTAGCTCCTCTGGGGGGTCGTTGCACGGGGTTGTGGGCGGCGGTGATCACTTGCAATCAGGTGCCCCGAATGCTCGTTTGAATTGTCTTTTCTATAAAAAAAATATTTTTAATAAAAAAAGACAGACAAACGGACAAAAGAGTGACCTCATTAGGGTTCTTATTTTCCTTAAGAAATATGGAACCCTAAAAATATTTGTATGTTTGTAAATATTTCTTTGATTAATTGAATAAGCAGTAACTTTTTGGATTTTCTTCTAATAAGATAAATATGTCAATAGAAATGGTATAGAAATTTGATAAAATTTACTATTAAGATCTTTTGTTTAAGTAAAATGCAGAAAACGGGAAAATTCGTAGATTTGTCAAATTATACAATGTACTCGTATATATTCCAATTAATTGCGCATGAAAGGTCAACTTGTATAACTTGTTTCACAGTTAATACTTTACTAATCAAAGATTTTATAAAACTGTATTATACAAATTTTTAATCCCAGGGAATCGTGCTAAATTTGATTTTAGTCGTTTTTTATATTTTGGAGTTCAAGTCATGCACGAAGCAATAATATTAAGTTATATTAAAATTAATAACTTTATTATCCATTAATTATAACATGTAATTGGCGACGTAGTTAGAAATATATTATTCTACAACAATACCGCATGGTAAAAATTGGAGCGCGAAGTTAATCTATAAATATAGCCGTGTTGTATGTTATCCACTCTATAATGTCATATGTCACTGACATAGTTATCAACCGACCACATGCCTTGAAGTGCGTAATAAGCAATGATATCTAGCTATATACTGTAGGAATCGGTAGATACAAGAATGGCAACAATATCTTTGATAGTAGGGAACGTAGCACAAACAAATTATCTCTTGCCTCATCTTTCTATAAACTCCTCAGTTTAGTACGAACTACCGCGTGGACCGCACAAGGTTTAAGAATATTTATTCGAAAACTAGTTATATATTGGTTTCACAACGATACGATTTTAATATGGGATTGTTAAATGCAGATGAAGAAACCGATGTGTGTTCAGAGTTGGTTTTTTATGTGAACGGTAAAAAGGTGAGTGTACCTGCCTACCTTTCGTTAAGATAAAAACAAACCACTTTTTTTGTAATAACATTATTTACAGAGATAATAATTGTTACTCTCATTTGAGGAAGCTTTAATTCATGATTTTGTATATTACTTTCTTCGTCAATTGACGTCATAATTGCTTATTATGTTTGTTTCTTTTTTATTGTTTCTCAAATAGATATTAACAAAATATATTAACAAAATCAAATCACAAGATCTATTAGTTATAGTCATAACTAATAACATTCTAAGTGCCGGTTTTAGTTTCGAAATATTGTGTAACCTAATCATATATGGTGCTAAGCGTACTTATTATTATTACTTTTGTTGATGTTTATTAATCTTTAATGTTTAATGAATAGTGTAAAAATGAAACAAGATAATTATAATTTACATATCAGCAAGAACTTATAAGGCCTTTAACCTTTAGGCCTTTTTGATACGTACGTAGTTAGTATACTATGGCTGACGAGTCGTGGCCGCCCCGATGTTGTTTGCTTTTTTTTGTTAAATTTATTTGTTCTTACCGTTAAATATTTAAGATTTTTTCTTACTTAACGAGTGCATAATGCACAAAAGTTCAGGAACGCGGATACTACTTGTCGACTCCGTTATAGCAGGGTAGAAACATGTATTTACATCTATGGTATTTTGGTACTATCTTTACTGCTGTAAAGTAGTCTAGTAGGTTAAGTATTAAATAAAAATTGTAAGCATATATTATTTTACCATCGCAACTAAGTATGTGCCTAGGTATAACCCATAAGTTATTTATTTCTAAACTGTCAAGATCAAGGTAGATTTATGCTGACACAGGATGACGGTATCTAGTACACTTGTATTACATAGTTAATACGATTATCCTCATTTCTAAATCCATAGTAATGGTCCAATTTTTTAATTTTAATTTTATACCTACCTCTAGGTATAAAGTGTATTTTGTAAAAGACTGTT
Organism: Heliconius himera; assembly: GCA_021202915.1. NCBI lineage: Eukaryota > Metazoa > Arthropoda > Insecta > Lepidoptera > Nymphalidae > Heliconius > Heliconius himera. The sequence goes on from JAJHJA010000063.1 coordinate 370,230, forward strand.
ATTATTTTAATTATAAAGTGTGATATTATTATATATGAGCAATAAGTTAAAGTAAACAATATTCTCATATTTTGTCGATGATAAGCAGTTGTAAAATGATTCTTCGTTTTATCATCAAAAATAATACATGATATGCCTACCAATATGCTTTTTCATTTGTTATTAAAAATACACTTAAAATGTGAATCCCATTTTGGTTAATAGGCAATTTTTTTTTAATTATAAGCGAATATTACAATATTTTTACAAACTTGGTCAAAGTACAAGATCGGTCATTTGGTGCAACAATGATGTACAGTCCGCGAGGCGTTAGCTGAGCATTTGTGATAGTGTACAGTATACAAATCAAACATAGCAAAAAAAATACCTTAGTATATTTTCTTATGTTTAATTTGTGCGAAAACCAAAAATGGATTTACTAGTCATCAATATGACTAGTAAATCCATTTTTAGGTTTTCGTACCTCAAAAGGTAAATACGGAACCCTTATATGATCACTTTGTTGCTGTCTGTCCGTCTGTCAAGAGCATTTATCTCGAGATCACACAGATGTATCAATCTGAAATTAAAATAAAATATTCAGATCTGCGGTTCCTTGGGGCACAGAATCAAACTTCCAAATCAACACAATCAAAAGATACGAGTGTTCATGCATCGTTTTTGTTTCATTTTGTATGAAATTCCCTTATGAAATATGTCATTTGAGTAGGTGCAGTAGGTACAAATAAAAAAAATCCAATAAGTTATTGAAAATTTATATACATATTTCATAAAAAAAATATGTTTGCATACGTCCGCTAACGTCCGTTGATATACAATACTAAAACGAAGGTACAGAACCCACGGTATGCGAGTCCGACTCGCATTTGATCGTTATTTTTTAATTAATCAATTAGTCGGTGGCAGCTAAGAAAAAAATACACCGAAATAGAGGATTATAAATATCTACTAAATTAATTATTATTTATTAATTAATTTTCTTTGCTTTTAAGTAATTAAAATGTTAGCTACAAAATTATAGTTTTTGTTTAAATTTGGCCATATGGACAGGTACAAAGTCGGCTTTTACATATTTTTAATTATTTTCTTAAGTATTACACTGTTTCTTGTGTTGTTCTTTCAAATAGTAGAATAAGCAAAAACTATCAAGTCATGGTTCCATCTTTGTACACTTACGTAACATGTAAAAAATAAGTTTTCTATTTAAATAATTTAATAATATATTAATTCATAAAACAATAGCATCATATTAAAGATACTTCGCTTATTATAATATTATTTTATGACATCGCACTCTACTGCGTACTTATTTGATTTATTTACAGCGTACTAAAAGTATGAAACGTAAGTATATTATTGTGATTGTAAATAACTCAAAATATCTTCGTAACTGACCCTTTGATAAACATTATCATGTTATTTAAAACATTTGTAGTGGTTTCATACTTAATACATTTCTAGATAATCATTTTTTATACCTACTACTGTCATGAACTAAGAATATGCTACAATAAATAGCATGTTTTTAAACATTTTTTAAAGTGTTATTCCACACGTAGGAAAGAAAAATACTTATTTAGAAAACTTATAAAAATTTGAACGCAGCGGGACTCGAACCCGCGCCTCCTGGAAACCGACCAGGCGCTCTGACCACTAAGCCAAGCGTAAAAATTTTTTATACGTTTTCTAAATAAGTAAATAGCATGTTCTTAGTTTCTTTTTGAACTAGCTTTGCATGCATGTGTAATAAGTACTACTAATAACATTCCCTACATATGGACTAAAATCAAATAAAAGTCAGCTTCACGCTGTATCCCGCACACAGCAGGGTACGCAGAGGCCGTTCCCCACTTTACGCCGAATTCTGTAATGGAAATATAAATTTAAATAAATATTTCATTTCCTCGAGTGGGGATCGAACTCACAACCAGTCGCATTTACAGTCACACTTTGTGCCTCTGCGCCACGACCGGCCTCAAGGATAGGCCGATATGGAGTCGTATAATATGGACCACCATCCTCTTTCGATACGTGTCGCTGCTAGCGAAGCGAAGTTGCTCTTATTCGATGACCCGACCCCGCCTCTCAGTCCCCCTACATCTTTGCAAACATACCGCCGCGCCGTGTCAGCGGCAGCCATCTTTTAATTGTTTACAAATTTGATGAAGATTTTTGCTAATTTATCTACGAATATTATAATGTTGTTTTTATTTATTTAGTTATAATGATGCATTTACTTCAAACATCATCATAATAGGATGAATTTATAATGTGACTTGTAGTACTTAGTTTAAAAATATTTAAAAAAAAATGGCGTCTAAAACAAAGACAAGTTACATATTAGACAGCAATGGGCTAAAGTACTAACCATAAAGAAACAAATAATAGAGTATCTAAAATCGACGAAAACTTTTGGTGTTAAGTGGTGGACCATATTAAAAACTATGTGGTCGATTTTTAATATCTTGTTGCAAAAGTTTCAAATTCGCATATTGACAAATAAAGAAGAAAAAGAAAAAAGAGAGTAAGAGTAAATTTGTTAAAAAATTTGTACCTTTATTGCTTTTTTATGTCAAATTGTTATTTTTGATTAGTTTACCTAATTATTTAACTAAACACAATTTAATTATCTTCATACATATGGTGGTCCACCATATCGCTTTTCTTTATTAAAATCCAATATTTAGGGAACTTACTCTACTTATTAGTAAAATAAAACAATATTTTAGTAATTATTTTAAAGTATTTTTTAGTAATTATCACCTTCACGATTAAAAATGTTTGTAAGAATGGTAGCGTAAGTAAAAAACTATTTGTAATATAAAATGAAAGATAACATGACGTAACCGTCTCGGTACCAGTAAACCCATTTTAAAATAACCCATATACATTTTTCAAAATTCTTTTAAAATAGTTATTATTTTAACTGTTCACTTTCTAATCTCGCTTTGGCGTCTTATTAAATTTAAAGAGATGAAATTAATATTTTGTGGTTAGCAATAGGTACTTATGAAATATTCCGTAAAAAAAAAAATTAATGAAATCAATTTTAACTATATTAATGTACTATGTATTTGTTTTTGCATAAACATCTTTATATATAATAAAAGGATAGAAAAGTTAATTATGTACATGAAAGATATAATAAAAAATAAAAAAAATACTATGATATAACTACTGACGTGAATAAATTCTATCATTGTAATAGTTCAAAGTCTAATGCAACTTATAGGATAGTTTTTATCATGAGTATAATAGAGCAACTTTAGAAAGAAAAATAACATAATTTTAATTTCAACCGGATCTGATAATCAGAACATAATCAAACTTTCATCAAACTACCCTTAATGTGTACCCTAATAAAAAATATCATCGAAATCGGTTGGCGTGATATTGAGGTATTCCTCCATTTGTCTCAAACATACTTAATGCAATTTTACGACTTATGTGATTTTCTCATGGATAACGTTGTCAGAAATGGACCAAATTAAAATGGGATAACAATTAAAATATTATTTATTAAGACTAGCTCAAATAGCGACGTCCACAATAAAATGTAATGTATTTGGAAAGTAAATTCTGATTGTGAGTTCAAAGTTTATAAAAACTGATATTGTGTTTAGATGACGCGGTGATGTGAAAACATTTCAATCATTGGTAGATTTTACATTCATTTATAGATTTTACAAGAGAACTTTGTCAAGAGTAGGTATATATAAAAAAAAATGAAATAATCATGTTAAAGAAGTATCAAATATATTTTATGAATTAAACTTAATGTTTTACTGAAAACGCGACCTCCGAGGAATTAATTATTATTTAATAATATTTTCATTTCTGCCCTTTGGCACTAAGGCCGCCACGAGACACACCATGACGGGAAAAAATCGGTGGAAAATGGCGAACGCAGTGTCTTACCACTGTAGTGGTATATCTTACCTTAGATTGGCCCATTAGATAGAAATAATGAAAATACACACAATACATATTAACATTACAATATAAATTAACTAAATATGTTGAAGCCTATCACCTAGTTTCTATTAATTAATAAGGTGAACTGTTAATAAGATAACCTTCACCAACAATCCAATTTTGTTTACTTTGTAGTTAGTAGATACTTAGAACCATTTTGTTTTAGATATATATATTTTTATCAACAGTCAAATAATCAAGAAGTTTTAAAAGTCATTTATTTGCCAAAAATCTAACCAGCGCGATTTTGGAAATGATGTCTTATGCACAGCGCCATCTATTACTTACGGTTGAGCTGTAACCGAACATAGTTAAAAAAATACTACTTTTTTTATGTAAATTTATTTTAATAAAATTTTTATGTCTAAAAGTTGCTAACATTTGTTTTGTACTTTTTACGTGATACGTGATCACATAAACAGACAAACGGACAAAAAGTGCTGGAAATGGATTCTGTTAGTTATCCTTTAACACACTGGCAATTTTTTTTAAATATTTTTAATGTACAAAAACGACTTTTCTACAGATTTATTATAAGTATAGATTAAAGCTAGCATTTAAATAGCGTTGTAATGATTATAATAAAGTAGTTCATATCCAGCATTCAAGTGTTTAATTACGATTCCGAACTGTACAACACTAGGTTCCCTCTGCCTACCCTGCTATAGGTGAGATACAGGGTTAATGTGGTTCTAACTTTTTTATTTATGAACTGATTAAAATAAAACAAATATTAAATGTTAAAGGAAGTATGTTAAAATTCAAAAATTGCACTTAAATCGGTTACGGCTTAAGCCGTTTCTGAGATTAGCGTGAACAAATGCACAGACAGACAAGCTGACGAAAGTTTATTACATTCTTTAATTCCTATAATAACAATTTTTTTATATATCTTCAATGTAAAGACACCGGTGACATTTTTTTTACATTTTTAAAATGTTATTCCACACTTAGGAGTGTGCGTATTATTCCCTAATTAAGAAAGTGTTATTCCCTACAGAGATTGAATTGAATTATTTACAGACGAAACCGCGAGCGAGTCGCTAGTAATTATATAAAATTGTATTTCTTATTTTTAAACCTACAATACTTATTTATAAAATAAATACTTATTTTTACTGAAAATATCTTCTTACTAAAAATAAAAACAATATGGCAAGAGAATTTACGTTTTCGCAAACTTGCAGTCAGCAATTACCACAAAATAAAATATATTCTCTCCTTATATATCATACTTCATTTCAGGTTATAGAACCACATCCGGATCCAGAATGGACTCTTCTGTGGTATTTAAGAAAAAAATTACGCCTTACCGGGACAAAATTAGGATGCGCAGAAGGAGGCTGTGGGGCGTGTACAGTTATGGTCTCAAAATATAATCGCAAGGAGAAAAAAACAATGTATCCTTTTTAAGTAACATTTGATCATAGATTTACTTAATACTAATGATTTTAATACAAGTTTATGGTAACGATATTTTCCTATGGCTATTCAGTCATCTCGCGGTAAATGCATGCCTCGCGCCAGTATGTGCTATGCACGGCTTAGCTGTCACGACTGTAGAAGGTATCGGTTCCATTAAAACAAAACTCCATCCAGTACAAGAAAGACTCGCAAAAGCTCATGGATCTCAATGTGGATTCTGTACTCCTGGTATAGTGATGTCAATGTACAGTTTATTACGAAGTTGTGAAAAAATCAAATACTCCGACATGGAAGTTGCATTTCAAGGGAATTTATGTAGGTGCACAGGCTATCGGGCTATTATAGAGGGATATAAAACATTCCTTGAAGATTGGGAAACAAATCGTGTATCAAGTTTCTCCAATACAAGTAACAATGGCGTATGTGCAATGGGCAAGGATTGTTGCAAAAACAAGACTGACAATAGTGAAACTGAATATATTTTTGATAAATCATCGTTTTTGCCTTATGATCCGAGTCAGGAACCTATATTTCCACCTGAATTAAAGCTATCATCGGTTTATGATGATCAATACCTTATATACCGTGGAAACAAAACAGCTTGGTACAGACCTACAACATTAAAAGAATTACTGAATCTAAAACAACAATTTCCTGATGCTAAAATAGTAGTCGGGAATACAGAAGTCGGAGTGGAAGTAAAATTTAAGCATTGTGTTTATCCTGTCATAATTATGCCTAACTGCGTACAACCACTGAATACAGTAACAGAAACAGAAACGGGACTGTCAGTCGGTGCGTCTGTTACTTTGATGGAAATGGAGAACGTATTTAGAAAATATTTAGACATTTTACCTAAATATAAAACAAGGGCGCTAATAGCTATAATAAACATGTTAAATTGGTTTGCGGGCAAACAGATAAGGAACGTGGCGGCGATTGGTGGTAATATTATGACTGGAAGTCCAATATCAGATTTAAATCCAATTTTAATGTCATTAAAAGTGAAACTTAATCTATTGAGTAAAAAAGATGGCCCTAGATCTGTTTTAATGGATGAGACTTTTTTTACGGGGTATAGAAAAAATGTTGTGAAACCTTATGAAATTTTACTTTCAATAGAAATCCCATATTCCAATCCATATCAATATATAAAGGCATACAAGCAAGCTAAGCGTCGAGAAGATGATATTTCCATAGTTACGGCTGCTGTTAATGTCGAATTTGAGAAGAATTCAAATATAATAAAAAATCTAGGCTTGGCTTTTGGTGGCATGGCACCATTTACTAAAATAGCCACTAAAACTAATGAAGCGCTAAAAGGCATGTCCTGGTCTGAAGTGATGTTAGAAAAAGCTTATACGTATATGTTAGATGAATTACCGTTGGGTCCGTCGGTACCTGGAGGTAACGTATTATATAGAAGAGCGTTAACTATGAGTCTGTTCTTAAAAGCTTATTTAGCTATAGCAAAAGAAATGTCTCAGGACAAAATAAATGTAGAAATGATAAAGCCTTATTATAGTAGTGGTGCAGAACAGTTCCACGGTGGAATGCCAACAAGCTCTCAATATTTTGAATTAGTGAAAGACAAGCAGGTTAAAACGGATGCAGTCGGTAAAGTGATTCCACACGTCTCAGCTTTAAAACAAGTTACAGGTGAAGCAATCTACTGCGATGACATCCCTATGGTAGAAGGAGAATTGTATTTAGCATTCGTTCTGAGCTCAAAAGCACACGCTAAAATTGTTTCTGTCAATCCTGATGAAGCATTGAAACAGCCAGGAGTAGTGGCATTTTTTTCAGCGAAAGACTTGACACCAGATCAAAATACTATTGGTCCTATTTTCCATGATGAAGAACTTTTTGCAAGTGAAAAAGTAATAAGCCAAGGACAGACAATAGGTGTTGTAATAGCGGAAGATCAACAAACAGCGCAAGCTGCAGCAAGAAAAGTTAAAGTTGAATATGAAGAATTACAACCAATTATAGTTACGATAGAAGATGCCATTAAACATAATTCTTTTTATAAACAATTTCCAAAGACTATACGAAAAGGCAATGTAAAATCTGAATTTCAAAATCCAAATAATATAGTTATTAAGGGAGAATGTCGCATGGGAGGTCAAGAACATTTTTACTTAGAAACTCATGCGGCGTACGCAATTCCAAAGAAAGAAGATGACGAATTGGAAATATTTTGTTCTAGTCAACATCCTTCAGAAGTAGCGGTATGCAAAAAATATTTTTTATATTTCAAAATGTAAAATAAAACCATTTAAAATAACTATACACCTATATAACAATTGCATGTGCTTATTATTTTTATAATTATTATTAATTATTATTCTTTTTAGTAATTTATAAATAAAGCTTACGTTACAAATACATTTATAATTTTAGAAATTAGCTAGTCATGTTCTACATGTACCTATGAACAGAATAGTAGCGCGAGTAAAACGTATGGGAGGCGGTTTCGGTGGAAAAGAATCACGAGGGATATTAATTTCTTTGCCGGTGGCGCTCGCCGCTCATAAACTTCAAAAACCTGTACGTTGTATGTTAGATCGAGATGAAGACATGCAAATGACTGGAACGAGACATCCTTTTCTAATCAAATATGAAGTAGCAGTTACTAAGGAAGGGAAAATAATGGCAGCCGTAGTAAATATCTATAATAATGGAGGATATTCTATCGATTTATCTGGGCCCGTATGTAATGGTTTGTTTAATTGAATAATATGTGGTTTCATTCTAATATTATCATACATCTTTTAATCTTTTAGGTTGTAGAACGAGCTATGTTTCATTTTGAAAATGCTTATTATATACCCAATTGCGAAGTGACTGGTCACATCTGTAAAACAAATTTACCATCAAATACAGCATTTCGTGGTTTTGGCGGCCCACAAGGCATGTTTGGTGCTGAGAATTTAATATGGGATATAGCTAGCGCCTTAAAGAAGTCGCCTGATGAAATAAGAGTTATTAACTTATACCAAGAGAACCTGACTACTCACTATAACCAAGTGTTAACACATTGTACTTTACAAAGATGTTGGGATGAGTGTGTGGAAAAAAGTAATTTAGTTCAACGGAGGATAAATATTGAAAACTTTAATAAGTATAAAAAAATTTCGTATTCTTCATTTTTTTTAATTTACATAAAGCGTGAAATCATACCCATCAAATTCATTTTAGGCAGCATCGTTGGCGCAAGCGTGGTATTTCTATAATTCCAACAAAATTTGGAATTGCCTTCACAGAGAAACTGCTAAACCAAGGAGGCGCCTTAATCCTCATATATACTGATGGTTCAGTTCTTTTATCTCACGGTGGCACAGAAATGGGGCAAGGTTTGCATACAAAAATGATTCAAATTGCATCACGCGCTCTTGGAATTGACATTTCCAAAATTCACATTAGCGAAACTGCTACTGATAAAGTCCCGAATACATCCGCGACTGCTGCTAGTGCTGGATCAGACTTAAATGGAATGGCAGTTCTTGACGCTTGTCAAAAATTATTGAAGCGTCTTCAACCATACAAAGATAAGAATCCCAATGGCTCATGGGAACAATGGATATCAGCTGCTTATGTTGACCGAGTTAGTCTAGCCGCCACAGGATTCCACGCTACACCTGATATAGGGTACGATTTCAAGAATAACATAGGCAAACCTTTTAATTACTTTACGTTTGGAGTAGCTGTGTCGGAGGTAGAAATAGACTGCCTCAGTGGTGACCATCTCGTTGTTAGAAGTGATATAGTGATGGACTTGGGTGAGAGTATAAATCCAGCCATAGACATTGGTCAGATTGAAGGTGCTTTTATACAAGGTTATGGCTTATTCACAATGGAGGAACTCATTTACTCGCCTACGGGAACTTTGTATTCGCGTGGACCTGGCGCTTACAAAATACCCGGTTTTGGTGACATTCCACAAGAGTTTAACGTTTCTTTGCTAAAAGGTGCTCCTAATCCGAGGGCAGTTTACTCTTCAAAGGTATTTTTTTTTATATAAAATTAGAAACTGTATATTTTTTATTATTTTTCATTATGTATACAGTATCTTGAGATAATAGAAAATGGTGCCTATATAATCAGTCAATATAAAGTTAATAAAAAAATATATATATGTGCGTATATTTACATCATACAAACATCACTTTGTTTACATTTTCAGGCTGTAGGAGAACCTCCGTTGTTTTTAGCGAGTTCAATATTTTTCGCAATAAAAGAGGCTATCGCCGCCGCTCGTGCTGACGCTGGAGCCTCCCCTGACTTCACTCTGGAGTCTCCTGCTACTTCCGCGCGAATACGCATGGCCTGTGAAGACCATATTACTAAGAAGGTAAATATCACATGTATATGACTCCTTGATTCAGTTCGGAAATGTCCAATTCTAAATGCGATGATAGTGTCTAATGATGAGATAAAGTTGATATTTTCTAAAATTTTAATATTTTTGGTGTTATTTTTTGCCATCCGACAAGCACTTCCAATAAAATGTATAGAATCACTTCATGTGATACATAATATCGAGTATTTTAATTATAGCTTTTTTTTTAATTTCAGCTTCCTCGTCATGAACCGGGAACATTTGTGCCATGGAATGTTGTGCCTTAAATTATTTATTTTTTATAAGATTTTTCTATTTTATAATTAAAATATATTTTTTGTAAAAGAATAACTTTTAATTTATTACTTCGCATCTTATTAATTAAGTGGAACACCGCGAAAAATAGGATTAGAAATAAAAAATATATTTAAGTACTTTGATTAGATAGGATTCACAAAAAAATTGTGCCCCTACACTTATAATAACATAACAATTTATCATAATATACATTTAAGTATAACCTTCGACGCATGAAGAACGCAAAACCGGTGGGACCTGACGACATTCCGATCGAGGCGTGGAAATCGTTGAGCTCTCGTGGTGACTTACTGACCTTTTTAACCAAATCTTGAACACTGGAAAGATGTTGTTGGTCACCAGTGACCGCTAAGCTTTATTTTCCCTACTTATAATGGAAGGAACGGTGTTCAAGATTGTGGTAGCTATAACTAAGAGCATTAAGCTGATGGGTCATATCATGAAGCTCTTCGAGCGCTTTATCGACCTCATCGTCCGACAAGAGTTTTTTTTTATGGAAAAGGACAAGGCAAGCGAGCGTTCGGGTCACCTGATGGTAAGTGATTACCGCCGCCCACGACCCCGTGCAACACCAGAGGAGCTACAGGTGCGTTGCCGGCCTTTAAGGTGGAGATAGACGCGCTTTTTGAAGGTACCCATGTCATATCGACCTGGAAACAATGTCGCGGGTAGGCCATTCCACAGGTCCGTGGTGCGTGGAACGAAGTTCCTACGAAACCGCACAGTAGTGGATTGCCACGTATCCAGGTGGAGTGGATGATATTTCAGCTTATGGCGTAGTGTGCGGTTAGAAAATTCGGCGGCAGGTAACAGGTCAAAAGTTCTTCAGAACACTCTCCATGATAAATGCGATAGCGAGGGCACAGCGAGGAAACATCTCTACGCAAAGCCAAAGTATCAAGCCTTTCACAGATTATTGGGTCCCCAATGATTCAAATGGCTCTACGTTGTATGTGATCAAATGCTTCAAGCTGATACTGGGGTGCACCAGCCCAGAGATTAGAATAGTAGTCCATATGAGGCCGAACCTGGGCCCTATATAGCGCCAGACTGTGTTTTGGCGTGGAGTATACAATATCTAAATCTCAATATGGATTTCAGCCAGGATCGGGGACTATGGTCGCCATTTTTGCTCTCAGAATTTTGATGGTGGCATACAAGAAAAAAGCAGAGCTCTGCATGTATCTTCTGGTGGGCATTGCGATCCAAAGGGATCCCTGAGGCCTATCTTGAGATTATCAGAGGCATGTGCCACGATTCCGCTTCTTTGGTTGGGACTACTGTTGGCGACACTAAACCCTTCCAGATTACAGTCCCCTACTGTATCACCACTGTACTGTTCACCAGGACTCGGCTCTTAGTACTTTGTAATTCAACATAGTTCTCGATACTGTCTCGGCTCACATCCAAGACCAGCCTCCATGGCTGATGATGTATGCCGATGACTGATGTTGTATGCTGTTTAAGTGTTTAATGATTTTAATATGAGAATGAAAAGTCTTAACACAACGTTCCCTTTGCCTACCCTGCTAAGTTCGGGATATAGCATGAAGCTAAAAAAATGATACTAAAATATGTTTATTAATAAAAATATGATCACATGCCATTACTGCATAGTGAGTTAGTGTAATTGTAAATGCAAAGTTTCTGGATTGGGTGGCGAGGAAAGGAAAGTATTATTTCTCTGGCAGACAAAGTGTGAGCCCACAAAATGCAGCCCCTTAAATTTGGACAATAATTTGAGTGTTATTTAAACATATGATTGGACAAATATGAACAACAATATATTTAAACAGTGTTATAATGATGTTATGTGCAGCAAAATTAATATAATAATTAAAAACAAATATAATATTTACATAATCTATGTACCATACTGGTAATGTTACAATTTTAGTAGTTTCTATAGACGGTAAGCTTATTGCAAGATCAAACCTAATTCACCGTATACTTAAGGAGGTTCTAGTTTTCCAGAACGATTATTACTCTCCAGTCCATCACTGAAGGCATTCAGGAGCTTCACATCACGGAAATGAAGATGCTGAGGTGGACGTGCGGCGTAACGCGGTCGGACCGCGTACACTACACATTAATTCCAGGTAGTCTTGGAATGAAATAACTATGTCGGATGCCCTGTTATATCAGTCCCTGGAGTGAGACCTCTCGGACGCCCAAGGAAGCACTGGCTGCATGTCGTGATGCAGACATTTAAACATAGCTGACAGATACAATTAAAAATAATTTATTAGTTAACTAAAGGAGCAGAAATAATATATATTACGTTTTAAATTGAGTTATTTATTGCATTTTATGTATAAAAATACCAATTTATTTTTATACGTTTTTTAAAAAAATATGTATGAAGTAATTAATAATGGTTACTGACTATTGTTTTGTGTTGTTAAACACAATACAATAATTAATCAGTATAATAATTAATTAATACAATAATTTATATTTTTTAAGTGCATCTAGGTTTTTTTTTCTAAGATATATACACAAATAAAGAACAATATATATTAACAAATTGTTCTTAGTTTTCCTTAATTTTCCAACATAAAGTTTTGCTGAATTTTGATATTATATATCAGGTTGTTTTTAACATAAATAAAACATACATACGATATAAACCGATCTGACCCAGAGATAAACTAACAGCTCAAATCGCTGACTCTACAATCTTAATACATCAGTACAACGTACCAATAAATTTTTTTTTGAAAATCCAATAAATGTATTTTTAAAAGAAATATTATATATACTTCATATAGACGTGTAATTTGAAATTTAAACTTCTAGTTGGTAAAAAAAATATTGTATACAGATATTTTAGATGTAAGTTGTTGTTTACTTTACCACAAAAAACATTTCATTTGATTGTCATAGGTCAAGCGGCCAATATCGGGGGCAAAAAGGAAATTATCTATGAAATAGTTTTTAATTGCCAATCAAAATTTGTGACTGATGTTACAATAATGGGGAACGGAGTGTGTTACACTGGGTTCCCTCTGCCTACCTTGCTGTGTGCGGGATACAGTGTGAAACTGATTTGTGTTACAATAATGGAGATTATTTATAGTAGCTGCTTTGGAGAATTCTAAGGCTCAAATACGCACTTGTGATAATTTAGGGACGACTTGATTACGTTTCAATACCACTTTCATTCCTATTTACAATAAAATATAATAAAGAAACACTCGAGCTACACTTTGAGCTGTCATAGCGCAAGCGTGAATGTAAATGCGGCGATTGTAGGTTCGATTCTACTCCGGGAATGAGTTATTAATATTTTCATTTGCTTTCTTTGGTAAGCAGTGTGTTGAGTTTCGCCACTTCAGAAATTAATTTTCATAGTGTTTTCTTATCACAAATTAAAATTTACTATTGAAATTGTTAAATAATAAAAAGATGAAGAAACGAAGAACGACCAATAGATAATATTTTATATGAAACGTTAGTAAACTTACCAATATTTTTTATCCTTATCTCGTCGTCGAGCAGCTGATGTAATAAAATATTATGATAGCAACAAAATAATAATATCTCTTTAAAGAACAATTAACCTTGTATATATTGACATAAGTATATATGAAGTATACATTTATCTATATCTATAATAATAAAACAGTAAAAACACTTTGTCGGTACATTTGGTAATTTTGACTGAAATGGATAGAGGGACACTTAAAAAGAATAATAGAAAGCAAACATATTTTTTCTGAATTTCTTGTCTATCAGTCTGCTTGTTTGTATGTTTACCTTTTTGCTTTGTTTTAACTCAGCATAACATTTAAAGTTTGTTTCATCGAAATCGGTTCATTAAAAAAAAAGTTATCGTCATTTGAATGAACTCAAGGCATATAGTTTGTCTGCGAATATTATATAGCAATCTTTATCTATATTTATACTTTAATATCTATATATATAAGGACGTGTTCTGAAAAATTTTAACTCTAAAGGGATGAAATAGGGGTTAGAAGTTTGTATGGATTTTTTTTAAAAACATTTAATTGAACACGTGTTTCATAGTTTTTTATAATTCACTCCCTAAGAGTGCAAATAAGGGGTTGAAAGTTTGTGTGGAAAAATCTTTGAATCACCACAGCTTTTTATAAAAAGTTAAATTCAGACTGTTAAACTTTTTTTATTAAACACGTGTTACGTGATTTTTTTTTTAGAATTCACCCCTAAGGGTGCAAATAAGCGGGCGAAGCTGTTACTATTAATTTATAATAAATTATTTATTATTTTTAATAAATTATTTGTAATAAATCTGTATTTTTAAGTATATAATAAGTATTTAGTAAAAACGTCGTTTGCGAAAAATAAAATTAAGTTAAATTTAACATAAAAACGGCATTTTCTAACTGTCCGAGCAGTAAGTTTAACTTTAAGCCTAATAGATGGCGCTGTGCATGAATCACGCTGTAAGATTCTTGGCTAAAGAATGAAATTCTTTTTGCTTATATGACTGTTGATAAATTAAATATTTTTAAAGCACTATTCTTCATAGTACAAACAATAAAGTTAACAAAATTGAATTGTTGGTGAAGGTTATCTTCATGAATCATAATAAAATCCAAAAAATCCTTATAGAAATTATGATAATGTAGTCATATTAGAAGTCATTATAGTTGTCAGTCAATTCTGTTTATTAAATCAATAATCATATAGTTCAAGTATTATATACGTTTGTACATTTTTAAAGCAGGCTAGGCAGAGGGAACCTGGAAACATAGTGTTAAGAGACTCCGTCCCCACTTTCCGCCGAATTTTTGTGGCATTGCCTCGTTGGCAGATGCGGAAACGAAAATATTAAATATTTAATTCCCCGAGTGGCAATCAAACTCGCAACTGTTGCGTTTACCGTCACACTCTGGTGGCCCTACGCTACAATGGCCAATACGTACTGTAATAAGAAAATTATCTAAGGCGGCCACTGCTGAGAGGTAATTTATGTTATAACTATCTTGACTAAAAAACCTTGTAATGTATAGAAATATTATGAAGAGGAAAAATATAAACATAATAAGAATGTCTTTCTACTGGCCTTGTTATATTTTCCACCGATTGTTTGTTTTAGCTTTAGGTGCATTTCTTTTGCAGGTTATATAACCTTGCAGAATAGCAAACAAAAATAATTTATATAATCATTTACTTTACTAGGTTAGTCGTGGCGCAGGAATAAGCGTGTGAATGGTAACTGTTAGGCTGTGAATTCGATTCCCACTCGAGGAAATTAAGTATTTTATATTTTCATTTCCTCACTTTGGTAACAAGACAAAGCGCGGCGTTGAGAATGGGCACGGAGTTTTAATGAGCACGGAGTGTCTTAACATTAGTTTAATTGGTGAAGGCTACCTTCATAAATTATAATAAAATCCAAAAAATCCTTATAGAAATTATGATAATGTAGTAAAAATTATATTAGAAGTCACTATAGTTGTCAGTCAATTCTGTTTATTAAATCAATAATCATGTAGTTCAAGAGGGCGAAGCAACGGGCGAGCCGCTAACATTAGTGAGCCGCTATCTTTAACATTAGTTTAGGTTCCCTATGCTATGTGCAAAAAAATACTTTATAGACCTCATAAAGTAAGGAGCAGGTTGAATAAGTCGGAAGGCAGACCCTGGCAGCATACACCTGGATTAATGTCAGGAAATCTGTGTCTACATTTATTAGTATTATGAATAAATTAAGTAGCCATTTACAGTTCTAAACTTATTATTTTTATTCATTACAACATCTTTTTACAAGTTCATCGCTTTATGACATTGGAATTTGTATTGATAACCTTCGACTTCATAACGTATAATTTCCTTGAAGGAAATCATTATTTTAAAACGAAATAATTAGTTTATTCGAGGTTGTGAAATAATTTGATTTCCTCTCTCTGGTAACGCGACAAGCCGCGGTGTTGAATTACGCCGGAAAGTTTTAGAATCGAAGTGTAAAAGACCTAGTGTCTTATATATGGCACTAGGCTTCCCTTGTGTACATTTTTATAGGCGACATAGCGTTAAACAAAGAAAAGACACACTATACGTAAAACTCAGTCTATATTGGAAATCAAAGACTTGATTATGAAGATGACGTATACTTTGAGAATACTGATTAGTATAATGATAAACAAAACTCAAGTAATAACAACAAAGATAAAGCGGAAAAAATGAGATGAAATCAGAACGTTTATTTTATCTATTCACAGTTTTCGGTGAGGGGTTGTCTCCTGTTTTTAATTTTTATTCTTCATAATTAGATAAAAAATAAAACCCACAAACGTTGGAAATGAAAACAATATATATTATATTTACAATATATATATTTACAATTAATTTAAATAGCAAGATACAAGTTTATAGGATTGAAGGTTCTAGATTTTAAGGAAAAACATTAAGATAAATACAACATGTATTTATAATTAACAAGATTTAAAAATTACACAAACGAATGCAAAAGTCAGATTTGTTGAAAATACATATAATAAAGACGCAATTAATAAATAATAAAAATTGAACAATTCTAGGATTAAGAAATAATTACGAAATGGCGATTCATTTACGTTTTTTTAGACTTGAAGGTGAAGCGACGTCATCTCAACTATCAGTGCACGCACGGCTTCTTCGATGCAAACATTATTATTTAACATTAATAATTCGTTTCTACCCTAACCATAGACAACATAATTTGGCTCCAATGCTAATTAGGCAATTTCGACTAAATTTTAAATTATTTCTCAGACTCAGTTGAGCATCCAGACCCTGAGCTGGGACCTGAAATAAAGAAATTATATGTAAAAATTTGTAACTTTATCAAGAACAGATCCTTAAAAACAATTTAAGAGGTGTATTTAAACTTATATTAGGGATGCATTAAAAATTTTCAGCTTATATTTTAACATTTTGTATAATTAAGATTATTTGAAGAATTGATACTTATGTTATTTTCATATCCCCACTCTGATAAGACAAAGCGTGGCGTTAAGTACCGCCAAGATCTCTGGCTTTGGTTACCAGGAAACAGCGTTAAGAGTGAATTATGTTAATTAGCTTTAATTTTTAAAATGTTGTAATGGATTACCTGAGTGCCTGGAGTACCTCCTGCGAGGCGGTCTCCGTGTGGGGCTATCGGAATTGTATTCTGTCTCAGTGTCAGCTGGGCCGTTCCGGGATCGCGACCCTCGACCGTTATATCTAATAAACATATCAATTCATATGTTATTTTTATAATTAAATGAAGAAATAAATAATATACAAAAGATACACATACCTATCAAAAGAACGTCTTCGCTCGCGTGGGGAGTAGGGTGAGCGAGGTGAGCGAGGTGACCGAGGTGAGCGGGGTGAGCGAGGCGAACGCGGTGAACGAGGCGAACGAGGCGAACGCGGCGAGCGAGGCGAACGGCGCGAGCGAGGCGAGTAGCGCACTGGCTCGGGAGAGTAGCGACTCTCGGGCGAGTAACGGCTGTCCGACGAGTAGCGACGTTCGTTGTATCTAAAATATAAGAAAAGACTATATTCAAAGGTTGTTACATAAAATGAGTAACAGCATATACCTATATGCTGTAACCAGAGCTCATATTACTGAGTTTAGACGTAAATGATGTTATATCTTAGATTGATTTCAGAAATGATTATGCAAAGATTGAATTTCTGATGCTCCATGATAAGAATAAATAACAAAAAAAATATATAAATTTTCAAAAATGCTACGAAGTTTTTTTTTGTGTTTGGTATATTTAGGTCTATCAGGATTAGAATGGGAAAGCTGCACTGGCTTAAACAATGTTCAAGTTGCAAACTTTTTTTGTTATTTAATAAATCAATTTTGATGGAGCAATAGTTAATAATAAAGATATCTTCAATAGATATCCTTCGTCTATCGAGCGAACTCCTGGAGTGTTCTGTCAAAAATATAATGTCTGTGTACAGCACTCCTGGAGGCCGCCGTATCATTGACGATTATTTTTTACTGTGGCAAATTAAAATAGACTCTCCAATACATTTTTTTAAAATTCGAATCAGTAGTTCCCGCGATTAGTGTGTAGAACCAAACAAACTCATCAGTTGACTTGGCTTGAGGATGTATAGATAGATGTATGGTAGAAATAATTTGATTAACCTTGGTGGGTGTGGCGATGGTAGGCGACCCAAAGGCGGTGGCCGCGGTAACGGTGGTAACAACGGTGGTAGGAACGCTAATGGCGGCAGGGGCGCCGGCATGCCGATATCTGCTTCTAACGGCGAAGCTACTTCTGAAAAATATATTAAATACAACGTTATTGATAACATCATTAAGGATATAGATATATTTGTCGGTCTGTATCTTACATTTTAAAATAATGTGACGTTTTATTAATTATAAGTTTATAATTGAGACATTATGTTTATAATGTATACAGCAATATCAAAAATATAATGTATTTTGTATAAAGAGCTCTATAGCAGTAATAAATAGTTTGAAAACAAGATAATCTGCGTGGTAGCAAGTTGTGGCGACGAGGTGGTTTTGCTCTAAATTAACAAAAGTTTTTTTTTTACATAAAATAAAATAGTAACTGATTGCTATCTGTAAATGGAAGATATATGAAATAAAATATTATTGGAAGCATTTATCAATGTAATAGAAATATTTTTTTTGTTTATAATAAATAAATATTTGTGCGTTTGTGCACGCCAATCTCAGAAACAGGTTAACGGAGGATTTAAATGCAGTTTTCACAATTGTTTTTTGGGAAAACTTCCCTTAACATTTAGTGTTAGTGCATAGTGTTCAGTACTAACGTCGGAGCGGCTCGGCGGCGGCGGAGGCCAGCTTGCGGCGCAGCGCGGCGGCGTCGTCGCGCGCGGCGGCGGCGTCGCGGCGGGCGGCGCGCGCGTCCAGCCACGCCGCGTGCGCGCGCGCCTCCAGCGCCGCCACCGCCGTGCGCCGCGACGACTCCTGCTCCGCCAGCTCCAGCGTCAGCGTGTCGCATTTCTCCCTAACAATATGTATAATAAAATAACTTCATTTAACTTAACCCTTTATCCCTAGCAGGATAGTCAGAGAGAACGGAGCGCCAAACGCTACGGTCTTTACATACCTCTTTCGCTTCATCCACTATCATCAACCTCTTCATACATACTCATGCTTTTTACGTGACCTTCCTCCAGTATCTTTGATACTGTGTTTCCGAAGGTCAACCGAGGTCTCCCCCTACCTCTCTTACTGCTCACCTTTCCATCATAAATCTTTTTTCCTATTCTTTCATCACTCATTCGTTCGACGTGCCCAAACCAGCTGAGCACGTCCTTCTTCATTCTCACCGTGACAAGGATGTCACGGTGAGAATGACCTGCCATTCTGTGTATCTGTTTATTGCGGATTCGAGAAGCTGACTCCACATATCCTACGAAGAGATCGCACTTCCATGGCATTTATCTTTCTTTTAAAAAGGCATATCAAAAAAGATAATTTACTAGAGAACGGAATAAAAGTTAATTTTGCTCTTAAAAATAAAATAACATTATAAATATATTACTTTTTTCTAAAACCAACATGACCCTTTTCTTCAGTTCTCATAAGCCTTATTTTTTGAAATATCGTTTTATAATAAAAAAAAATCACATGTAAATCATGAAAAGATGTTCATCGATGAAAATATTCATATTGTCTTTGCTAATATTTTTAAGCAATTAAACCTGTATAAGAATTGAATTCAATGTAGTTAAAATTTCATCTGCTGCAATTTTATTTATTGTATCCAATAATCGATTATTTTCAATAATTATATAGTATATTGTATCAGGAAATAAAATAAATTTTAAAGTTTCTTCAAATTCTTTAAACTGCACTATATTTATTGCTTAATCTTGCAGAAAATTCCTGAATCAGGGATTGAACTACGATTGAAAACTCTTTCGGTAATGACTGTTTATTTGGTTTTTCGTGGCATTCACTTCAAAAATTGTATTCGGAAAATATTTATATGAATTTGTAGGAATATCACGATAAAAAATCAGTAGTAAATTTATCTTGACTTTTTTTCTCTGTTCTTGTAGAAATATCGCCAAAACAAAGAAAACGTAATATATCGCAATATCTGTTAGAGCTCTTACAGGCTTGATAAATAGCAAGCTTGATGGTCTTGTTAAAAATTTATTAATGGAAGACCACAAATTAACTGGCCTTTTTTTGCTTCTTAAATCTTCAAGTAAAAAAATTCTAAAATATTCAAAAATATTTAAAAAGAAAAAAAATGGGTCAATTTTGACCTGGTTTCATTTAATCATTTTTATCAAATAAGATTTATAAAAAAAATATTATTGTTTTTGTGTGTGCTATTAAAACTTTCATTTCATTTTAAAGTATGTATTGTGATGGTTAAGTGCGTTTTTGTAATTTTACTATCTACAGACACATGTTTTTTTATTAGTTTTTTTTATAATGACATTATTTAAAGCTAGATTTATATGGTTACATACACATGATGTACATTAAAAGTAGTGTGGTGTGATCACCCTTTTAAAACTTTCCTATGTATCTCAGAGATTTCTTTCAACTTAAGACGCTAGAGGAACAAAACCAAACAATTTAAATATAATTTTCATTGTTCCAAATCCCCACTCAGACTCGGACATTGAACAAACGTAAAAAAGGTAATTTGGTAATTTGACATTAACACATCGTATGTCAAATTACCACTATTATACTCTATTCACAAAGTCATGAGATTAAACGTAAACAAATAAAACAATGTTTTATAGGTCATAATTGATCAAGTTATTATATGAAGTAAAAATAAAACTTTGGATTTAAGGAATTAATATGCTTATAGCACTGTAAATAAAATCATAGAACGGTGTCTATAGAATTTATTAGTTCATATAATTATGATTTAAATTTGTAGATATTGATGAAATGATTTTTACATTATATTTTAAAAGAAAAGAAAATATATAGTAGAATTATCGAAATAAAAATTGTTTTCATATTTTAAGCGTCAGAGTTTTACAATGTTCCTAACATTGTAAAACTCTGACATAAAATAAAAAAAAATGTATCTATTCGCCCCATTTTTGAGTGCTTGATATGTAAAAACACCAAGAAATCATCTTGTTCTCAAACTTGAGATGCATTTT
This sequence comes from Heliconius himera, assembly GCA_021202915.1. Lineage (NCBI taxonomy): Eukaryota > Metazoa > Arthropoda > Insecta > Lepidoptera > Nymphalidae > Heliconius > Heliconius himera. The sequence goes on from JAJHJA010000063.1 coordinate 391,411, forward strand.
AATACTATAAAAATAAACTACTATAGTAAATTATAGAGCACAGGTACTAATAACTGTTTCCAGATATTTTCATAGATTTTTTGTCATTCCATAGTTAGTTTTGTGGTTTTTATTAAGGTTCTTGTTTTGTTAAGTGTAAAGTTGTTTTACGATTATTTTGTATTTGTTATATTGAAAATTGCATATTTTTAAATATGAGTAAACTTGGACCAAATTAAATAGAAATTAAAAAGTTACATAAAAGTTTGAGAAACAATATTTCTTTGTTTACATTTTATCTCATTCCTAAATGAATAGACTATAGTTAAATAATGGCGAACAAAGTCAGGTGAGACTGATTCCTCTGCTAATTATATTTGAATAACTAAATATTTTATAACCAATGACGCCATAGTAATAAAAGTGAAACTTACTTATATCTTTGGACCTCCTGTTGCAACAATTCTATCTTCTCTACAGTGCTTGCTGACTCCCCTTGTTTGCTCAGCCATAACGCTTCCTTCGTACTTAATTCCCTTAGAAATAAAAAAAATTATAACTAAAAACAAAGATCTTTAAATCTTTAAGCAATAGTTTTAAGTAAAGGTGTTTTGTTAAATAATAATAGTATAACATAAAACTGTTACAATTTCTTTTTATCTTCACTCAGAGATAACCTGGGGAACTAATGTTAAGACACTTCATAAAACTGTGAAACTTTGGAATGCACTACCAGATGAAATTAGACGATCTCAATCCGTTGGAATCTTTAAGCGTAAACTTAAAAAGTTCTACCTTGAACAGCACTCATAATCGGATCTTATTATATGTGTTATATACATAATTAATTTTCATAAGTATTGTATGTGTATGTATGTATGTATGTATGTATGTATGTATGTATGTATGTATGTATGTATGTATGTATGTATGTATGTATGTGTGTGTGTGTGTATGTATGTGTGTATGTATATATGTGTGTATATATATATGTTAACTTTTATTATATATATATTTAGTTTGTGATAAATACTTCGTAATACTTTTTGCACCTACATAAGTGTCCTAATAATAGTTTACTATATCTTAGTGGTTGCCTGTAAGAAATCACTTGCAGTGATAAGGCCGCCATTGCACATATTCTGTTAAATTATATGGATAAGTAAAATGAAAACTTGTAAAGTCTTATGTGCAATAAAGTGTTATTTATTATTATTATTATTCATAAGTAAAAAACATTCTTTAAATGAATAAAAAAAAACATACTTCATCAGTTCAGCTTCTCTCTCTTGGAAGTACTTCCCTAGAACCTCTAATCTTGTGAGAGCTTCAGCGGCTTGTTGGCTCGTAGCCTGGTAGGACTCTTGTGTAGTTTTCAGTTCATCTGCTAGTTGTACCCTTTGTTTATTTTCTACCTGTATGTAGATTGTTATTACGTTAATACATTGTTTCTATTAATAAATATTTGCTTTTGTTTCTATATTAATAAACAATAAAAGCAAAGCGCAGAGTTGAGTTCCGTTACTCAACACACAACGCCTCAAGAATTCTAGAGAGAGCAAGGAAATGAAAATATTAAATGATTCATTTCTTCTAGTGTAAATTGAACCCACAATTATTACGTTTACATCCAAATACTTGTGTGCCCCTGCGCCACAGCGAAGGCCAACATCTATTAATTTAAATCTTATAGATCAAATAAATGTATTTAAATATTACTTTAACCTCATATTTGCTCATAAATGTATTTTTCTCTTCCAATGCTTTAGATAATTTTGCTTTTATTTCTGTGTGATCTATTAAAGATGCCACATCTGTATTAGACGATGAGCCACTTTTCATTTCTTTTATAGCATCCTGGAATAAATTAAATAAGTTTTTTTTAAATGTTTTAGTTACATATAATATTTATTAATAAGTATATTAAGAAAACATATAAACATTTGATCGTAGTGGGATTTGAACCCGTGCCTCTTTGGAAACCGTCCAAGCGCTTCAACCAACTAAGCCATAGATAGCCATTATCATCGAGCAAAGTCGAAATTCTTATACGCTTGTTACAACTTATTTATGTTAACAACATAATTTTAAAAATATTTTATATTATTTATCTCTCTGTCTTCGTCGGGGTTAAAAAGGCTACCTACAAAGCAACTATTCAAAATATATAACAAATATTTTAAAGGAATCTATATAACCAGATTAATGGTGTATATTTAGTATTATACTTTGCAATAGTCCGTGGTCACAGGTAGACTGGAGTGGCATTCGTCTGTCAGTTGACATAATTATTGTATCAAATAATCATGTTAACTGAACACTGTTAATCCAGTGAAATAGTTTAATTTAAAATGTGTAATAATCGTGAAAATCAAAGAGCTTATTGTAAAATAAATAAGTTATAAAAGCAAAGTGAATGAATGAAAATAACCTTAAGGGCAACAATTTCATGTTTTTGCAATTCAACAGTATTATTAGCATCCACCAATGTCTGATTGAGTTCGTCAAGTACTTTTTGTTGGTTTTTAAATTCTTCCAACGACGTCTCGGCCGATACATATTTTAGTTGGAAACTATCTCGTTCTCGACTTACAGCAATTAATTCCTCTTCAAAAGCTTGAATTTTTCCTAGAAAGAGATATAAATATTACAAATAAACCAGATAATAGCAAAAGTATTTTTATTTTATAGCAATAATATACAGAGTGGAAGCGGCTGCACTCTTTTTACAGGAACAGCATATTATATAAATATTTCAAACCCACATTTAAAAAATAACGAAGAATCGTCAACAGTATTATTTTAATTTCAAGATTCTTATCTGTACTGTACATGTAATACACATGTGAGGCAGTTGTGAACGCTACAAAAATACTGTTAAACATTGTCGATCTGTCCACATTTCATTCGCTTCACCGCCATTACCTACGACTCGTTTTGTTGTCGATTATATTGTTTAAAAAAAAACTTTCGTTTTTAGAGAAATCTGTTTTCTTTTGATAGTATTAGGCGTTTATAGAGTAGTTAAAACTGTGCTATCGTTGAAAGTGATGAAGATAAAAGCGTTTTGTATATTTTTATACTGAGGCCAGTCACAGGTTGAGCACAAAATCACTTTACCAAAGTCACATTGTATGGTTGGAGGAAAGATATGGGGAGAATGGAGTGACATTTGGGTTATCTTTGGCTACCCTGCTATATATAATATAATAAATAATAATCATAATTTGAAATAAAAAATATATTAAGAAATAAACACAATTACCATGTAATTCTGCAATTTGTTCTTCTGAATGAGCTCTTTCATTTAAGAGTTCACTTAGAGTATTTTCTACTTCACCCAATGTGTTTTGTAATTCCCCTGCAGTATTTTCAGACACTCTAAGTAATTTCTCATTATCATCTAAGGAACTTCGGAGTCTTTCGTTATTTTCTTTTAGTTCTTGGATTTCAGCTTTCAACGATTGGACCATATCATCCATGCCGAAGGAACTGTCTTCAATACCAGCCAGCTTACTTTTAGTAGATGTGAGCTCCTCTTTAAGGATCTCGCACTCCTGTAATTTAATTAGTTATGAGAGAGCCATAATGTAATTTAGATGTTTTATATTTTTTACATAACTACTAAACTTATAATTTTTGTAGTTACAAATACACTTTGAGGGCAGTCGTGGCACAGCGACACGAAAGTGACTGTAAAACTGACTGGTTGTGGATTCGATCCCCACTCGAGGAAATGAAATATTTACTAAAATTTATATTTCCATTTCTTTGCTCTGGTGTCGAGGCTAAGCGCGGCGTTGAGTTTCTGCCATTCAACGCGCAATGCCTCCGGAATTCGACAAAACGCGGGGAACGGAGTGTCTTAACACTAGTGCCTAGTGCCTGCTGTGTGCGGGATACAGCGTGAAGCTGATGTATGTATGTATAAATTATTTTTTTAAATACTTGTAAATTATTACACTGCGCCCAGTCGTAGCGCAGCGGCACGAGGTGTAACTGTAAAACCGACTGGTTGTGGGTTCGATCCCCACTCAAGGAAATGAAATATTTACTTAAATTTATATTTCCATTTTCTTGGCTCTGGTGTCGAGGTTAACCTCTTAAACCTTCGCGCTTAAGCGCGGCGTTGAGTTCTGCCACTCAACACGCAATACCTCCAGAATCCGGCAGAAATCCCTCTGCCTACCCTGATGTGTGCAGGATACAGTGTGAAGCTATTAATATTATTCTGCTTGTTTGTATGCAGAAATCAACAGTTACTATTATTAAGATTTTAAACTATTGCAAAAATAAAAAAAAAACATTATATATTTAAAATAATATCTAGACTAGAGTGACATTAGTCAGTTTAAAATGATTATATTCAACCACTTCAATTTCAAGATAATATAGTTGATTGAAATTGAAGTGATTTCATACTTATATAAAATACCTTAATATAGGTGTTTAAATTTCAATAAGAAACAATAAAAATAATGATGATAATTATAATAAAATATTATGATTTACCTTTGTTGAAAATAGCAATTCTCTTTGGAGGTTATTTATATCACCAATCAATCTACCGTCTTGCCTTTTGCTTTCAATATAATAATAACCAAGAATAAATAGTACAACGGAACCCGCTGTGGTTAATAAGAATGTAAGAAGACGATTTTGTTTGTTAAAACTTTCTCCATCACAATAATCTTCTGTAAAACATGTTTCACCTGGAATATTATTAGAGAATTAAATTTTATACAAAATATTAAAACAATGTTACATTGGTATAGTGATTAATGCTCAACTGGCACATTCAGATTGTCATATTTAAAGAATAGGATTAATATCCTATTTTGATAAAAAGTAATATTAATATATATTTTTTTATCAAAATTTAATTATAAAATATGATCTGTATTATAATAGACAGGGTAAACAAGGAGAACCTAGAGTCTCTGTCCATATCAGTGATATTGCATGTAACTACTACTAAATGCTATACCTAGTGAAGAAGTTTCCTAAAAGAGTGTGGAAATGAAAATTATTTATTCTCCCAAGTACAGAGGAGACTGAAGCTACAGCCATTGTGGCTGTAGCTTTAGTCCAGAATGGCTTTTACCTAAGATAAAATAAAGCATATTAATTTATGTTTCTAAAAGTAACATACCAACTGAAGGGAAAAGTGCACTACTTTCCACTTTGGTTCCCATAACCACATTATAAGTGTGGAATAAGTACTTGAAAAATGAGAAAGTTTCATCACTTTCATTTTCAATGTGTATATTTTGAATATATTCTTGATTAAAAATTGGCTCAGGAGGTGGTTCAGTAGAAGAAGGCCACATGTCTGATAATGTTGTATATATATTTGATATAAATCCTTCATTATTATTATTATCCTGACTAGGGGTAGCTTCTGTAGGCTCATTGAAAATTTCCTCTATTAAGTTTTCTGTAGACATTGTCATGTATTCTGAAGTCAGTGGAATATCTTCTTCTTTGGGTAGTATAGACGCTTTGGTTGTAGACTCTGTTAATGTATAGGCCTCAGTTATTGTTTCTGATAATTCTACAATATTAGTTTGTATTTCAGATATAACACTTGAAACCTCAACAGGAGACTGTATCATATTATCAGCATATAAGCTAAAATCAGCACTGGGTATAGTTTCTGTATATTCTTCATAAGTATTTAGAGGCACAGGTTTGCTATCCACCTTGTTTAAAGATTCTTGTTCGGAGTCCAATATTGGAATTGTATTTTCACTTAATACATCAATTTTTTGATTCTCAACAAGCTCACCATTTACATTTTGTGCATTATTCTCAGCTTCATTGCTCACAATGCCAATGGATTCACTGTCAATTGTGATATCTTCAGTTGAAGGTTCTTTAGGAATTGTATCAATTTTTGATGTTAAGTCAATAGCTTCCGCGGTAGCTAGTAGTTCAGGACTGTTGTTTTGCAGTTGTGGAATTTCTATATTACTACCTAAATTTGTGCTCAATGTAGAATCTTCACTATTGACATCAGATATAGTTAGGTCTTGCATTTGCACTTTATCATTTAAGTTTGATTCAGATGATATATTTCCACTATCTACAGCAATAACATTAACTAAACTAGAATTAATTTCAGAGTTAGTGTTTGATATTTCTTCTTTTGGTGTATTGGAAATAGGTGTTTCATAATCAACATTATTAGGTTCTTTAATTGGTACTTGAGCATTTATATTGACATTTGGAATTTTCCCATCTACAGTATAACTGTTTTGAGGTTCCTTTTCAGATTGTATATTTTTACTGATTATTTGAGAATCACTATCATCAATATCGGAGTTGCTACTTGATATTATTTCCTGCTCTGGAATATTCAAATTTTCAGGAGCCTTTACAGTTGTAGAAAAATCTTCACTTAAAACATTTACATTATTAGTATCTGCGGAATGTTGGATTTCAACAATATTTTGCTTGGGCTCTGGAATACTTTTTAAGTCAGGTGAAGGAGTAGTACCTAGCTCTAAAGGTAAATCAACAGATGATGTAATTAATTCTTGTTCTATTGGAGATATTGAGGGTTCAGTTGTGAAAATTGTAGTGCCTTCGAACACCTCATGTGCTTGTTGTACCTTATCAGGCTGTACATCAGTCTGTTTACTTTTTGTTTGAAGTGGAAAGATTAGTTCTGCATTTGCAAGTTTCTTTGATTCTTTTAAAAATAAAGAATTTACAAATCCTGCTTTACCATTTATATTTGCATACCAAATATCAGGATGAGTACCAGCTGATTTCATATAAATAATAGCGTCAGCATTAGCAGAGAATGATATAAGATCTGGATCACCACTATTGTATTTCATTAACGTCTTTGCCTTGGATATTGGTTCTGAAAAAACACCAATGATATCAGTAGAAATTTTAAGATCCATAATTCTATAAAATATATTCAAAAGCATAATATTAATTTACATTTGCAAATGTTGTTAACAAAACTTTAAACATTTACAATACTAAACAGATTGTCATTCACTTACGACTACAATCTTCATTTACACATCTAACTTTATCAGGTAATCTGCAATTGCATGACGAAATAAATAAAATTAATAAACTATATTTAAGCACAAACATTTTTGCATTATTGTTAACATTCAATTATAAATAATAAATAATTATTTAATAAAATTCACTAGCACAAGACGGTAGGCCACATCATCTGTCAATTTGACATATGTTTATTCGTTCGGATTTTCAGAATACAGATTATTTATTATATATATTAAAGAATGGGCCGTTAAACGCAGCTCCTTTTAAAAACAAAACCTAGATACTAAAGTCAAATATATTATTTAGCACGTTACCGTATGTAGATACTATGAAATCATTAAGGACAGTTTACATAAATTTAATTGCTGATGATATATCAGAGGAGGACGGAAATAATTAATTTATTAAGCAACAAATGATCATCAAAATTATGTGTACAGTAAAATGAGGTCAATAGAAAAAAAGGTTTTAATTTTTTTTAAATCTAATTTAAGGGCTTTGTCGCTTATGCGAACATGTCACCCTGGTAAGTTTTACATAAATACAAAATAATTATAATATAACATAATTTAAGTTAAGCGGGTTATTGCTAACTCATATAGTATTTTGGCTTCATCTGAAAGAGTTGAAGCCAAAATAGCATTACAATAACCTATTTCTTGAGATCTACAGCTTATTTCTTTTCTAAGAGCTTCATTCTGGACACATTCCATCAATATATAAATATAATTATTAGAAAGGTATAATAATAGTTGGTTGGAAATGAAAAAAATAATAAGACATGGAAATAGATGCATTAGCAGTAAAGTAACTATTTGTACTTATTTAGAAAACGTATAAAAATTTGAACGCAGCGGGACTCGAACCCGCGCCTCCTGGAAACCGACCAGGAACGCATGGCTTAGTGATCAGAGCGCCTGGTCGGTTTCCAGGAGGCGCGGGTTCGAGTCCCGCTGCGTTCAAATTTTTATACGTTTTCTAAATAAATATTTTTCTTTCCTAAGTGTGGAATAACTTTAAAAATGTTTAAAAGTAACTATTTACTTGATTTCTGGATTTTTATGAATGATTAATGAATCATGGTCATATTCACATTAATCGAATAGTGAATGAAAAACTTATTCATTATTCGAGTAATTTTTATTTGAATAAACTAAACTATTTGTTATTCGTGAATGATTACGGAAACGAAAAGTTTAATCTTTAATTAAATAATTTTAAATAAGTTTTTCATTTTTGCTATATTTTTGTTTTGACTTTTTAATATTTCAGGGCAAATTTTGTTGTAAGTAAAATTTTTAGGGTGGGCTAATAACTATTTATTTTATTGGCTATTTTGGGGTAGGCACGGCCCACCCGGCTCCCTCTTTTCCTACACCCATACACTTTACCTTTGCGTAGTGTCATCTCCTCACTGTGAAAGTACTAGCACAATAGAACATAGGCTTGTGTCAACCATAACAACAGTTTTCTAATATACACTTCTTTCTCGTTTCTATCCAAACATTTCCGTTTCTATCAACCCATACAATATTTCTATTCACTCCACATAATGTCTTTATTCATATAGATATATACAAATTGTCATTCATATTTATACATTAAAATCATAATTTTACTTTCCGATGTACAAAATTTACAAAAAGCTAAAAAAAGGAATTTATCACTGAACACAACGTTTTCAATAAAAAAATAAATTCATGAGATATTATCATATAAAAAACGTTTCTGGCTTAATAGTATATTTACCCCGTGATTTCTGTTTGCCGGCAATTTTACCGGTATATATGTATTCTAAATATACATTCAGTTTTTCTCAGATCGTTTCCTGTGAATAAAATCTAGCTAATGTAATAATGTGAATATTTCTAATGTAATGTTTCAAACAGATTAGAAAATCTTTTTGAGCTACATATACCTACCTATGATTTGAATCGTTTTAACTGCGCAAGAAAAAATGTGTAGTGTAATTAAATGTATTGTTAAAGTATGTATTGTTAAAGAATATTGAATAAAAATTTTTTGAACAACGAAAATAGTTATCACAAGCAAAGGGAATTCTCTCTCTCTCTCTCTTCCTAGCTATGAATCCCACATGGTGGTGGGGTCAGCTTTAATAATTTTGCTTCTCCACTTCGCTCTATCGTGGACGTCATCGTCAGTGACCTTGCATGCCTCCTTATCTTTTAGCACTACTTCTTTCCATCTCGTCTTGGGTCTTCCTACTGGTCTTCGACCGGAGATGTCAAGTTGTAGTGCCAAATTACCTATGTAGTCAGGTGACTTCCTCTTAACGTGTCCATACCATCGCAGCCTACTCTCCTGCATCTTGTCGGCAATATCACGCACACCGAGGCTACCTCGCACGTAGTCGTTGCGGATTTTATCGCGCCTGGTTACGCCACACATCCACCTTAACATCTTCATTTCGGCAACTTGGATGGTATGGACGTTTTTTCGAGTAACAGCCCATGTTTCGCTGCCATACGTAAGGACTGGTCTTATTAAGTTCTTGTAGATTAAACCTTTCAGTTTAACCGGCATCTTTTTGTCGCAGGTGACACCAGTGACTTCTCGCCACTTTAACCACGCTGTAGCTATTCTGTGTTGAATGTTGCATTCCAAGTTCCCAGATATGTGCATCATACTGCCCAGGTATTTGTACTGATCGCACATGGTGACTAATTGTCCATCAATGGGTATTGGGCTGTTATTTGGACTAGGGTCATTGAGGGCCATGTACTGGGTTTTTGTAACACTCAACGTCAGGCCACCCAATTGCAACTGGTGTTTCCATGCCAGGAGCGTCTCTTGCAATTTTACGTGGCTTTCGGTACAAATGGCAACGTCATCTGCGTAAATAAAAGTCCATGAGGCTGAAGACTGCGCCGCCTCAGTAAGTGAGTCTAAAACCAAGCAAAACAGGAAGGGACTCAGCACTGAGCCGTGGTGCACTCCTTCCGTGACTGTTATTGTCTTGGTATAACCGACTGCTGTTCGCACCGTCGATCTCGCACCCTTATACATGTCGGCAACAATGTCAATATATTGTTCGGGAATGTTTTTCTTCCGCAAGCTCCATACAATTGTATTCCTTGGGACTCGATCAAACGCCTTTTCCATATCTAAGAATGCGACATACAATGGTTTGCGTTTCGCGCGATATTCTTCAGCAATCATGTTAAGAGCAAACATTGGATCGATGGTAGATAAGCCAGGTACGAAGCCATAGTGGTTCTTAGACAGCGAACATTCAGATCTAAGCCGGCTATCAATCACTCTCTCATATAGCTTCATTGTATGATTTAAAAGCATTAATTATTTAAAATATTTACGTAAAAAAAAAAGCACCAATCGATTTTTGTAAAATAGTTTCAATTTGGTCTCAATCTCTAGTTGACCAGTGATTAATAATTATTTCTTTCGTTTTGCGTATAGCAGGGCAGGCAGATGGAACCTACTGTTTAAGAACCCCTTCCACCGAATTTTATGAGACATTACCTACATGTTTTGTCTTTTTACATGTTTTTTTGAGGGAGCAATTGAAAATATTATATAATTTATTACCAACTGGCAATCGAACCGATAACCGTTTCGTTCACATTCACACATCATCTCACTGGCCCGCGATGGGCCAGTGCCTCAAAATAGTACAATGATTTAAATTATAGGAAACAATGAGTTTAGCAAAAGAGGAGCAGCAAAATGCTGCTCTCGATGTCAATAATTCTCGTCTAAGTATTTCAAAACGCTACTCTACATTTCTAAGCTCAATGTTTCCTATAATTTACAATTACATTGCATGTTTTTTTTTCTTTTGAACAAAAAAAAACATTATATCGATCCATCGAGTCCCTCCGGCCGGCCTCCGGTGGTCTTATTTTATTTGTTTTTCAAATTTGACGTTATATTACGCTATATGACATATAAATATATGACCCAAAACTAAAAAATCTATTATATAAAATGTAATTATATAAAATAAAATATTATATTGTATAAAATTATATACGGTAAATAAAATTAATCAATAAGATTCACGCTGTATCCTAGTGTTAAGACACTCTGTTCCACACTTTCCGCTGAGTTCTGAAGGCATTGCCTGTTGAGTGGCGGAAGTCAGCGCCGCGCTTTGCCTCGACACCAGAGTAAATAAATAAGTACTTCACTTCCTCGAGTTGGGATGGAGCTCACAACCAGTCGATTCTACAGTCACATTTTGTGCCTCTGTGCCAAGACTAGCCTGGTAAATTAAAAAGAAATTGTAGTAATACAACACAATATAATTTTCGAAATGAGTTATGGTTTAGTTCTAGCTTTTTAATAAAAAAATAAAATATATATATGTTATAAATATTTTTTTTATAAAAATGTAAAACCTTATTAGGGTATTAAAATAAATGAACACAGAGCTATCTTCAAAAGGATTATTTAATCAACACAAATAATAAAAAAAATTTCAATGTCTGTTCAATCTCATATTTCGTTAATTGATTTATCAAAACAGTTTAAATTTGAGATTGGTAAGTAAGTAATAATTTGTAGTCTTGAATAATTTAAGGTTATAATAATTATTATAAATATAGTGCATAACAAATATATCATAGTATCAAGTATGCCGTTCCATTTTATTTTTCTGTGATTTATTTTCATCGTGTTACCAAATCTCTAAATCTATTTTTATTTTTTTTAAGCTTAGGCTAATCCTGAGCATTTTATCATCAAAAATGTCAGTTAAATCCAAAGTTATACGCATATGCGTATAACTAATAGCTAATTTTTATATGTATATGTAATATAAAGTAGGTATATACCTACTATATACGCATATGCGTATAACTAATAGCTAATTTTTATATGTATATGTAATATAAAGTAGGTATATACCTACTATATACGCATATGCGTATAACTAATAGCTAATTTTTAGGTATATACCGAGTAGGTATATACATACTTTATATTACATATACATATAAATATTATCTATAAACTAGGTTATATTACAACAGTTAAATATTTTTTTAAGATGAAGAAATAAAGAAAAAAATATGCTTTGATGAAACTTTAGTAGTCAGTTGTGCTCATTACGAAGGTTCTTTTAAAGATGACTCTACTGATTCTAAATGGTCCTGCAGTAATTCTTCGGAGACCAAATTATCTCAAAGAAAAAAGAGTAGTAAAGTTGACACAGTAACTAATCTTAAAGAATTACCAAATGTAACAGAAGAAGTAAATGAGGAAGAAAGTGATTTTCATTTTTATTTTTTTCCTGATTGTGATCAACCAATTCCACCAAACGATGATAAAGCAAGCTTGATCATAGTGGATGGTTTTCCCAAAATTAATAAAATTGAAGAACCGCCATGTTGTACCTGTGAAGTGGATAAAACAGGTAAATGCCCTTGCCATCTCAAAGTGCCATGTGAATGTGGTGCAAAAAAAAAAGATGAGTGTACTTGTCATCAATTAGAAAACATTTGCCTCTGTGATGAAATCCCACAATTAAAATGTAAATGTAAGCCACGCAAAGTATGTATGTGTCATCCCGATGGTAAACCGCGGCCCACTTGCACTTGTGGTAATATTGATAAGCCGTGTATATGCCATCCTGATAAATATCCTTTTCCTATATGCGTTTGCAATAATAAAGCACAAGGCCCTGTTAGCAACCAAGAATTGAATAGCCAGGACAAAATATTAGAAGAAAATGAAATTACAAAAGATACTGACTATTGCGAATGTCAAAAACCGCCTCCAAAACCTATATGTCGTTGTAAAAAGGGTAAAGACTGTTTATGCATAGAAGGCACATGTCTTTGTGATTTGCAGTCCATATGCATTTGCGATCCTACAGAAGAAGAAGTTGCCTGCGAAGATAATGATTCAAAAACTATTTGTAGTTGTCCTATCGAACCAGAATGTAAATGCTATGGTAAAACTCCCGACGACTGTGCTTGTTTTCCAAAACCAAAATTCTGCACCTGTGATAATGCAGAAAACTGTATTTGCTTCGCGACGTGTGAATGTAAAGAACCTTGTCTTTGTGATATGGTAAAGAAGGAAAACATTTGTGTGTGTGAAGAAAAAAATATCGAAAGTGAAGAATCGTTCGTTGAGGAAGTCGTACAAGAAAAAAAATTAAAAAAAGTGAGAGCTGGGAAACATGGTTATCGATGGTGTCACGAAGTTGATCCAAAGCACACATTTTTTGATTTTGCTTACAATAGGCATAAACAAATATCATATAAGGAAAAAGAGAAACAACAATTAAAAATATTAGGACTTTATGAGGAACCAAAACCTACAGTTTCCAGTTCAGCTGCTATTGAAAAGGACAAAGTACCAGTTTTCAAAAAGAAAATTCGTAAGCCATCTATAGACTGTTGCAGTGCTGTTGGAGGTAAATTATATTGGAATAACGTAGTTTATTTAATTATTGCTTTCCATTAGAAACTTTGATATGTACCTCTGATTTCTTCCCCATACCCATATAAGATAATTTTGTTGTCCGTCTGTTAATACCATTTATCTCAAGATTGCGTGGAGGTATTAAGCTGAAATAACATCAAATATTAAGGGCTACGGTCCCTTGCAGCATAGATGCAATCAAAATATACAAGCGTTTATGCATACAATTTTTATTTATTGGTCAACTCAATATCGCGTCTCTTTTTATTGGACTGACCAGAATTTAACATGATCTATGTGTATAAAACTTTCCGATACTAAGTGCCTATCAGATAACGTACCGCATAACAAGTTCGTTTTAAATATAAATATTTTCTTGGATGGAAGTCGAACCTTCGTCCATCTATCTCGATCGAGAAAACTTTCTTGAGACGCTAAGAAAGTATTTTCGATTTCACTTAGCTATTAGGTTAACCGAAGAATTCCATTAAGTTAAACAAAATAATATACATTTATTGATACCCATTATATAAATTCTATGGGGACCTGTCACAATATTTATATTTGTGGTAATGTTCATAATTTTTTACAGGGATAAGTATTAGCGTAGAGACTTTAGGTGAAGATAAGGATAAATTTCTAGTCCAAGTGGTGTCTAATGCCTCAAAGGAAGGAGCCAAAACTGGATCCAAACTTGTCAGCATTATTGACTGCAATCTTCACACTTTAGAAGAAAATAGAACCGAGTAAGACGCTTCAATTTTTTTCATATTACGATAAACTCTAGTTTTACTATTTTTTTTTTTCGATTATTATTATAGCGATAATTTATTTAAAATGAAAAGAAATTGAATAATATGCTTATAATGGGTTTCCAAATAAGTTTGACTAAATTTTAATTCACTTAAAACTTCATTACATTTATAAGAACAGAGCGCCAACGCTTTTGTTTCGATTTTAGACTAAAGACTTTGGCAACTTTGTCTCGAATGTAAACTAAGAAAGATTTCCATTTTAATGAAGGCTACTTTATATGAAAATATAAAACGGCTTGAAATAAGTAGGGGAGGAAAGTGTATTTGTCTCTATTTTGTATAAATCTCTGTTTTTAAAATTCAAAGACGTTTTTATGTACTTTTTTGCATTGGGTTTCACGCTGTCTTAGAAGACATTACGTAATTAGTACATATGTATCATGTATATTTAATAATAATTATATGTATATACATACATATATATATATATATATATATATATATATATATACAAATCAAGATATACTATCAATTATAAAACAGGTAAACACTATATATTTTTTTATTCTTATAACATTTTTTGTAGCCTATACCTAAAAAATAATATTTTTTCCAAAGAAAATCTCCTTCCTGTCTATTTTCAAAACCGCGATTTGTTTCATCAATTTATATTACATACGTATTACTTTACATACAAACATTGCCTGAAATAAGGAAAAAATCTTTAAGCATCGCTTACTTATAATATAAAAATATTCTGTTGGGCTAAAATTGCATATATTTAATCATTTGGATTGTTATCACTCCGATGTTTTAACTTTAAGTTGAATCTTTTTATACATGTATAAAAAAAGATGAAATATTTCATCCTTAGGAAGAAAATCAGAAAAAGATTAGTAATAGGTAGAAAGCTAGAGAAGGAAAGAAAAGTAGAATAGGGTAGAAGATACTTAATCCTTAATCTTTTCCCAAGTTCATTTTTTTAACGTTCATGCTGTATGCCGCATGTAGCAAGTTAAACAGAGGGAACCTAGAGTTCTGACACGCCATTCCTCACTTTCCGTCGAAAATTTCGAGCTCAACGCCGCGCTTTACCTTGTTGCCTTGTTACCAGAGCGGTGATATGAAGATATTAATAAATAATAATTCATTCCCCCGAGTGGTAATTGAACTCACAACTGTCGCGTTTACAGTCATACGCTTCCACCGCTGCTCCACGAGGGCCTATCTCTATCATATCTTTATTGCACGGAATTCACTTACAGGCACATTACCAAGAAGGACCTAACAAAGGCGCACCGAAGTTACATGACAATCTGCGAGAGCGGCTATTATAATAAAGTGACCCGTATTTGCGGCGAACGGCATTTTGTTAAACGACTCTATCACAGCTTCGAGGCGGCTCGTAATTTTTTACTAGAAGGTGCTAATGTGGTCTTGCTGCGCTACTTCGCTATAAGCAGATTCTGCGGTCGTATTGTCACAGATACTGTGTTGATAAACGGGATAGTTTGTGAGAGCGTTTATGTAAGTGAATATTAAATATGATTTTTCTTAATTTTTTTAATGAATGTATGGTATTAAGAGTTTCATATTACATAAATCGAATCAAGCTTCACGCTGTATCCCGCATATGGCAGGGTAGGCAGAGGTTAAGACTTTTCGCCGAATTTTCATTCATCGTGTGTTGAGTGGCGGAACTTAACACCCCGCTTCGTCTTGTTACCAAAACGAGGAAAAGAAAATATGAAATAATTTGAGTAGGAATCGAATCCACAACCGTTGCGTTTACAATCAAACACTGTGCCACGACTTTACAAATTATAAATCAATTTTATTTAGAAAGTGTCATGGCAATTTTTTCTTTGATTGTCATAGTAAAAGTTAAAGTCATGTTAAAATCTGTTTTTAAAAAACTACTTTGTTACCCCATGGGTAGGCAGAGAGTGCCTACTGTTAAGATACTCCGCTTCCAACTTTCTGCCAAATTCCGGAGGCATTGCGTTTTGAGTGGCGGAACTCAACGCCGCGCTTTGTCTCGATACCAGAGCAAAGAAGCGAAAATATTAAATATTTCATTTTCTCGAGGGGGATCGAACCCACAACCTGTAGCGGTTACTGGCCTCAGGATACTAAAATTATTTTGTTATAACTGCATTCGTATAAAAATATACTAGCGGCCCACATAGATACTCACAAAATAAAATTGCGAAAATATGAAATTTCGGTTTTCGTATTGCATTTACGTATAACCAGAAACAAAATATGGAACAAATTGGTATCTCAAGGATTGCACACATGAGAGCTTTCCGCTGTTAGTTGCAGTGGGTTGGGCAGTCCTATAAATTGTAGTTTCTACGGTAGAATACGAGAGACGACGAAACTAAGAAACGAATTTGAATGCTTATCGAGTTACTTGTTATAGCAACGAATAACGACTGAAACTTTTAAATTATATTGTATATATTAATGATATATAAAAAAAATAAATCAAAATAAATCAGCTTCATGCTGTATCCCGCACACAGCAGGGTAGGCAGAGGGAACTTAGTGTTAAGACACTCCGTTCCCCATGTTCTGCCGAATTCTGGAGGCGTTGCGTGTTGAGTGGCAGAACTCAACGCCGCGCTTAACCTCGAAACCAGAGCAAAGAAATGGAAATATCAATTTAAGTAAATATTTCATCTCCTCGAGTGGGGATTGAACCCTCCACCAGTCGGTTTTACAGTCACACCTCGTGCCGCTGAGCCACGACTGGCTCTAATTTATGTTACGTAGTAATGAGGACATTGCGTTCTACATATTAGTAAACTGCAGCAGTGTAAAATTTTACCTGCCCACGCGTTGATATATTGATATCAGCGCGTCGGCGTTGACATATAGATTCGTAGTCACTATAACCTTTTAATAACTATTAGAAAGTTATTATTATTGTCGCAGTTTTCCTTTGAAATATCTAAAAATAAATATTTTTTTTCTAAAATTTATGACCTTATAATATATAAAAAAATGCAATTTACAATGTATTTGTGATTTTATAAATAAAATCAGAAATACATCTTAAAAAGAATGATTTTACAAAACAGGTCTGCCTTGGTGTAAGCCAATCTATTGTGAACGGCAAACCATTATTCGTTTCAAAAGTCGAACGTCATATCATAGAACCGTCCGGATTTATTCATCAAACGTTGACAGTTCTCACGCTGAGAGGTAAGCTCGCTTTGACTAAGAAATTTCTAACTACAATTCTAATTTAATTTTGTTTTGTGACTTTCCCTTTGACGTTTTACAACGTGATTAGATAGGAAAGCATGTTTAATTTAATTACCTGTAAGTACTGTAATAAACCGTTCTCATTAGAACCTTGATGGGCACTTCTGAAGGATTGTAGTAAAGTAAAAAAAGGATAAGGTCATCAGTTTTTCAGAATAAAAACCAACCATCCCATTAATTGTATTTAAATGCAATGCAGTTTTAAAATAATATTCTTATCAAATTAAGGATTCGTTTATACTCTATTAAATACATAATTTAGTAGAATATATAATACTATAGTAGTTGTGTGATATAATGAAGAGGGAAGGATTAAAATATATTATGTTGACTATTAATTACGTCAGTATTCACTGATGCATGTTTAGTAGGTACTCATCTTTGCTGTGGTCCTAGTCATTCACACTCAGACCTAGACAAATATTAGTTTGGCCCCCATAAATATTTACTTCGAACGCGAACATTGCCCTCAAGGGCGGATGCCCTACAATATATCTATTATACGAGTATGTATAATATGTACATACATTGATTAAATGGTTAAACGGCTAAAATCATATAAAATGAATTTCCAATGATAAATAATTATTTATTTTTAACAATTACAAGATTATATTTGACTGACTATTATTTATGACGAAATATTTTTTTCTTTTTTTAAGTACCACCTACTTAATTTTATTTAATACAACACCAAAGAATTTTTATTTTATTCGGATACTCGACATACTCTTCAAAGGTTACCTCGTGAGTCATGAGTGGGCGGATAGTAGCTACATATTTCATATAAACCCTCTACTGCGCGTCGTTCCTGAAAGAGATGAAATAGAGCCCCACGAGCCACTACGCGAAAAATGGAGGAACGATTTGCAGTTGCTATCGGATTATCTCGATTTTAAGGTAAAATTTTATATATATGTATATAAGTATTATTTTATGTACATACTTATAAATATGGTTTCGTTTAAAACAGTTTTCTTGTTTGACTCACTCTTGAGAATGCTTTTGAAATGTTTATGTCGCTCCTTGAGAAATATTTTCAAAACCTTTTGACGCATATTTTCTAACATAGGATACCTATATTTTAAGGCACAGAGGCAAGCGTGTGACTGTAAGCGCGACAGGTAATGTGTTCGATTCCCACTCTAGGAAATGAAATATTTAATATTTTCAATTCTTCACTTTAGTGTCGAGGCAAAGCGCGGCGTTAAGTTCCGCCACTAAAGCGGCAATTCTGCGGAAAGTGCTGCTGTATTCCACCTACTCTGCTACATGCGTGAAGCTAAGAGAGAATAAAAATATTCATTATTTTGAAAATAAAAGTTTCAGCTGAAACTAATAATTTAATTATGTGTATGCGATTTTCCAACGATAACTATATATTATTATTTATATATAATATTTATATATAAGTAATTTGTTTTTAATAAACGACTCTCATTTATATAAACTTACATCTATCCAGAGCACGCGCTCGGCTGAAGGTGCTAGGTACGTGACTGAAAATGGTGAATTATCCGGTGTAATTCGGGACTACCTCCAAGCCTTGCTGCTCCTCCGTCCTCAAGACGCCCTACATTTTACACGACATTATTTTGCATCAGCTCTCTCCTCATTGGACCTACCACATAACGAATATTTTGATCCATGTTCCAAGCACGTTAGATATTATTTTTTCGAAGAATAGCAATTTAAATTTGATCTAAATTATATTATATTTTATTTTTTTACATTTATCAAAACTTGTAGTTGAATTCTAATGAAAATACTACGCCAATCTTGTTTTTATAAAGTTTCCAAACTAATTATCAACATCAAATTAAAGTCTGTTATTTCATACTCTACCTAGAGGCTGCTGAATTTTTTATCTCCTACCTCAATAATTAGCATCTGGCAAAAGTAATTTTATTTGAAAGCATCAAAGACTACATCTTAACTCAATTAGCAACAAGCAAATAGTCTTAATAAATGTTCATTTTGAGTAATTACCTTAAACATATAATTATTTTAGACAATTGTTTATTTTATGAATTTACATTGAAATAAATGGTGCGCGTACAATCAATTATTAATTAGTATTTTTTTTTACTTACCTGTGATATTTAAACTTGCACAGATTCTTTCATTGAAGTGCTTATAATAAAAAAAATATGATAAAATGTAAGTCTGATTCGCGTACTGTGGGTTCCTTACCTATTAAAAATATTCAACGGATAGTACGCTTTAAAGTTAACAACTTTTAGGTTGGAGGACTTATATTGTATGAAATGAACTATAATAATAAGTATGTAATATTTTTTTTCTATGAAATACTTATAGTTTCACTTTTCGCAAAATTTTCTTTACTTGTGTTTCTTTATTCATTAACGTCTTACACGTTGCTTAGTACCAAATTCCAAAGTTCTGAGTTCACAAGAAGTATTCTGAAGTATCTATCTATGTATTGTATTGTATATAAATTTCAGCTCGAGACCTCCACGCGTCCTGAGAAAAAAGATCTTGACAGGCGGACGGATGACAAAGTGATCCATTTTTTCCTTTCGAGGAACGGAACCCTAAAAAACTAATCGGAAGTATCGGAAGTAAAATCTGATAATCGCTTGCTTACACCGACTATTTAGAGTTTTAAATATTTGTATCTAAACCTAAACGCATTTTTTATTTTTTTTCTTATTTTAATACATTTCAGTATATTAGTAATACATCTTACAATGATTTATGATCAAACGAACTTACATAAAGTGTAAGTCGAGCACTATTACACATTATTATAAGTCACTTTAGCCGAAGATATATTAGCTGGGTAGTAACCCCTTACCTACAGCGTTTGCAATTTTAAAGATATCATGGCTCAAGGGTGGTTATAAAACGATTACTAGTTTACCCTACTTATGCAACCCTTCATCTATTTGTACTTCGCGTTATAGCTCATTTTTCTTGCGAGGCAGCGACGAATAACTCTCGAATATTTTTCTACAATGTAGTAAAAATCTGTATTAAATAAAAACTAATAAAAATGTGTCAATATGCCGAAACTAGGGCAGTAGTTAGAACTGTATCAGAGATGAAATGACTGAATCAAAAAGCAATTGGGACTATTGTGGCACAAAAGCTTACTTAAGGAGCCCTTTTTAATTGGAGGTAGATCTCATCCTGCAGGGCAGTAATCAGTTGCGTAATTGTAATGCGTTCACTTACCCCGCACATATTATTCCCAGAAAGAATCTAAAATTCAAAGTAACAACCACTGAGCCCGAAGTACTAAGCATATCTACAAATTACGTTCACGACTATTCGTCGGAATACGTGTTTTATTAACATAAATGTACCTCCATCCTCCTTCCAATTTAATCAACAAAAAGAGTTTTAAGCCTATTATTAAAAAAAACTAAGCCTTTTGTGTCGCAGTGACATAGCGCGTTTGTGTCACACTGGCACTTTCAATTTTCAAAACGAATAGCTTATACCAAGTATCGAGATCTTGAGTTGCAGATAGTGCGCACACTTATCCCCATACTGTGCGCAAAGTTACACCGAACGACCTTATAACAATCCGATATTTCCTTCAGATGCGTCCGGTGTAAATAAAATATAATTATATAAAAAATAAAATCTCTAGAGATGTATGCGGTATAGTAAAGTCTTTAGAAGTTTTAAATTTTTCTTATATTGTACGCAATTGAAGGCTTTTTAAATGTCACTAAAGAAATTTAAAAATGTTATCCAATTATTTACTTGACAAAACTGTTAATCCAACTGTCTGCCGATATATAAAAATACGCAACCCTTATAGGATCACTTTGTTGTCCGTCTGTCCGTCTATAAAGAACATTCGTCACGAGATCGCTTGGAGGTATAGAGCTGAAATTATTATCAAATATGTCTTTAGCCTATGATGAGCACAAAAAAAATCTAGTTTCTAAGCTAACGCAATCAAAACATACGAGCATTTATGCAAATTTTTTGCTATATTTTGTGTGAAGTTCATCGTATAATCATCTAAGGGAAGTAATCTATAGGGTACTTCCTTTGGACTTACTCGAAGTTTGGCACAAAGTGACTTACAAAGCAAATATTGTTGTGTTCGGGATACAGCGTGAAGCTGAAAAAAAAAATCATTACTAAAAGTAGACGCTTGAAAAAATATGTAATTTTTGGCTATATAAATTATAAAATATAATTGCTACAAAATTAATAAATCCTTTGGAACTTTATATTTATTATACCATCACTTTGTTAATATTCATATATTATAATAATTTCATTTGAGTTAAAGGCTGGGACGCATATATTATACGAGCAAAAATATAATAATTAATCGTTCTTATTTAATTTTATGTAAATTTGATTTATCATATTATTATAAAATCATATTGTTATAAAAGCGTAGTTTCTCATTATTATAGGACAAGAGTATAATAATAATGAAAAATGTATTTTTTTCAGCTTCACGCTGCAAGAAGGAAATTTGTAATTTAGTTATCACTTAATTGCATATGATATTTGTAAATAATTTCATATTGTAAGAAGAATATGAATTTATTTACATATATTAGTAGCTTTTCAAATTCACGTTAATAATTATTATCTCTTGTGATAATAATCAAGCTTAAATAACGATATTTATGATAGTTGCATTCCTTATTTTACGAACGTCCCTGTCATATATCAAAAGCTTAGCGTAGAGACATTTGCTAAGATTTCATGAAATCCTTACCCTTCGCTCGGGGACACCACCAGCATATGGAAGTTGTAGTATTTCGTCGCATACATCCCGTATAGTAATTTTAAGGTTAGCAATTTGTATGCAATGTGAGCGAACACGCCTCTTCTTGTTTGTAAACTGGATAGGATGAAAGGCCGCACGAGGGGTCCCAACAAGTTAATTTAAACTTCTAACGCTTATCCGACTTAGGTTTACGGAGCTTAATAATACTTTGTAAGTAAAATTTGAATTCATTACGTTAGCCCTCTCTCCTCGGCTGCGATAAATATCTCGCTTAACCTTATATTTTATTTAATTAATTTCTTGGTAAACGCCAACTTTTGCGTTGGTTTCTTTTTTGGGGTAAAATTGAAATGAACTGAGTGCGGTTTGTAACGTTAAGGTTAACTAAAATTTTCTTTGTTGGTTTACAGACAAGGTTTGTCTATTTACAATACTGCTAATACATATTTATGTGCCAAAGTATTTACGTTACCAGTATTAATCATTCAAATTTAAATACTTTCTTTTGGTTTTGTAATATTATAATCACTTTCAACGTCAAGAGAGGATTATCCTATACCGCCATAGGTTTACGAGGGAGCGCCTTTAATCCAAGCGGAAAACATCACGTCCTAGCGCGAAGAAAATTAAAGGCGGGAGGTTCATCAAAATTCTTATTTGAAAGTGAGGTGAGATAAATTGGACTTGTCCTCGCTGTAATATCGTATGCTTGTGATTCGGTAGCTAATAATAAATTCTTTTGTACAAAAGGAACAAAAAATTAAAATTCCTTTCGTGTACCAAGTCCTCTCGGAGCACAGTTTAGTCATTTTGTTTGGGGTAGGTACTTGGGGGTAACATACACAAATCCCTCGCGTACAAATACTTGCTCGTTTTATGTCTTTATAACTGTTCTGTGTTGTTATAATATTTGTTTTTGTACTGACGTTTCGAGAAGTTTTAATGAATCCTGTTAGAGTACTATCAGTTGTGTTAAGATTTCAATGTTTTCTACTTAAATTCATCGTTTACCCATTACTTGTTTGTTTTTGTCTATAATAAATATATAAATATATGATAAATAATTAATATGAAATATTAAAGATCGTGAATTACTTTGTTTTTACATTACACTATTGGCCGTCCTCAATTTTGTGTAGACTTTGACCATTATACTATTAAATAATTATTAAGGCTGTCGTGGCGCAGGGGCACATGCGTCAACTATACAACTGTCAACACAACGGTTGTTGGTTCAATTCCTGCTCATTGACAAATTATGATCACGGTGTATAACTTTTGCAAGGGCTACATTTCATTCTTTCTTATTAAGGTAACTAGGCTATTATAGTATTTCATGTCATCATGTGTGTTCATCAAATGTTCAGGTCTTCATATTTTTAAACTGCCCTTTATTCTGAACAGTTTTGCCTAAGGCGGCATTTCATTATTGGCTATAGTTTAGCTGAACTATTTGGACATTTCATTATTTCTTATAGGTATTTTTTCATACGCCTATTATTTTAAACAACTATAATTTTATACAAAATGAGTGCATGTGCACCTAAACTTAAATTTGTCAACTTTATGAGAGATGTAAGGTATTTTTTCCCCGTAGACCTACTATTATAAAATTTGGCAAGAAATGCGAACTTGTAGTACAAAAAATTTTAATTTATATTGCAAAAAAATATATATTCCAAACGTATAATTATAATTTATTTCATACAATATGATTGCTTACGCCCGCCAACTTAAGTTTGTCAACTTTTATACGTTTCACACACCAGGGTAGCCAGAAGCAACCTAGTGTTAAGACAATTCGTGCCCCATTTTCATGTTGAATAGCGGAATTCAACGCTGCGCTATTTGGTTGACACCAGACCGACCAAATAGAAAAATAAATTTAAATAATTATTTCAGTTCCTTGAGTGGGGATCGAACTCACAACCAGCCGCGTTTATAGTCACACTTTGTGTCCTTGCGCCGCGACTGACCTAAATAATTCATCTTGAAACGTTAAAGAGATTACTTTTATCTCACACTTTTTGCAACCTCTAGGTAGAAGTAGATAAAACACAGATCCTATTCTCGTCTCCCTAAGCCGATACTACGACCGCCACTCTGCCTACATTGCCATTTTACTTATCAATTATTTATTTCCTTTGTTTTCATAGTTTATTGAAAGTGAAAGTTTTCAGATACATTATAAATTATTCATATTTTTCCATTAGGGGCCCCTTTTTATCTTACACAGAAAGGGATTTATCCATTTGTATTAAGGCTAAAGTTAAAAAGAAAATATTAGAACACTCTTGCATAAAATATTACTTTTACATAAAATC
Source organism: Heliconius himera (assembly GCA_021202915.1). Classification (NCBI taxonomy): domain Eukaryota; kingdom Metazoa; phylum Arthropoda; class Insecta; order Lepidoptera; family Nymphalidae; genus Heliconius; species Heliconius himera. The sequence goes on from JAJHJA010000063.1 coordinate 415,914, forward strand.
TATATTTCTGACATGTTGTATATACGATGGGTATATCATAAACAAAGTTTCTTATAGAATATGATTTAGAACATTTATTTACGTTTTCTCAGATGGGGACTTTATCCTAATGGTATATACGTTGGTACTTACTTTTGTTATTATATTATTCAATCTAATATATTTATGCAAGTAAAGGGAAGAGAATAAATAAATACAAAAATATCTCGCAGTTTTGCTAATCCAAGCAGAGAAATATAGCAAGTAATTTGCGAGAGCCAAGCCTTTTTACCGGGCTTAGCTATACATACAACCTTGACTGTACCTATATGCGAAGCTCATTTTAAGTTATTCAGATGATATAGTTCTTGTTGAGAATTGTGAAAAGTGGGATTCTGTCGAATTCTGGAGGCATTGCGTGTTGAGTAGCAGAACTCAACGCCGCATTTTGCCTCGACACCAGAGCGAAGAAATGGAAATATAAAGTAATAGTAAATATTTCATCTCCTCGAGTGGAGATCGAACCCACAACCAGTCGGTTTTACAGTCACACTTTGTGCCCCTGCGCCCCGACTGGTCTCGAATAATAATATCGTAAATATTTGTTATAAACTAATTTTTCAGTTAAGCTTTAGTTTGCTCTAAGGCAGGTACAAGAGTCTAGTTCCCATAATAACGGGGCGCCTTAGTGACGATGGTGATATGGAGCGGGTGCGCAGGGCATTTTCGGTACAAGGAAAAATGTTGGCTTGCAGATTTCTCTATAGTACAACAACAGTTAGTTATTGAGACCAATCGTGGCGCAGGGGCATAAGTGTGTGACTGTAAACGCGACTACTTGTGGGCTCGATCCCCACTTGAGGAAATGAGATAAATAATATTTTCAATTGTTCGCTCTGGTGTTGAGGCAAAGCGCAGCGTTGAGTTCCGTCACTTAACATGGAATGCCTCCAGAATTGGGGAAAAGAGTGTCTTAACACCAGGTGCCTTCAGCCTTAGTGTTAAGACATGGAGTGTACTGTGTACTGTGTGCGGGGTACATACTCGTATAGGTTCACAAGCAGCATTAAGAATAGACATGTAAAACGGAAAGCGCCTCTGAAGACACTGGAATAATATTTATACAAACATAGGTTAATGGGAATGAATGAACACTAGGGGAATTAATTATTTTTATTTCCTCATTCTAGGTAACATTACAAGGCGCGACGTTGAAATTCACCACTCAACATGCCATTTTTCTAAAATTAGGCGGAAGGTAGGGAACGGAGTATGTAACCACTACCTAGGTACTACCACTACCTAGGTAGGTTTTCGCTACCTACTCTGCTATAAGCGACATACAGCGTGAAGCTATGAACGAAAACAATAAGAGTAAAAAAAAATGTAACCTTAAACTATGAAATTAAGAAATACATCCGTTGTATTTGTTCAAAGAGATCAGATTCACTCTTATTATAACAGCTAAGGATAAATTTCAAGGATAAATCTGTTTAATATGAAATAGACATTGAAATAGGTAAATCTAATAATGATGAACATTGAAACGCGATGCTGATAGTAACTATAAATAGAAATATTAAGGTTTATTCGTTTATATTTCAAACATGGAAATATTTAGTTATTAGTTATAGTTCTAATTTCTACAGGAATAAGATAGTCATATGTAGTTGGCTGGACCAACGTGGGCGGTTCGAGTCCCGCTACCTTCAAATTTTTATATTTTTTCTAAATAAGTATTTTTCTTTACTGAGTGTGGAATAATACTTTAAAAAAAAACGTAGTCCTTTCTTTTTACATATACAAATGTTAAAGACATTCTTTTCTATATCATATTCCGCCAAATTCTTAGACACATTCTGCCGTCATAAGGATAAAGGGCACAAATAACATTTTGTAAATATCGAGAAAAAGAGGTTTAAAGTATTTTTTGGTTTTGTTGAAAAAAAAACGCCAATAAAATTGGTTTTTCGAAAATGTGCAAATGTAAATACTTGCATTTATATAGTAAGTATAAGACCATGGTTTTGTAAAGTTCTATTTTTAATGTGTATAATAAATAATTCGTTTTTTTCTTTTCAACTTAACATAAAAAATAGAGTAAAATCAGAAATATTACGATTTAAAGGCACATACAGCCAAATGTGCCTTTTCTTTGTAAAATTTTTAACCAAATTTTGAAAGTGTTACAATAAAAAGACACTTTTATTCTTCTCTCTCTTCTCTTTGTAACACTATTATTAAAATTACATGCAAAATATTTTTCTATGAATACAAAATGGTAGTTGTGATAAAATCAAACTTTTATTTTAAAACATTTAGAGAAACAGGTCTTTGTTACCAGATACGCTATGACATTATTAGGTCAGAAAAACTATGTCCCAGTCCATGTCCCTCTATGTATATGTTTATTCCCAATAGGCATAAAACTTTGATTCAAAACAATAAGCCGCGGGCAAAAGACAGCAGTTTTAAACTCCTCCATTTGGAGTAGGTAACATGTTAATCTAAAGGTAAATAATATATTGAGTGCTCACTCACGCCATTGACATTATATGATTTGATTTTAATTTCTGTTCCTATTAATATGGTGTTAAGTCGGATTCACAATCACTTTCATTGCTACTAATGTTATGTTTGCATGTTTTTACTTTTAAATTTTGCCTAACACTGAATCTTCAAATTCAAAATATGCCCAAATTTCTTCATTTGATGCTTGTACGGAGTTTTGTATGGCACTTTTAGATGGGACAGATATTTGTTCGTTTTCAAACTTTTTGTTGCGTAAAGCAGCATCTACAAATCCTGCGCTCCGTGATGACGTATTGTAATAACTAACAAAGAGAATAGTATAACCACTAGCTAAGCTTTTAAGTATTTGTAAAATAGTTCGTCTTTCAGCATTCTCGACATTTATAGCTACAAAGTTATAATGCGACGTAAAAGAAAAGTACAAATAAACAAATAAAGTAATTACAATATAATTTAATAATATTAATTTAGCTAAAAGAGTTGTCTATATAGACATTTCCCGAAAATTGTACCACTTTATTACTTTGATATTTAAAAAATTTCAACATAGAAATATGCAGTACAACGCTTAAAAAACACGGTTATAAGGACTATTTTAAAAATTACTTTGTAAAAAATTTGGGTTTTGATTTTTGCCATACCAAAACGTTTTTAACAACAACTTACTATTATTAAATAAAGAATACACTGACACATTAAATTAATATCGCCGTACAGTAAGTAACGATGGTATAAGTATAGAAATAAATTACAAACCAATCTTACCAGGACGTCGAACTGATAGGCATAACTGCCGTAATTCCCTACATACTTCTTTCTTGTCACTTCATTTTAATTAAGTGTTTTTTAGTAGTAAAGACATAAATGACAGTTGTGACTTTTTTTCTACATCAATAATGTAAGGTATACGCCTTTTATACTAAACATACGTCAATTACGCCTTTTCAATAAAATATATTTAAAATATACATGTGAATAAAAGTAATATCTCACAATGTGCCCTTTTCTTGTACTAAAACTTGCAATAGGGTGCAGTTGTGCCTTTTGGGCTTATGATATCTCTGTTTATATTATTACTAAAAATAAACAAAAAATTAGGCAGATAAATCTTATTTTCCTGATGCCGAATATATATATAACTCAATTTCGCAGAAAATGTTAGTTGTGCCTTTTTACCTTATGACGGCAGCATTGCTCTTTAAATACCTGAACTCAATGCCGCACTAACTAAATCAAGGAGAGCATCGTGCTTACAGTGGCACGCATGTTCCCCTACACAACGATGGGAATCTAGATAAGATTCTAGATAATTTTAAATTATATTGTATTGACTATTTGATTACTTAAAACATGTAGTATTTTTAAAGAAATATTCCACACTTAATAAAGAAAAAAGTACGTTTTTAGAAACGTATATAAATTTTAACGTAGCGGGACTTAAACCCACGGCTCTTGGAAACTGTGCAATTGCCCTGACAACTAAGACATGTGTTCTCATCAAGCTGCGTTGTAATTATATGTTAAAAATATATTGTTTATACGTTTACAACTTATATTGTTAGCATCTCTATAAGGAGATTAAAACAAATTTCCGCTACCTAAAGAATACAATTATAATCAAACTTAAGATTATAATTTTGAGAGAATGCTATTTATTAAATATTTTTTTTACATTTTTAAAGTCACGCATATAAGAATTTCGACGTAGCTTGATGAGAAAGTATGGCTTATCGGTCAGAGCACTTGGATGATTTCCAAGAGCTAAATTATAAGAATTAATAAATGTCGTTTTAGCAAAACATGTTCAGTATAGTGAGCAATTTAAATTCATACATACATCATCCTATCAGCTTTTCGATGTTTACTTTTGGACATAGGCCTCCTCTAAGAATCTCTGACCGGTACTGTGCTCCCTGCATCCAGTGGCTTCCTGCGATTTTGACCGGATCGTCGGGCCACCTGGTGGAAACCATCCTAGCGAGCGTCGTCCAGTTCCTGGTCGCCACTCCAGAAGCTTTCCATTTTAACGGCCATCGGTTTTCTTTGCTATTTATCTGGTTTACACACATTTCAGCTGAGCAATTCTTCGAGCTATGTAGCTTTTGTTCTTCTACGGATATCCTCATTTCTGATTTATTGACGTAGAGAAATACCTGGTAGCGTTGCTCTCTTCATTGCCCGCTGTTTCGCTTTGAGATGCATATTTAACTGCCACGTCTCGTTCTCATATTTTATACTACTACAGAGATTCTCGTCTGAAGTATTTTGGACGCGAAGATTTGTTGTGCTTCTCAAACGCTGCCCATCAGAGTTGGATTAGAAGAGAGATCTTTTTCTCGAAGTTAGACCTACCTAGCTGGACTATTAACAACTTCAAAAAGTGTTTCCAATACTAACTGGAGCAGGTACAACGTTGGCATTTAACATGGTTTTGATTTTGCCCATGGTTATATTGCATTGTGTTCAGGTCTTTTATGCCAGTAATAGGTGCAAATCCAAAAACCTGAGACTTTTCAACTCGAATTGCAAAATTGCTTCGAAGCTGTTGAAAATCTTAGTTGTGGAAGATCTAAACGACAAGGTAGTGGATATGTATATGTCTGTCGTAGTGTGAAGCTGAAAAATAAAAGTATAAGAAATATATTACTAAACAGATACAAAACATAATATTTCTTTGATTTGTATATAAACAAAAATATATAAAACAAGTAAATTGTTTTATAGGGTAATTGTTTGAAATAAAGTCTATCGTTTCTCAGCGGGATTACGGTTTGTGTCCATCAGACGAACAATAAATTACGTTAATTGTCAACGTTTTATTGGACAGGTGACGCCTACAGGGAAAACTAAATGAGGAGACGGGTTCCACAGAGATACAATTTGCTATTCTCGTAAATAAAATGAAATACAGAACATTTATCTGTATTCTGCTATTTGAATATTTAATAGTTTTAAATAAATCTTATTTAATAATATTCTATAACTTAAATAAGTTTTTTGAATATATTATTTAAGTTATTACCTTATAAAAAAAATTACTTTAATTGTAGTTTAATTTCAGGATTTTAGGTCAACGGAAGGTACTATTTGCAAAAGTTTAGTGTATAGATTTTTTTGAAAATTTCCATTATTTAGATATTTTCCTTTCTCCGAATTGTGAAAACTTTTTCTTGTCGAATTTCCCCTGTATGTACCAGATGTATGTTTATGTTTAAATTACGTGTGGAATTTCATACAAAATAGAAAAATAAAGCATACATAACGTAACTTTTGATTGTGTTAACATTAGAAGCTTAATTTTTCTGTACTCCAAAGGACATGCCTACTTTCTAGCTTACATACCTAATTGCTTACCTTCACATGATCTTGAGATCAAAGCCGACACTACAGACAAATGGACAACAGAGTGATCCTATAAGGGTTAAGTTTTTCTTTTAAGGTAGGGAATGTTAAAAATAAAAAATAAATAAAGATTCTATAAAAAACGTTTTGGAATATATATTCTTTTTATGACGTAAGCTGACGACGTTTAAAAGAAAACTTTATATATTATGATTTGAAACATTAAAGTAATAATAACGTTGTTAATAATAATAATCAGACATTAGTCTAAGGTCCCGTTATAACATTTCCTTTTTACATACCTATATGTAATTTAAAAATGTAACAAATCGTATGAATTGTTACGTACTATTATGGTTAATTAATGAGAAAATTATTCTTGAAAATATAAGAAGCAGTTATTTTGTATTTTTATCCCCTGTCTATGAGATAGCAAATTATCTGAAACTTTATTGTATTGATAACTTAATTCGGCAGAAAGTGGGGAACGGAGTGTCTTATGACACTAGGTTCCCTCTGCCTAAACTGCTGTGTGCGGGATACAGCGTGAAGTTGATTTATTTATTTATTTATTGTATTGAAATCGGTGAAACTGGCCCTAAACATTATTAAAGAGTTGTATTTAAGATTAATCAGTTCAAAAAACCAGCAGCATATTCCACAACATTTTACCTTTTTTATAGGTAGCCATAAATACAAGGCACGCATATCCAAAAATATTTGACATCGCCGCCCCAACATAGCTATAAACAGCAAAAGTTTGTACGGTGTAATAAAAAGTTAATACTTGGCGCAGACAGGGACGGGTTGGATTGCGCGTTACTTGCTACATTATAAACAAGCCTGCCTGTGACACCCTTCCTTTATGACCCCCTCTCGGTCGGGTGGCATGCATAATTAAATCTCCGCGGTCAAATTAGCAATTTGGACCCCAACAATAGGACATAGTTCAGTTTTAAGCGTCTTTATTGTCCAAACAAATTTATTCAGCCATTACTGTGTTCAATTAGCGCCGAGTACACACTATTCAGGGCATTTTATTTTTTGTCTTTGTTGGTACAGTCTCTCCCCGCTGTAATATAGAAATAAAAGGCCTTCAACGCTCTTCAGTTTTTATATTAAAGAATGAAATAATTAGGTTTACATTCAAACTTGACTTTGCTATAGAGATGGAATATGAAAAAAGTTTCTGGGGCAGCTTAATAATTATATACGAGGCCGCCATGAATATGGATTACCGACTTATTATATGCAATGAATAAAAATGTGCTGATGTATGACTCTCTGAATATGTGCTTTATTTTGCATTGATTGCGACTGGAACTCGAAAGGAAACAGCTCTTTAATTATTGTTTACTTTTAACAAAAGATTGTGGATCATATTTTATGCTGAGTTAAATAAATTATTAATTTAATAGTTATATTAATACGATAAAGTCGATAGAAATATACGGATTTGTGAATAATAGCATTATTATATTGTGGCATGAAGTAATAAAGTTGAAGTTTTGCATAATCCCCTAATATTTTGTCATATTTGGGGATTTCCATCGGGTTTAATAATGCAGTAGTTTAGTAAGTTGATGAAAATGCAGCGAGTAGCAGCGTGCGGTGCGCTGATAAAGGACTGGAAGCTTTTTCAATTTATCCTTTCTAGAAATTGGAAATATGATTCGAATTTAATTTAAAATAAACTATGAATTTTGGGTCGTATTTATATTTTAATTAATCACAACCGAGTCATGTCTTGATACTCTTCTTTTATCCGAAACAGTATCTCCGCAAGGAACCTAGAATTAATTTAAACTTTGCATTTAATCTTGTTGGCTGGTGAAACTTTCGCAAAGTGAGATAAAATATCTCCTAAAATAGCAGAGTTCTCAACATTATCAAAGATAACGTGAGTTTAGATACGATTACAAAGACGTAGCTCGGTCAATAAAAAAATATTTTATTTTTTTGTTCAATATTGCAATTTTTGTTGTAATAATGAATATCATAAAAATTATTATTTAATTTATACATTAATATTACTACGAGAAGGCGGAGGAAAAATTGTGGCGGTCGTAGCGCAGTCAGACAGCCTATGACTGTAAATACGATGGTTGTGGGTTCCAACCACTTCCACTCGGGGTAGGGATTTTACTCGTATTAAAATGATTTCAAATTCGGCAACAAAATACACAAAGGAACGGATCGTCATTATACTAGGTTCCCTGCCTACTCTGTTAAAAAAAAAGAAAAAGCGTAAAACTGCTTTTTTACTACATGAGAATAAAATTCACAATTTTATTCTTTATACTCGTTGCAATATATGAGCCATGAATTCTTGCATGTTTCGTGATCGTTTGTCTTCTGCAGCAAATGGAATAAGTTAGAGTTAAGTGAAAATAAATACTAAAATACTTCCCATCTTCAACAGCAATCGATATTATTTAAAATAGACATTCGTATTCAATATTTACTATTACTTAGTATCTCGTTGCAGACGCTTGTTGTTTATATACATATTAATTAGACTTTAAAATGAAAGAAAAATAATTGGAATAGTAAATATAATTATATATATTATCACTTATGTTATTTTTTCTATCCTTTATCATGATAGTCATTTATTTTTCATTTTTTTATGTGTAAAAAAACCAAGTTTAATTGTAAAACACCAGTCAAATGCGAATCGGAATCACCCACAGAGCGTTCCGCATCAATTTCAGGATTGTAGACCACGGGAAGTACAATCTATAAAAATTGACAAACTTAAGTTTGCGTAGCACTCATTTTGTGTGAAATGAACTACTAATATAATTTTATAATGTTTTTTTTTTTTTCAATGAAATACATTTTAATTTTTCGGATTTTCCTCTTTACTTGTATTGTTCGTGCCAAATTTCATAATTGTAGGTTCACGGTGAGTAGTGTCATTTTTTATGAAATTCTTTATAGGTATATAGAATTTCATAAAAAAGGCACTAACTAAACTATGCGTAAATGCTCGTACGTTCTGATTGCGCGTTGACTTAGAAGCTTAATATTTTCTGTACTCCAAGAAACCATGGAACTAAATATTAGATATTAGTTTCCGTTTCATAGCTTCACGCGATCTTGAGGTAAATGGTATTGATAGACGGACAGACAGACGACAAAGCGATCCTATAGGGGTTCCGTTTTTTCTTTTGAGATTCGTATACATTTGTTAATGTAGAGAATACCTAAAACTTGTAAGTAAATAACATATACTATAATCTTGGAATTAGATACGATCGGGTATAAATATTCTTTTAGTTTGTTGAAGGTATAAAGGTATACTTTGATCTGGTGAGAAAGCAGAATTCGAGGCGTCTGACCGAGCGTAAAGAACTTTGTTTGGGTCTTAAATTAATAAATATCTCTTTGTATATCATATCAATAGAAAAATAAACATTCACAAAATAAAGTATTACTACAGAAAAATCCCACTTGAAAACTCTTATTATTTTTAATGGTGGCTCCACGCAGACAGGAGTGGATAAATTGGCTTTAAAAATAACAAACTGCTATGTATGCATGATATGTGCTCCCAGTTCGTCGACTTCAAGTGTACTTCATAAGGAATGTCGAATTAATTTTGAATTCTGGCTATATTATGTACTGTGACTCTATGTGGAAAATTAAATAGATAGCCAAGACTGATCTTATGTGAAAAGTAACAAAGACTTTTCTTTTACCCAACTGTGCGACTTAAAGGTTACATGCTTAATAATCTATGAAAGTATGTGTATATGTTTTATGTATATTGGTTCCTATGTAGCGTTGTAGAGATCAAATGGGCTTACTGTATTTGATGTTTCAATAATCAAAATCTATCACAGTGACAAACAGACGTATTTTTTTCAAAATAAAAAAAAATACGAATTATATCAAGTGGGGTATCGTTGATATTAGAATATAAAGGTTAAAGTTCCTTTGATCATTTCTCCTTTTAAGTAACAGTTTAGGTTTAGGATACATAACGATCAAAAGCTGTGTACTTACTATTCTCGCAAATTTTCGTATATATTAGTATAGGAGTATCGTGGTCCCCGCAGGTGTCGTGGTCGTCTTTGTTATTTGTTATTAAAAATCACGCTACCCCGAGATTTTTTTAAAACGGAATGTTAAATTTTAAAAAAAATCAGCTTTACGCTGTATCATGTACTCAGCAGGGTAGAGAGAACCTAGTGTTAAGACACTCCGTTTCTAACATTCCGCCAATTCCCAATTCCCAATTTTGGAGTCATTGCGTGCTGAATAGTGGAACTCAACGCCGCGCTTTGCCTCGAGCGATGAAATGGAAATATAAATCAAATCAAATTATATAATAATTTATAACTGTCGGTTTGTACATCTTGGAAAGAACATCAAAATAAAAATCGTTTTTTTTAAACTAAATTTTAACAAACACTTTTAGGGGCTGTTGTAACTGATATCCCAAACACCTTTTAAAATATTATTTAATATTTAATGCCTTGGCTCGTGATGTGTCTAGTGGTTAGAACTTATAGTTGTGATCGTGAAGAACCCAAAATCTTTTAGAGATTCAGAGGTAACAGTGTTAAGAATTTCATATTATGCCATTAGAAGGTATCGCTTTAATAAGATATTTGCCATCAGAAGTTGTTCTTGTGTCAGTTATTTAGATAACTGTAGACTCGACAATATAACATTGTCATAACTCGAAGCTCGTCCGAAGATAAGCCAAGAGTGCGTCCTATCTTCCTCTCCACTATAACTGCGAACTAGTTATAATAAAAGGAAGAAAGAGTACGGGCCCCGCCCCGCCCCTACACCGTGAGTTCCGACCAGACCGTGGCTTTACAGTCATCGTTGAACCCTCCGGGACATTTGTGTGTGATCTTTCCGAAGGTACTTTTACGCTTGTTTATATTAAGATTGTATTAGAATAGTGATTCGTGATGTTGATTGATTTGTGAGATCAATATAAGTCGTTGGAACGAACGCACTACCGCTAGGCGGCCGATATGTTAAATAAACGCACGGCACACACCTCACAGTCGTGTCTCGAACCGTAGGCGGACACTACTACATACACCAGAGTTCCAGGACATAAAATAGCACCACACACCCGTATGAAGGCGGACACTACTACATACACCGGAGCTGGGACATAAAATAGCACCACACACCTACTACTCGTATACCAAGTCATAGACGTGGTATATAATATATCAATGACCAACGCCATACAAACATAGCTTACGTACCGCGAGCATACTGCGAGACGGCATCAGCCACGACATAGTTAATGTCGCTATAACAGTTCGCATAAGCCCATCACGTCAGCCTTCGCGACGTCAAGCAACATTCAATATTATAATATGGATCAAAGATCCACAATATGTGTCGCTCCTACACATATATTGCCTTTATAAGAAATTCGATCCTAAAAGATCGTGCCACCATCATAGGCTTCGAATTATTATAGTATATTTATAATATACTTGGTACGAGTCTTTATGTGCATCATATTTATTAGTACCGTAGTACTTAAGAGTTCGACTCGACCGCTGCCTTCCGAGCATCACCACCACCTATATATACGAAACGACGGTCGCGACACTCGGGACGAGAATACACGAACGCGTCTCGATTAATAAAATATTTAAAATATATAGTTTTTATTATTCATATTTAACTATGTTATTTATGTATATTGCCATGCATATTTTATTTTATTTATTTATTTATTTTTAACTTATACCATAGGTACATACTGTTACACTGTGTGGAAAAAAAATGGGTGATTTTTTCTTAATTTTTTACTTAAATTAATATAAAGATCCTTTACGAAGTTAAAGAACGTCATAGTAGTTAGACAAATGTATATTGTTACTTGATTTTTTTTTGATTCAAATGTATTTCACATTAACCTTTTAATGCTTGGAAATGAGATGTTTAATATCGGAAAAATATACTCTTAACTAGGGAATAACATCACTATATCCATGAAATGCAATAATTTGTCCAGTAAATAAACCATTTAAAAATGTTGAATATAAATCGATTACACATATATATTCTATAAAATGGTTATTACAGTCAGTTGAATCTATCTACAAATATTTATAATGCATACCTGTTGCCTTGGTTATATGCCAGTTAATTTGAATCTGAAGCGAGCTAGACGTTATCAACGGCATGCAGCAAGCAGACGCTCTTGGTGTATGTTTGAATGGATTTCTGCTAAGCTTAAAGATTTTAGCATTCGACAGTATGTTTGTATAGATATTAATTATATATATATATATATATATATATATATATATATATATATATATATATATATATATATATATATATACCGCTACACTACCGCTAGGCGGCCGATATGTTAAATAAACGCACGGCACACACCTCACAGTCGTGTCTCGAACCGTAGGCGGACACTACTACATACACCAGAGTTCCAGGACATAAAATAGCACCACACCCCGTATGAAGGCGGACACTACTACATACACCGGAGCTGGGACATAAAATAGCACCACACACCTACTACTCGTATACCAAGTCATAGACGTGGTATATAATATATCAATGACCAACGCCATACAAACATAGCTTACGTACCGCGAGCATACTGCGAGACGGCATCAGCCACGACATAGTTAATGTCGCTATAACAGTTCGCATAAGCCCATCACGTCAGCCTTCGCGACGTCAAGCAACATTCAATATTATAATATGGATCAAAGATCCACAATATGTGTCGCTCCTACACATATATTGCCTTTATAAGAAATTCGATCCTAAAAGATCGTGCCACCATCATAGGCTTCGAATTATTATAGTATATTTATAATATACTTGGTACGAGTCTTTATGTGCATCATATTTATTAGTACCGTAGTACTTAAGAGTTCGACTCGACCGCTGCCTTCCGAGCATCACCACCACCTATATATACGAAACGACGGTCGCGACACTCGGGACGAGAATACACGAACGCGTCTCGATTAATATGATATTTAAAATATATAGTTTTTATTATTCATATTTAACTATGTTATTTATGTATATTGCCATGCATATTTTATTTTATTTATTTATTTATTTTTAACTTATACCATAGGTACATACTGTTACACTGTGTGGAAAAAAATGGGTGATTTTTTTCTTAATTTTTTACTTAAATTAATATAAAGATCCTTTACGAAGTTAAAGAACGTCATAGTAGTTAGACAAATGTATATTGTTACTTGATTTTTTTTTGATTCAAATGTATTTCACATTAACCTTTTAATGCTTGGAAATGAGATGTTTAATATCGGAAAAATATACTCTTAACTAGGGAATAACATCACCATATCCATGAAATGCAATAATTTGTCCAGTAAATAAACCATTTAAAAATGATGAATATAAATCGATTACACATATATATTCTATAAAATGGTTATTACAGTCAGTTGAATCTATCTACAAATATTTATAATGCATACCTGTTGCCTTGGTTATATGCCAGTTAATTTGAATCTGAAGCGAGCTAGACGTTATCAACGGCATGCAGCAAGCAGACGCTCTTGGTGTATGTTTGAATGGATTTCTGCTAAGCTTAAAGATTTTAGCATTCGACAGTATGTTTGTATAGATATTAATTATATATATATATATATATATATATATATATATATATATATATATATATATATATATATATATATATATATATATATATATATATATATATATATTTACAATTCATATTGCATTTGAATTTACAGCTTATTTACATATTCTGATACCGTCCAGTTCGGAATATCGAAATATAGTTTAGCTTAAAGGCTTTAGTTTCTCTTTAGCTGAAATTAAAATAATAATTCATATTATTATTTTAATTTCAGCTAAAGAGATATAATAATTTTGTGATTCGCTTACATTATATATTTTAATTAAAATCAATTTTTACCAGTTCAAAAGTTATACATTTTTCGACTGATCTAAGTCCGTGTGCTAAATTTCGGCTGATGGGAAAGTATGCTCTTTTAATTAAGAACAAAAAAAATTAAAACCGATCCTCAAATTACGAAAAAAATTACGGACATATAAAAAAATGTCGAATATAGAACCTTCTTTTTGAAAAGAAGTTGGTTAATTACCCATATCTATCCTCATATTTTGTATAATAGTTAAACAGAACGAAAATCTACAGACGTAAAACCCAGTATTATAAGGAAAACTTTGCCATTGTTACATTTGAGCCAGGGGTCGTTGCATTGTTCGAGTTATATTAAACCGGGAGTTTTATACCTCAAAGGATTATTGTAAATTGCGGTTGCGGGTTGGTAGCTATCTTATGTATGATATTCTGAAATGAATGTAGTTGCCCCTTATTCATTACTAATAAAATACGTTTTATTATTATATCCTTATATAAAATAGAGCACGATAAAACTTTATTTTTATGTTTCTTAGATAGGTTATAAAAATGTATAAGATTTTTGATTGTATAAAACAATATTTTGTTCTCGTACTAAAATTATTTTGTAAAGTTCGTGTCGAAGCAGAAGTTGGTATTGGAACAGCAACCGTAAATTGATATAGAAACAAGGCCAGAACCAATGAAGTATTGACTACATGTAATTTGGAAAAAAAAATATTATAATTTTTTTTCCTATCTGGAATTAGCAAGTAAATAATATAAGAGAAAAAACTCAAATGTATGTGCATTTAGGTACGCCTCTACTGTCAAAGCTCTTTACCAATCAAAAAAATTATCAAAGCAAATTTTTGTAGAGTAGTATATTAAAATACAATAATTTACGTAAACGCAAAAAACAAAATGTAACAGTTATTAATATGATTTCAGATACATATATGTTAAATTATGAATAATAGTGAAAATAGAATTTGTTTATTTAGGCTTTTGTTGACTGCGCATATAATAATGCATAATATTATGTAGTATGCTATTTCCATACATTGCTCAAAGCAAGCGAATTCATGAATTTCTAAGGCTCCAGTGAATTGGCCTCGTCGGCTTTCAGGTGTGCAAATCTTGTATCCAACAGACGGTAATTCCGATAATAGTGATATTTGTTTATTTTGCTTCTATTGGAAAGGTTTATGATAAAAACCGCAACGATTTTTTTATACGTTCACACTATATCCTGCATAAAGCAGCGTAGGCAGAGGAAACCTAGGATTAAGAACCTCCGTGCCTCACATTCCTTCGAATTTTTGAGCGCTGCGCCACGACGGTTTCTCATCCACGCAATGAAATGATTATATTTTCTGTTAAAACAAACTTGAAATATTATATTAATTTCGTAATTGTGATTTTGTGTTTTATCTTCCTTCCCTTGTAAAAAGTACTAAGTAAAATAGGCAGATATGAACAGGTTGACGTGGAGGCATCTCTCACATTTGTTATTTATGATTAAAAATATCCAACATCTCATCCACGCAATGAAATGATTATATTTTCTGTTAAAACAAACTTGAAATATTATATTAATTTCGTAATTGTGATTTTGTGTTTTATATTCCTTCCCTTGTAAAAAGTATTAAGTAAAATAGGCCGATAGGAACAGGTTGACGTGGAGGCATCTCTCACATTTGTTATTTATGATTAAAAATATCCAACAACAAAATTTTGTCTCCGGAATGTAATATCATAAAATGTACATTTTGCGGGATTACTAATATTATTTTGGTTAAGGTTAAAATTATTGTTAAGATGTGAAGAGGAATGGAAAATTAATAATATGTGGTGATCCAAGATTCAAGTTATGGACACGTGAATGTTTAGGGATTCTAAGCTGGAGACAGACCACTATCTAATCGTTGCTAGAATAAGGGAGGGGGTTGGCGCAGCTACACGAGGTGTACTAAACATAAAACCAAAATAGACTTTAGCAAAAAGCGCGACGAATGGTTGGATGATGGAGTACTAGATGCTGTAGAAAGAATAAAGAAGAATGTAGAAAGAAAGAAGAAAGCATGACAGAATTATAAAGCCCACTATAAATAATAATAAAATTATGAGAGAGATAAAAATGAAAGAGTTAGCTGATGGCGAAATCAGTATAAAAGAAGTTGAGAGTGCAATACGATATCTGAAATGTGACAAGGCAGCGGGAGCAGATCGAGCTACTATCGAGATGATCAAATATGCCATGCCAAGCGTTTTGGACTTGTTCTTGTTTTTGTGTAATTTATGATGAAAATCAGGGTAGGTCCCACCCAGACCAGAGGTGCAGTCATAGTGCCTTTGTATAAAGGCATATAGGGCTATCAGTTTGATTAGCAAAAAATGCAAAAGAGGAAATGTACGATCACGGAAAAATTCTTGTCTGTTAACGAAGAATTTTTCTGTGTTTTTGTGGACTTGGAAATTATTGGAGATACTACCCCGGTATAATGTGAGCGGACCCGGTTACTATCTAATCGCGTGTTAAACAAAGATGCGTCAGGTCAGCTTTGTTGTTCAATTTGGATAGTTGTCTCCAAGGAGTGAAACAAAGTGACATGGGAGTGAAAGTAGGTGACTTGAATGTAAATTGTCTGCTGTACGCAGATGAGGTAGTGTTCATTGCATCATCATCATCATCAGTTTTGTTTACATTGATAAGACTTCGAAACGTCACCACAGCTGCACGTTTGGCCGTACACAATGCAGTGTTAGTACTGACACTGTTATATGACAGAGAAACTTGGGTATTACAGAAGAAAAATGAAAGAAAGTTGAATGCTGTGGAGATGCGATCTCTTCGTAGGATGTGCGGAGTTAGCTTAGCTAATCGAATCTGCAATGAAGAAATATATAGAATGACAGCTAGTAGCGAGGATGTCAAAATGAGAAAAAAAACATGCACAGCTGGTTTGGGTACGTCGAAAGAATGAGTGATGAAAGAATGGTAAAAAATATTTATGATGGAAAGGTGAGCGGTAGAAGGAGACCTCGGTTTACCTTCTAAAACACAGTACCAAAGATACTGGAGGAAGATCACGTAAAAAGCATAAGAAACCCTGGAGGTCATGTATGAAAAGGATGATGACAGTAGACGAGGCGAAAGAAGTATGAAAGAAATAAAGAAGTATAGCGTGAAGCTAAGTTAAGTTTTAAGTTTAAAAAAAAATAAACCTTCTAAAGCAAATTTTTAAATTCGATGCAAAATTAAAGCCTATAAGATATTTCCTGTGAACCTTGAATTATGAAATTTACCATTTAGTCCAGAACATACAGTACAGGTCTAGGAAAAAATTTAATAAGTGGCAATTTATATTATACCACAAAAAAACTATTACAAGCTTATACTTGTTCTTTATTTCATACAAAATGAGTGCATACTGAGTGTGTACTCCATATGAGTGTCCACTATCCGTTTGTATTCCAGACATTGTCGTGTTGTGTCGTGTCGAGCTGCTTCATTTTACCAGGGCGGAAAAATGTTGATAATTTAAATTCCCAAGTATGCTTGGGAATTCGGAATTGATATTTTTCTTTAAAACATAATGCAGACCGCGCATTTCATCATCTATTCTCATAGTCAACCGGAATCACAATAATAAATAATAAATATTTCAAATGATGACGACGTCTGCTTGCGGTAGTTATTTTTCAGGCAACTCAAATGTGTAATAGTATTGAGAAAAAAAATACCTTTAATTTGATATATAATTCATTCATTTTCAAAAAAACACATGAGTGCAAATTATCAACATTAAGTGACCTGTTTAAAACTGGCTACACTACAGTTGCGATAGACTGAGAGATGACAAACATTGTTTTTCGAATTCCTTATGCGATTTTTCTTTCACCTTTTGAAAGGACGGAGGAAAGGTGTATTCACATATAACACATATAAATACAATTTTTCACCAAAAACGCATTACCTATATACAGAGTGTTTTTGTCAGCACAACTTTAAATGAAACCACAGTTTTAACTACTCTATAGAAACCTAATATAATTAAAAAAAATGTTTTTTTTCCCAAAAATAAAAAAGTGATTTTTTCAAACAAAAAAAATAATATAATTATCGTCGTAAAATAAAACGCCATTTTTCAAGAACGACGCACGCAGACATAAACCTTTCAAAGGGAAACCGCTGTATAGGCCTATACGCCTCATTCCGAAACCGAGTTGTAGGTTATGTTTATTATAGAAAATTGGTAATTACGTAAAATAGAACAAGATATATCCCTTTCTCGTTCTGGTATGGTTTTTGAAAATTAAAATGGCAGAGCGGCAATGTTTAGTAGTATTTTTTAGTAGTTGGTGTTTACGTCATTGGTGCATTTATTCGTTACTGCGTCATAAGTAATGTATAAAAATCGTGAAATGAAAAATATCTTGAAATAACGTCTAAATCTACTTCTACATATATTGTGTATTCTTGATTATTTTGTTTATATATGAGATTGAAAGATTTTACCCTATAATGCTGCTTCTGTAAAGAGAGCGCGGACGCTATCACTCTGTATAATGGTCGAGGTCGTGGTAGCGCAGGGGCACAAGCGTGTGACTGTAACAGTTGTGGGATCGATTCCCACTCAGGGTAATGAATTATTATTTATTAATATTTTCATTACTTCGCTTTAGTACCAAAGCAAAACGAGCCGTGTTGTGTACCACTACACGCAACGCCTCGAAAAATTAGGTGGAGAGTTGGGAACGGAGTGTTTTAACACTAGGTACCCTCTACCTACCTTGCTATATGCAAGATATAGCATAAGGCTGAACAAAAAATATATATTGTGGTTATGAGCCCATTAAAAAAACTCAAGTCACGTTTAGTATTCATATGAATGTAAAATATATTTTTTTCCAACAATAATTAACTTTTATGCGGTTCTAGTATAAAAGTTTAAAACAACAAAGATTAAATGGCTTTTATATAGAGCACGATAACAATATGAAATATCAATGGCATACAATAGAACATATTTCATATGCAGATATCAATAACTGTATAAATTCGACCATATTGAGATCCTATCAGCTTTGTGCGCGTGATATAATGGATACCAATGCAGCAAAGCTATAGGATTTTAATTAAAACTACCACAATGCCGTTATGGTTTCCATTAGTGTCTGGCAATAATTATGATATACTAAGTAAATTGACACGAAATCTACGCATTATGTAGTGAAGGTTATATTGTAAAGCTAAAATTGATCAATATTTTTGACACGGCAATTTTTTAGGATTAAGCCAAGCTTTACTTTGTAAATTGTAAAAAAATCAGCTTCTTTTTCAGTTTCAGATATTTGCTCGAGTGTGGATCGATCGATTTTAAAGGTCGGCAACAAACCTGCCGAAGACCGAAGACCCGAAGAGATGAAATATTTCATTCATTTGCCTCCAAAATTAGGCTTAAAGTGGGGAACGGAGTGTCTTAACACTAGGTTCTCTCTACCTACCCTACTGCGTGCGGCATACAGCGTGAATCTGAATTCATAATAATATATATATCTACTTATATATGGACAAATTTAAACAAAAAATTAAATATAGATATTAATATTATCATTACTTTAAAGTAAAGAATGTTATAGAATAATAAATTAAATTGTAGATATTTATTTATATACTTATTTACTATCCGTTATTTTTTTAATCTGTCAAACTAATGCAATACCGTATAAATTGTTCACTCGATTTTAAGCCGCATGCATAGGGCTTGGTACCGACCTCAAGCACATCTGTAGAAATAATAATATTGTCTTATTATTAAGTAATTTTTTGTTTTTTAGTTCTTGAAGTCGGTTTTTTACGAAGCTTTTATGTATTTTTTACTTCACGTTTTATCTATAGCACGGTATTCCGATCCTCCGAAACCTTTATGTCAGGGCAAATAAGATTTATTCGGTATTTTTGTATAATTATAACAACTCTTACAAAAGTATATGATAATTATACAGCAAATAAGCAAAATATATTGTAAAATTTATTAATCTGAAGGCATTTTTCGAAGGCTGCTTTTAGTCTGATGAAAGTTGGTGTACGCGAAGTCCCTCGTGTCATATAAGTCCATTAAGCAAATGGACGCAGAAATGTGAACTCGTTTTTAATTTGTCATGCAAATACTGTTTGTAAAATATTTAATAACTTATTGTTATTGAGTAAATACATAAAAAAATATAACAAGACTTATTCGACGATTTTTGGTGTATAAATATACAGTAATGTCATTAAATAACGATTTAGCAGGAACAAAAGTGAAACTCCATTATTTCTGAAAATGAATCGTAGTTCATCCATTATAATAATAATCATTGAGCCCGCAAAAGTTTTTTTAAAATTTCAATTTGAAATTAATAAAAACAATCTGAAGCAACTATTTTAACCGGATTAATCACGTATATTTAAGATTATACATTTTGGAAACCCGACGTTTCGAACACTTTGCAGTAGTCAAACTATGGTGTATACAAGCTAGATTGTGACTGTGGCTTATTTTACATCGCTTAAACAAAGAGAAGCATCGGTGTTAGGATGAAGGAACACATCTCCGATATCAAGAATGGGCATGTATCGAAGTTAGCTGGTGACATTAGGTTTATAAACCCCAAATCCTCGGTAAGAAAAACAGATACATTCCTAGAATGATCCGCGAGCCTATTGAAATACAAAAACATCCAAATTTCAATAGAGAGGATGGCTGGAAACTTTCGACCACCTGGGACCCACTCATAAAATCATTGAAGTCTCAAACCCACCATACCAGAGGGCAAGATACTATCAGCTCATTCTGCAGGTGTCCAGGGCAGTACGAGGCAATTAAGGAATCGTTGGCGGTAGTTTGATATAATAATTATGTCAACTGACAGACCAATGCCACCTCAGTCTACCCGTGCCCATGGACTACTGCAAAGTGTTCGAAACGTCGGGTTTCCAAAATGTATAATCTTAAATATACGCGATTAATCCGGTTAAAATAGTTTCATTTAAAATGTGTAATAATTCAAAAAAAGTCACTATTAAATAAATGTAATTTAAGATATCATTGTTTGTTGAGGGTACTCTTTATAAATAACACCTTTGTTCCGATAGGGTGTGTAAATTATTTGTTATTAATAATTGAAAGTTATTATTTTATTATAACGGGAATTATATTAAATTGGAAACCACACAATCTTTGTGTATTTTTGTGCCTTTGTATTAGTCATTTAATACTAGGCGATTGTCGGTTAGCTTCTTCTTGAGTAGAAAAAATTAAAGAAATTACAATGTAATTTCAAAATGTTCATGAAAAGTTATGTTTGTTTGGTGTTTTATTCTTATTAATAATAAACTGTCATCGTCAGTCTAGCTCCTCTCATCAAACATTAATGATATAATCATTACATTCACTGTAGCAAGCAATGGAGATGGTAGAATGGTGGCTTAATTTTCGTACTAAGACTAAAATCTCTTTGACCTCCTGAAATGTAAGTGTGACTTGAATTATGCAAATATACCTTTATATGACACGATAACTAAAATTATGTAGACAAATCGTCGCTTTGGTGGTGAAGAGAATTAAGCAACAACTTTAGTCAAAGTTGGCTTGACTCTCTTCACTACTTCAGTGATGAAATTTAGATTTGGAATTTAATTTTAGGTATACATATATACAAAACACTTACAGTTAGTATTTTGTTTACCATTTGCCTTTAATATGCTATAAATATCTATCAACAATGAAAATAATCAAAATGAGAGCTTTTCCTTTTTTTATTAACAATAAACAATAAATGGACAAAGTAATTAAGGTTTACTTTAGTACTGCGTAGAAGCCAAAAATGTTTCTTCAAATTGAATATAATATGGTTCCCGTGATTGTTTAGTTATTTCGTAAGCAGAGCTGAGTATGAAGCCCACTCGAAGGGAACTTTTAAATTGCGTTTCCGCTTTCCCTAACTTATTTACTTCTTATAAGGAGAAACAAAATATAATTCCACTTTTCAGGTCAAAAGATAATGGCCTTTGATAACAGTCTGAAAAAGCTTTCCGCTGTTTTGTTTCTTTTATCTTGGAGTTTACGTGGACTTTCCGCAAAAATTATAACTTGCAAGATTAAATAAGAAGTTTTAATAAATTGCCTTGGGTTAGCTAAGATTAGAGTTTGGGCGAAATCTAATTTTTCTGTTTAGTCTTTTATTCATTCGGGGTACAATATGAATCAACAACTCTTCACTGCATTTAACTCTTTGTGACTTGTGCAACTTAATCACGTTTTATAAAAATTTGTAGACATACTTTTTTAAATATAAATAAATTATATGTGCCGTCGTGGCGCAGCGACACAGATTATGACTGTAATCGCGAAAGTTGAGGGTCCAATTCCCACTTGGGGGAATAAATTATTTTCATCTCCTCGCTCTGGCAACAAAATAAGGCGCGGCGTTGAGTTGAGGAAGGCGGTGAACGCAGTGCCTTATCATTTTTTACGTTTAGGTTACAGCCAAGATGACAAAAAAAACCGTATAAGTTACATTTCAACCTTACATTTCCGTTGTAGCTGTTGTGTTTAGTTTTAACTAAAGAACCTTATCTACATATAGCTTATATATGTGTAAATTTAAAAAGATTTAAACAGTGATCTTCACTCTAAAAATGTATGTCAAATATAATAATATGTCAAATCCATGACAAATGTAAGTAAAAGTCTTTCTAAAATACAGCTAAGTATACACATATGTTTACTAACAGTCTGAAACAAAACTATAATATGTAGGCGGAATGGAAATAAGAACGTTGTTCGCGTTTGAATTTATGACGCACATTATGGTTGCAATTTCCGTTAGTGCACTTGCATTTACAAAATAAACAAATAGTAGCACTAATCAATATATGTGGAATAAATTTGGTTGATATTAAACACCCTATAGTGTAAGGTGTGTAATAATAAAAAGATCCATAGTATCGTATATGTCATTTCATACAAAAGCCTAATAAGAAATCTATACTTATAATAAATCTGTAGAAAAATCGTTTCTATACATTGTAAATATTTAAAAAAAAAATTGCCAGGGTGTTAAAGGATAATTAACATAATCCATTTCCAACATTTTTGGATTTTTTGTCTGTTTGTCTGTTTGTCTGTTTATGTGAACACGTATCACGTAAAAAGTACACAATAAATTTAAGCAATTTTTATACATAAAAAATACAAATAAATCAAGGTAGGTTTTAGTGTTTATTTCATTGTAATTGCTTCACTCTATCAAAAGATATAAGTATTTAAGTTTTCAAGACGTTAATATTTGAGATAGTAAAAAAGGTACTAACGAATGTTTCATACACGTAAAGCTATCACTAATTGCGATGGGATCTATAGATAATAGATGGCGCTGTAAAATAAATTATCAAAAAATAATGTACTTAAAGTATTAAAGATATTTATATTTAAAAAAAAAAAGAAAGATACGCAATGATATCTATTGACTACATATCATAATGAATGTTATTATATTGTTGAGTTATTATCTGCTTAACGTTAATGACGTCGTGTAAGTGTAATCTATACTTATAATAAATTTAACATAAACATAGTAGTATATTTCTAACAATGTTCGAATGGTTATAGTTCAATTGTATGTCCAAAAGAACGACTTTAGAAACGTCTTATTTATTTGACTGTTGATAAATTTACGAATTTTTAAAGTACAATTGTTCATAGTACTAACTACAAAGTAAACTAAATTAAACTGTTGGTGAAGATTACCTTCGTAACAGTCTAGCTTAATTCGTAATTATGTTAAATAACAATGATAATGACTTGATGAATGACTTGATATTCAAAGAAATATTTTGAATAGGTTCTTCAGTCCGTTTGTTCGTTTATCTTATTCATATTTTTTTAAGAAACGTATAAAATATTTAACTTTTGGGATCAACCTCTAAAAAATTGTGTCTCGAGAAAAAAATGCTCTGACACTGTTTATAAAAATATCCCGCAGTATTATTTCATAACTTACAAGCGACACGTACCGACATTGCACTATTGCACCTGTATGTTGCATGTATGTATGTGCCAAGGGTATTTTAGGGTACATACCACAAAATTCTTATAAAATAACTTTGTTGTTTGTCCGTCTGTCCGTCTGTCAAGACTATTTTGTACAAGATCGGTTAAAGATTAAATACCTCAATGTTCAAGTCTATATTCCCTTAGAGCACAAAAAATCTATCTTCTAAATCATCGCAATCAAATGACGATGAAATATGAGGGTTTATGCTTCGTTTTTTGTCGCATTTTCTATCATAACTATAGGATAATTCCCGTTGATATACAATTACGAAATTTGTTAAGAAGTTAAAATTTACGGCACGTATAAAGGAAAATTACAAAATTATTTTTCAAAAATTGAATATTTATTGTATTTGTGTCATAGAAAAAAATCATTAGGTACAAATTTTAATCTGTACTTAATTTAATACAAAATGACAACTTAATTAGTTATTCTTTTGGTGCTTTTGGTGTATATATTCATGAAACTGGTACAAAACTCTCGGGGCATGAGTACGACTTGAACTTGACCGAAAATTTTGATTAGTTTATAGATTATATAAAAATGCCTAAAAACGTGCTTTCTATGTATATTCTATATACCAATTATATATTCAACTAATAATATATGTTACCAATTTAAAAACTATTCAGGAGCTAATATAAGTTATTTTACAAAGAATATCGTGAGTACTTATCCAAATCAATTAATTAATAATTAAGGCTGTTTGTAATATCTATATTTCTTAAATGAATAATCATGTAATTCAAAGCTGCGAGCAAGCCGCTAGTATATAATATATTTCACAACTTAGTATGTCTTATTTTTATTTTAACAATTTTAAATCTTTTTAATGCATTATTCAAAAAAAAATATTGAGCCTCTACTCTATATAAAGTACACATGTGACGTATGTGTGCTATAACAAAAATAAAAAGAAATTTAAATTGAACTCTCTAAATCTATGCATTACACAATACAAGTGCATGTAAAGATATGTATTTTTTTTATTTTTCTCATATCTCTAGTGAAGTAAGTAAACAGAACAGAAACCGATAGATTATATATACATATGTATATTGACTATTATTTATGTTATTCATATATGTATTCGGAACGTGTAGAGGTATGGCGGGAATATATTAAACGATCGCAGCGCATGCCGCGGCACAAATATGCAACAACAGGGGCCTAGAGGGATTTATCAATTTTATTTTCAAAATAGGGTATTGTTGTTGTTGTACTGAAAACTCCTAAAATAACAGCAGAAATAGTTAATGGATTTTTTTTATTTTCCTAATGCGGCCTGGAAATTGGACTAAAGATTTAATATCCAATATTGGACATAATTTTAAATTATAATACTAATTAAATCAATTTTATACGCACTGCATTTCTTAGGATTTAATACTTATTTATTATAAATTTATGTTTATATTAAGCAATTGTCATTCACTATTTAGCATAAGCCCATATAGTTGCGATTGCGAGATGGCGCTACTTTGGTGCACGTTTTTAATGTCACCTACATTGTTTAAAAAAATTACTCTGTCATGAACAGAAAATATTATTGGCATAACTTAAAATTATTTATATTTACTCTGATATAAAAGAGTTTATTATTAACTGCCCAAATATTCTATAAAAATTAAAATTATACCAATATAATAAAAAATCTAGATTTTCGGCTTATGATATACAAAATATTCCTGTATGTCACAGAATATGATATATCAGAAATAAAGTAACCAGGGCCTAAAATAAAATCTATTTCTAGCTAATGAAGTACTTACATTTTCCCAAAAATAATAAATAAATAGCATAATTCTATCATGCCAACAAATAATCAATGAAATCAAGCAAACAAAATACTAACAGTGACCAAATAAATGCTATAAAATGCAAAATATATATTTTTAAATAAAGTAATGTACAATTCAGAATGTGGGACAGTGACTATTATGAAAATTCCGTGACAAAAACGAACAATTTGTGCTATATCTACACTGTCAGTTTAAAAACATAATCACAAAGAATAAAACGCTAAATTTTGCCGTATTCGAAGCGATATTTTATTGGGTAAACAAAAATTAAATCTCAACAATTTCAAATAACATTTTATTTAGTGTAAAACAATACAGATACAATCATAATTAAGCAATCTTTCCTAAATACACTTATATAATTTTATATAAATAATTCAACACTAGAGTGCTTGCCAAAACAAATCCAACGAGTCCAAAAACGACCTGTATCTTCCTTAGTTCAGAAGTCCCTCTGGCTACCTTCCCGGTTCACCTTCAGTGTCTATATATCATTTAGCATAGGAGTACTCGCTAAAGCAGATTAAACGACTCCAAGAATGATCTGTCTACCTTCCTTAATCCAGAAGCTTCCTTTTCGGCTCCATTTCCAGTTTCTAGATGTTTTTTATAGTATATTATATTTTACAAATCAAGCTCTTTTACTTAATACCTGTGTTAGGTCGGTTGTG
Source organism: Heliconius himera (assembly GCA_021202915.1). Classification (NCBI taxonomy): domain Eukaryota; kingdom Metazoa; phylum Arthropoda; class Insecta; order Lepidoptera; family Nymphalidae; genus Heliconius; species Heliconius himera. Next base: position 442,241 of record JAJHJA010000063.1, read on the forward strand.
CAAAAATTTCTAATCTGCCATCTTGTGGCAGCGACAATTTTAAATTAACAATAGTAATGATTATATGTTAGTTCCTTGTCATTAGAACTGAAATCACAATCCAAATTTCAGCTCAATCGGACACTAGGAAGTTATGGGCATAATAATAATATTCAAACCCGCAGGCATCTTCTATCAGGCTATTGGGCCCAAGAACCTGAGTCCTCCAGAGGTAAATCGTAATTTATCCCTAACATCCGTTTGCATTTAGTACTGACAGAGTGGAGCGAAAGAGCTATATCCTCAGAAGGGTGGAAGTGCTCTATCTGCGCAGTCTTAATCAACGCATTATACCACTTTGTGGAAGTCCATCTAGTGGGAAATGAGTAACTGTCAAACTATTAGATTTAGAACTATTAAAAATGCGAACGTCCGTTAGTCTAATCTAATAGCCCAGTAGACAGTGAATATGATCTCTGTTCCGTAATCCTAGTTTAGATTTATACATTTTCCATACTTTGTATTAACCAGCGACTAGCTATGGGCAATTACCTGTGGTTACTTTATAGATAGATCCCGGTTAATGCGTCACAGCTGTGTTGGATCTGTGTACACATGCAAGCAAATTCAAATGATCGGGTTTTTTTGAATCCAAGAGTTCTCAAAGCAAATCGTAATAATAAAAAATATTATTTATATGATTTAACGTTGTGTTTTTAGAGTGGTAAAAAAATGTCAAAATAAAAAACGGAACCTATATAGGATCATTTTGTTGTTCGTCTGTCTGGCGGCCTATTAAGACCATTTTTTTCAAAAATATGTGGAGGTACAAAACCGAAAATTGATATTATATATTAGGCCTTGCAGCACAGATTATTAGAAAAGTGAGTGAGAGTACATTATCGCTATTTCCACAAGGAGTTTTGAATATTTTAGTAGTAAAAAACCGCTCAAATGCAATCAGATTCCTTATGTACCAATTTCATAATTTTAGGTAAACGGGAGGTTATGAAATTAACTACAAATATAAGTTTAAACCATTGCGGTTTTTTCTGTGATATACTTAAAAATTATATTTTTAACATGTTTTTCTTTATTTCTATTGTGAGTTCTCACCTTTTGCCAAGAATCATAATTCTAGGTCAACGGGAAGTATTTTTTTTAAAGTGTTATTCCACACTTAGCAAAAAAAAACGGACAACGGGAAGTACTCTACAGGTTTTGATTACGCGGCAACTTTCATACAAAATGCTAAAAAAAACAGAGCATAAACATCCATATTTTTTAACTGCGTTAGATAATAGAGAGATTAGAAGCCTAATTTCTGTGCTCCAAGGAACTATAAACCTGAATATCTGATATTAATTTCAGATTGATGTCTCAACGCGATCTCAAGAAATTGATCTTGACAGAACAACAGACAGACAACAAAGTGATCCTTTAGGGGTTCCGCTTTTTCCTTTCGAGGTACAAAATCCTTAAAAATGGATTAATTAATTTAGCTTGGTTATCTATACTTACAACACCTTAGCCATACATAACCAAATAACAATAATTATAATTAACTAGTGGGCGCGCGCGGCTTCGCCCGCTTATTTGCACCCTTAGGGGTGAATTCAAAATCCCTTCTTAGTGGATGAAAATAAACATTTGTCCAAATTTCACGTTTCTACCATCAGCAGTTACGGCTATGCGTGCGTCTTACCTCAGTCAGTCAGGTACATGTCCTTTTATACATATAGATAGATAAAGCAACGTGCGCGCGTACAAAGATACTATATAAAATAACTAAACATTTTTCAATATTAAAAAAGGGTATTTAAAAATCCTAAAAGATTAAAATTGTGATTTATTAAGTGTATAACAACGGTATAGAAAATAAAACTGAAATAAGCAACAATAACCAACCATTCTTACCTAAATACATTAAATAACATTAAATAAGAAGTAGCGGGAGATACCGCCACACCAAATATATATAACTAATCTACCTCTCGAATAAGCAAAGAAAATCAAAGAAATATATAAATTTATAATAAACAGCAAATAACTACATAAAAATTAACAGTAGATGGAAAATGTATGAAAATTTACAAAACCGTCAATAACGTCTGCCCTTTCGGGTCGATCATACCGTGCGGCTCGTAGGCTAGGTCATTTTTAATCAGTGATATCTCCTTAAGTATTTATTAGAATGTTATACAGTAAACTATAATTTCAATCTAGATGAAATGCTAAAGGTGACTATTATATTTATTTTGATAAAGATGTATTCATCTTTATTTATGTATTTATCTTTAATGTATTGTTTATAATTTGGTATTCCAAATTATAGACAATACATTAACAATAACCCCACACATTTAAATTTAAATTAAATATATTAAAATAGTTACATATAAATACTAGTACAAAAGTAATTTCCATGTAATAATTGGAACATGACGTTTTTTATACTCATATTCAAACCGTAGTTACATATTTTATATTATAATTTTACTGACCGGATAGATAAAACAATAGTAATGAAAAAGATGCCTACAGAAAAAAAAAACTGATTGTTGCTTTTAATAAATTAAAAACGGCCTCCAGTTTTCTATTATTTTTTTCTATTTAAATATACAATAAATGCATTTATTTGTCTCTGTGTCAATAGAAGTAAAATGTGTCAATTAATTATGTTTAAAAGAAATAAATTAGCAGAATTAGCATCGGTTGAACTATTTATCTAACAGATAGTGATTAATGTTAGCTTTTAACTGTGAGCTATGGTCCATGATTGCTATTCTTCTACAAATGGGGCAATTTAACCTGATCGTACGTTCTGTTTATCTAATTAAAGCCTATTATTTTATGTTTTATTAACGTAAAACTATTAAGCTTATACTGAATTATATTATTTTTCAGACTTTTTAATGGTAATAAAATAATAACATAAAATATAGGAATTAATAAAACAATAATAAACATATAAATGCATGAGGCACACAACGACATCGTAGCGAAGTGACATAGTTTATGATTGTTAACACAATGATTGTGGTTTTTCGCTCGGAGAATGGATTTTTTCTGTTTCCTGCGCTGACAAGACAATGTGCGGCGTTAAATTCCGTCATTCAATATGTAATGTCTCGAATTTGGGCGAAAAATGAAGTTGGGTGATACTACATAGGTCCTCTCATATGAGGTTCTAGCCTAGGTTCTCGTTTAACTTTTTTTTAAACATTTACCTAATAAAACTTCTTGTAAAAATAATGTAATAAAATTAAAATAAATGAATAAAGCAAAAATAAAATAAAAGCCTTTTAAAATATTATCTAAATATTTTAAATGTATTTTAACTCAACATGCTCAACGTCAGTAGTGGCACTTATAATTTGATTAAAAATATTTCAAATCTCAATTACTTATTCCGTAGCACTTCGCCGTAATTGCTTGCGAATTTAAATCATTAATATGAAAACTTTTAGGAGTTGATGACTCTTGGTTAGTCGAGGTTGTAAGTGGCCGTGTATGACATTTCAAAAAATTAAGTGTGCTTACCAGGGAGGGTCTTTGAGCTGCGAAGCTTAGTGTAATTTACAAATCTACTTTTAAAATATATGTTATTGCTGAAACTTTATTTCATATAAATGGAATGTTAAAAATGCTATACATTTTTGAATCGGGAGTTTAAAGTCAGAGCTATAAACCACAATACATTAAAATTTTAAGTTTGAACGTTATTAAGGTTTTATCCTCAAAGACTGAATAAAAAAATTAAAATTAAATTAGCTTCACGCTGTATCCCACACACAGCAGGGTAGGCAGAGGGAACCTAGTGTTAAGACACTCCGTTCCCCACTTTCTGCCGAAAATCTGGAGGCATTGCGTGTTGAGTGGCAGAACTCAACGCCGCGCTTAACCTCGACACCAGAGCGAAGAAATGGAAATATAAATTTAAGTAAATATTTCATCTCCTCGAGTGGGGATCGAACCCACAACCAGTCGGTTTTGCAGTCACACCTCGTGCCGCTGCGCCACGGCCGGCCTCAAACTGTACCTCTATAATTGTGGTAATGATGATTTTTTTATTATATCAAAAATATTACATTATACATATAGGACATTTTTTTTCATCAGTTCGTCTATCAATATATTTCGATTTCAATAACTTTCACATAAGAAATTACTGTAAGTGCGCTGCTTAGATGTTTTAGAACACGAACGTAATTCACTTCATTAAATAAATTATCGTGTGCAGTCGACGAGTTGTGGTCCTTTTTATTTACTCTGGAATAAAATTATCAAAAATAAGAAAAATTCGAAAATCAAATCTACAGGTAACTTCAGGACGGCCGCGACGATGGATAATCATTTGTGAAATATGTAGAATTGAACAAGTAAGTTTTTACTATTTCAATAAAGAACATATTATTTATACGTTTTTGTTTAGTAATTTATATGTTATAAACATTTCAAAATTACTTGTTCTTATTTATTTAGGCAGCCTTTTTAATCTCCTGTTTTAGCCACATTTCTAATAATAAAGGGCAATTTGGGAATACTTAGCGGGCGACCTTTGAAGGTGAGAGGGGCACAAGGACAAGCGACGCATAAAACTCGTTATTAATACTTAATTATGTGGTTTACACTTTATTACAGATATGTTTTTTCTAAACTGTATGAATAAATACTATACAAAGTATTATTAAATACCAGTCAACTTTGGCTTGGACTTTAAGATGTAAAATGGAAAATCCGGTTTTTTACCGTTGCCGTTGGTATTTCGAGAAATCGTCTTTTATTGGTCTTCTACAATTTTTACCTACCCTTCCTAGTAGATAAATATGTGCAGGAAATGCAGAACTTTCTAAGTCTAGTTATTTCATCTTTGCGTTATCTGTCAGTCACTCAATAAAGTAAGATTATAATATATATAGCTATGGATATTTATACTCGTAAATATAACAACCATGTCTCCTGGACCATCCAGCCGTCTTTTGAAAGCAGAAGAAAATAGAAGAAGATACATGTATATGGTATGTTTTTAATAGATGTAGGTGGTCCGTGTGATCCTGGCCTAGAATAGGATCATCCTGGTACTGGTGATGTCATAAGAGGCGACTAAAGTACGTGTGGTAGAGTCACGTCGCCAGCAATGGCAACACGCATGGGCAGACTCGACCGGATCATTTAAAACCGGCGTTAAGTAGTGACTTTATGCCACTGCGTTTCGCATCAGGTAATGCCGGGCTCAGGCGCCCAACCCACCTAATACAGGCAGGCAACGCACCTGCAGCTCCTCTGGTGTTGCACGGGGTCGTGGGCGGCGGTAATCACTTATCATCAGGTGACCCGAAGGCTTGTTTGTCTTGGCTTTTCCATAAAAAAAATGTTGTAGGACTACGTTGGAAAACACTGTAATGTTAGTTCGGTAACTTCGGCATTCAGAGTTTTTTAACCGAATTCATTTTGACAAAAAAGAATTCGGGTTAAAAACTCAAAGATTCTATATATATTTTTTAATATAGGAAAAATTATACTTTCTGTTTTAATATTATGAGTGTTCTACAGTCGAGAACAATGAAGAGGCCCTCTTAGCCTTTAGAGGAATGCTCTGCTATTGTTGCTCTAGCCAAGAACATTCACTCACCGCATTGTTTCACCAGTCGTAAACTATCCTTAATGAATATTTGAATCATCAGTGACAACCAAAGAATAGATCGTAATAGATTAGATGTATATATAAGATAAATACTTTATATATTATGGAAATAGGGACCCTAGTTTTAAAACATTCTGTTCCTCACTTTCCGCCAAATTTTCAAAATATTGTTCATTAAGTGTCAGATTTAAACACTGCGGTTTGTCTATATGGGCGGAAAAATGGAAATAATTAATAATATTTAATAGCTTCAAGCTTTATGCCTGGTGGGATTGGGTGGATCTATGATACGTCTTTATGATACGTCACTGAGTCTTGCTGATAGGACCATTCTTGGTTATTGAACATGTTGTCATGTGATGATGTTTCACCATCTCATCAATGCAGCTAAGGTACCATTAACACTTTTTAACATTTTTTAATGTGTTATTCCAGACTTAGGAAACAAAAATACTTATTTAGAAAACGTATAAAAATTAGATCGTAGTGGGACTCGAACCCGCGCCTCCTGGAAACTGACCAGGCGCTCTAACCACTAAGCCATACGTATAGCTATGGTTTTCTAAATACGCATCTATCTCATATCTTCCATCTCTACTGAACATACTTCCCAAATATAGTGGTATATTTGGGAAGTATGTTCAGTAGATCCTTCACTTCTTCTAATATCTTACCCATCGGTGGTGTCATTGCATGGTCTCAGTCACACAAATAACATCCAAATCTCTGTCATCCATCACATCTAATAATTCATTCTCTTTTCCATCCCTCCTCTCACATTCCACGTAGCAGTTCCACGTAAAAATAGCAACCTCATGCAGTTCCGGACATGGAGTGTTGGGTGGCAGTCTCCAACGCTGCACTCATCGGTATGACATCTTGCTGAGGAAGAAAAAAGAGCATACTGACATAAAAAGTAACTCCACCAATCTTTTCGTATATAACCAGGCAATCTTAATATTGCAACATATTACAGTCAACTTTCCTCGCGGCAACACTTGATAAATTATAGGTCTTTTACGATCGCGAATTTCATCTGTTATTGCGATGGTTGTTACTGTATGAAAAATACGATAAACAGGATGTAATGGGAAAGTTTCAGTAGGCAGATATCTCTTTTATTACTTACGACTCAAAAGTCACAGCAACAACACGAATTGGCTCAAATGTAAAACACGTTTGCAGCAAAATATTATTTTTTTCAAAACAAATTTTCTAATTAGTTTAATTCTAATAATAAAATTATTCGTTCGTTCGGTATATGAAACTAAATCTATCGATTATAAATATATCGATTTTAAATTAGTATCTATCTATTGCGAAAAAAAAACAAATGTGTAGTGTAACGCAGAGTCGTAAATATATGTTTTATCTTCACACTGAATCCCGCATATATCAGGGTAGGCAGAGGGAACCTAATGTTAAGCACCTCGTTCCCCATTTTATGTTACTGCGTTTACAGTCAAACATTTGTGCCCCTGCGCCACGACTGGCCTCAAAAGATAATATTTCATAAATATTTCAACATGAAAAGGTCTAGCTGAATAAGTATTTGAAAACTGCACCGGCTTCTTATAAATTATTTTTACCATTATTAATAGTTTTTTTATTCAAAAATTGTAAAAGCAATCATCATTGCAAACCAGTGGAGTTTTATCATGCTTATCCTACTGACCCTTTAAGAAATCATATTTTTTATGCATTTATTCTTAACCTAAGAGTGGTCCTAAGAGAATACACATGTAAAAATTAGCAGAAATAAAAATGGTTGCCATGACCCTAATCGAGATAGAGGATTCTTATCAATGTAAAACTACAGCAATAGTTATTAGCATTTTAATTGTAAATACATACCATTTTATATTATCCATAATTATAAACTTTTATTTTAGAATTAATTAATATGAGAAACAGAAAATTGAAACGTAAAACAGTTCATTTAAAAACTATAACAGTATATTGAAAGTATTTAAAAATTATTTTATATTTACAGAAACAAAGTAAAATACAACAGCCGCGCGGTTTTAATCAACTCTACAATAGTTCCAACTGGATCGTTTTAATCATTGTTACCTCACTAGGAGTGCCGTACCGTACATGTAAGTAAGCCCATTCAAAGGACTCCACTTCTCTATGTTGCAGGATATATATGTTTCTGTGGTTTGAGTCCAGCAACTAATAGCACTTATATAGAGGGTATTGTGTGGAATTTTTATATATAAGTACTAAGTTTTAAGTTTTTATATATAAGTACTAAGTTTGAGGCCGGTCGTGGCGCAGCGGCACGAGATGTGACTGCAAAACCGACTGGTTGTGGGTTCGATCCCCACTCGAGGAGATGAAATATTTACTGAAATTTATATTTCCAATTCTTCGCTCTGGTGTCGAGGTTATGCGCGGCGTTGAGTTCTGCCACTCAACACGCAATGCCTCCAGAATTCGGCAGAAAGTGGGGAACGGAGTGTCTTAACACTAGGTTTCCTCTGCCTACCCTGCTGTGTGCGGGATACAGCGTGAAGCTAATTTAATTTAATTTTTTTTAAGTACTAAGTTTTAACTGCGGCTTTGTTCGTGATCTAACAAAATTTAAAAAAAAATGAAATTGAGTTGCGTGTATATGAAACATTCTGGAGTGTCTGAAATAAGTCTGATCGCAGGTACATTGGATTACTTTGAAACGAATGATATAATGTTTTATAGTCTATCTATAGATAAAGGTCAGTCGTGGCGGAAGGGGCACAAACGTGCACAAGGTTGTGGGTTTGATTTCCATTCGAGGAAGTGAAATATTTAATATTTTCATTGTTACCTCACTAGGACTCTGGTAACAAAGGAAATGGAATGAATGGAGTGTCTTAACACTGCGTTGCCTCTGCCTGTCATGTTGTGTGCGGGATACAGCGTGAAGCTTTTTAATATATGGAATTAGATATTTTACCGGTTGTTCGTCTTTCTTGGTTGATCGACGCTAGAATCTAATTCAAGCCAAATTGTCAGTATTTAAGATGTCAAAGTAAAGCTATTTAAGATGAAATAATTGTAAAATAAAGAGGACAAAGAAAACTTGGACTTTTGGTCTATTTTGTTTTATAATTAAAGTAAACGTAACAGAGTTATTCTAAAAAAAAACAGCTTCAGGCTGTATCCCGCACACGGCAGGGTAGGCAGAGGGAACCTAGTGTTAAGACACTCCGTTGCCCACCATCTGATAAATTCTAGAGGCATTGCGTGTTAAGTGGCAGAACTCAACGCCGCGCTCCTTCCTCGACACCAGAGCAAAGAAATGAAAATATAAATTTAAGTAAATATTTCATTTCCTCGAGTGGAGTTCGAACCCACAACCAGTCGGTTTTACAGTCACACTATGTGCCGCTGCACCACGACTGGCCTCATAGTAAGCCCATCAATTATTCTAAGTTTTCTGAATTTTAATATTCTCGTAACCTTTATTTTGATACATTCTTCATATTTAGCTTTTGCTTTTTTTCTTTAAATTATATAAATAATCAAATCAGGTTTAATAAACAATTGTTTATAATTAACTTCCACAATATTATTTATAATTATTTATCATTCTTAACACTAGTACATTTTTTTTGATAAAAACGAATAATTGAGGTCATTGTTGCGCATGTGACTGTAAACTCGGTGGTTGCAGGTTCATTTTTCACTCGAGACAATCAAATTTTATTTTCTCGGTGTGATTTTACAGACTTTACACACTAAAACCTATGTGAAATCAGAACGGAAAGTGAAGAAAGAAGTTTTTTTTGCCTAGCAGGGGAACATAAGTATAAAGCAAAACTTACCTTTAGGCTTTAAATTTAATTAATATACTTCCTTATCAATTCAATTAAATATTTTCTTCAATGAGGTTACTGCTTAAATGTATTGTCAACTGTGTCTATTGTTATTACTCGAGTGTAACATTCTGTGACGCCATTGCCTCAAGTTGTATTATGCCCTGAGCCAGCAACTTGTGGTTTTCATCTCAGCCGCTTAGGTGGCTCTAAGCACATATTACATGTTATATATTTACTAATATATAATAGTTTTCTATAATATCTACATGAGACCAGTCGTGGCGCAGAGGCATAAGTGTGTGACAGTAAGGGCGGCCGGTTATGGGTTCGATCCCTGACAATAATATAATTAATATTTTCATTTTTTCGCTCTGGTGTCGAGGCAAAGCGTGGGAAACGGAGTGTCTTAACTCTAGGTTCCCTCTACCATGTTGTGTGATGGAATACAGTGTGAATCTGATTTAATTTTATATACTTTTCAAATTTGATCGTGAATTTACTTTAAAATTATTTGGACACCTAAACATTGTTATCGTATACTTCAAATGTCAAATTAACGCGCTTTATAATATTTGTATAGACAAGAGCTACTATCGCTCGCCGCCCACAGACTTTCTCGAGTTATACCACGCACGACGCGACGACTTATACACATCTACTACCTTTCCCGTATTATAAGACTATGATGGTCTCTAAAATATTGTTATATATAAATTTGATCTATATAAAACGTACAATGCATTTAATATATTCAATTGAATAAGGAATAATACTGTATTGCTCAAAATAATTTCGAAAATGTCTTATATTTTTTTAATTTTTTTATCTTCATTACTTCGACTTGGTGTCGAGTTGAGTTCCGCCACTCAACATGCAATGCCTTCAGGGTTCGGCGGGGGCCATTTTTTCAACATTTTGCCTTCTTCGAGTTGTTAAATCGAACCAATAGTTCCTGATATATGAATGGAGTGTTCAATAAAACAAAGTTGTTCTTTTTATAATATTACTTAGTATAGTTTTTTCGCTCTGGTGTCGAGGCAAAGCGCGGCTTTGAGTTCTGCCACTCAACACACAATGCCTCCAAAATTCGGCAGAAAGTGGGGAACGGAGTATCTTGACACTGGGTTCCCTCTGTCTACCCTGCTGTATGCGGGATACAGCGTGAAGCTGAACTATAATAGGTTCATGAAATTACGTTATTTTTGATCGTTGAAAGTCGGGGATTGGTGAGCGAATCGAGCATATATATGTATATGTATATTACCTTAAGAATTACTTAATTAAATATAAATTAAGATTTTAAATATATATATGATACAAACAAAAGAACTGTGAAAACTGCTAGTAATGATATTTTATATAATACAAAAATTATAGATAATACAGCATTCCACTCGTTATTGCACTTGATAGCTTAATACATATAAAAAATCAGTTCAAATGATGCCATTTACCGCGAGGCGATCCACTACATGGCTTGGCAGGCAAACACCGATGCAACTGAGCCAAATAGGTCATTAATTATTTTAATATTTTGCATATAGCTCGCTAAAATTGCCACATTTTTTAAATTTAAACGAGTTCGCAAAAGTTATTTGTTTTATACGCCAAAATATCGTCAAAGCGCTTGAAAAATATTTTTTGTATGCTATAGGTATATTTTAAATTGGTTTGATAATAAAATAAAACAAAAGATCTTATACAGATAATTAAACTCACATAAAATGTTGACGTTGAAGTTAATATGAAAATATCTCGTACTACAATATATATTATACACTAAGGTCATTTTTAGTTGCTTTCAGTATGATGAAAGTTGGTGCGGGACTCCCATGAGACATGTAAGTCCATTAGGCAAATGGAAATAGGAATGAGAGCTCGTTTTTAATTTCGTCATGAAAATAATGTTTATAATGTGTCCCTCGTTTCCCTCCCCTCATTAATTATAGCTTTCACCATATTAAAATTTTAAATTAAATATTACTATAAAGAGGTGGTGACAGAATACTATATTTTTTATATTTGTTATAGAATATTGTTTCTCTGTGCAACATATTTACGCTGTCGTGATATGTAGAAAAGTTTAACAATGTGGTAGTTTTAGGATATCTACTAAAGAATGAAATTTTGGGCACTTCTATGTTTTTCATTTTAGACGATCAGCTTTAATTTATATATTCAAATATAGGTTATGGGTAAAGCTATCAAGTTTCTTTGTGTTTTATGATATAAAAAAAAGAAATAAAACAACTAACATCCTTTAAATGTAAAAATGGTAAATAAAACTTTGTAAATGTAAACATATTTTTGTAATTTTAACACGTAAGATCAATGCTATTGGTTTTTCTTTTACTAATTACTAGTGGCTGCCGCAACTTCGTTTGCGTGGACTTTATCGCCCTTGCTATACAGCTTCCACATACCGCCCGTCGTAATTGACACTTGCAGCAAGTGGCCTTTCAAGACACTTCCTTTTAAAGTTTCAGAAGATGTGCTTGTACAAACAAATATAGAATTTTTTTAAATATCGTAGATTTGTGTGATTCAATCGTGTTTTCGTAAATATATTGAATATACAGACACACCTCTTTTACGGTTTTATAATAGTTAGAAGATAAAAATACAACTAACATTGGCTAGAATTAAATATTTTACATCGTATTTAAAATATGGCTGCGATTGATCTGACACTATTAATTTCATTAAAACTTAGAATGAAACTTTGAAAAGTAATTCCAGAGCTTGTTAATGAACGAGACAGATTTTAATTAATAGCCCGGGCTTTCAGTGAACATTTTTATACAAAAATATCTTAATTTATAAACTGAGATTGAACATTCTTGTAACATTGAAATGTATATCATTACATAAATATATATCATTACATAAATATTAGACATTAGTCCTTTTCTGGCTTATCGTTTACAGTTTTTGCACAATTTAGTTTTTCATGAGATTTTTTATTTGGGGATATGTGCCTGCCTATATGGATAGTTGTCTCACCTTGGAAATGAAAAAAGTGAAAAAATATAATTTATATACCTACTAGCGGACCCGGACGCGGCTTCGCCCGCTTAAACTTTACGAATGCTTATAGATATATTTAGGAAATTGTTTTTGAAAATATCTAACTAATTTAAATAAAAAAATAATATAAGTAAACGTAACCATAGTAAAATATTAATAAAAAAACTAAACAAAACCAGCTACATTATTAATAATTTTGTCTCTGTCTGTCTTTCTATTTCCCCGAGCTAATGTCCAGAAAAACTGAACTAATTTTTATTGGACTTTCAGTGATCGATTTTACTAATTTACCCGGGAAAAATCTTTTTATTCGTTTTCCTTGCGCGCGTACATAGATACTATTAGAAATAACTAAAGTCCTTTCTACATTAAATATGATAAGTGTTGCGAGCAATATCAAATAAAACCCCAAAAACTATAACCACAATTTATTAAGTGTATAACAACGGTATAGATAACCATCCAACCGAGATGAAATAACCAACAATTCTCTCTTTAATCTCTATCTCTGTATATAATAAGACAGTAAAAATATTTTGTCTGTACATTTAGTAATTGTGACTGAAATGGATAGAGGGACACTTAAAAATAATAATAGAAAGCAAAAAGATTTTTATTGAATTTCTTGTCTGCCTGTCTGCCTGTCGACATATTTTTGTCCGCATTTTTCTCTGAAAGTACTGAACCGATTTACTTGAAAATGTCGCCAATTGCTTTGTTTTAACTCAACTAAAATACTAAAGTTTAGTTCATCAAAATCGGTTCATTAAAAAAAAAACGTTATCGTCATTTGAAAAAAGTCGTAATTAATTCAACACAGAGATAAAGAACGATCTTGAAAGAAATATCAAGTAAATACAAAAATTTTTTGGTTGGTTCGTTCATATAATATATGAAACTAATTTAAAAACTGTGCAGGAGTTAATATGCAATTATTACAGTTATTTTACAAAGAATATTATGAATCCTTCAAATCAATAATTTAACAATTAAGGCTGTTTCTAAATGAGTAAATTAAATTATTCACTGACATCAGCACATTTAACAGAGTATATTATATAGGTAAAAAGAACAAAGTTACAAAAATATATACGTGTAATAAATAATTAGCTTTATGTATATTTTATAAATATCAAATATCAACAATGGTCGTATTTTTTTATTTAAAACAATCAAAAAATCTTTATTCTTTAGTTCTTTAATTCGACGATAGTGTCGTAAAAAATCATATTAGAAGTAATTATAGTTGTCAATCAATTGTGCTTATTAAATCAATAATCATGTATTTTAAGCGGGCGAAGCCGTGGTCGAGCCGCTAGTACTTAAATAATATTATACCGATGCTGCGCAGGGCCGCAACTTACACCACACCAAGAAATTCATGAAAATCTAACTAATACTCGAATAAGCGAAGAACCAAAGAAAAGTAGAAATTAATTATAAACAGCAAATAATTACATAAAAATTATCAGTAGTTCGAAAATGTATGAAAATTTACAAAACCGTCAAAGTCATCTGCCCGTTCGCGTCGGTCATACTATGCCGCTCGTAGGCTAGGTCATTTCGAATCAGTGACATCTTAATTATGTATTAGAATGTTATACAGTGAACTATAATTTCAATCTAGATGAAATGCTAAAAGTGACTATTATATTCATTTTCATAAGGATCAATATCAAATTATAGAAAATACATACAACAAAAACCCGATAAATATAAAGTAAATTAATTAAAATGGTTACTTGTTGCTACTCTGTTACTTTGCTCAAGCTTCAGAGATAAACATCATATCAACATGTATCGCGGACTTTTTCAAAACATTATTTAAAGGACAATATTTTTGTAAAACATTGTTTTTATGTATCTCATAAGGTTGAGTCGGCGCACGCCATATATGCGTTAAGCAAGCTCATTTTGGGTGACGTTTGCTTTTTTTTTTTTTTATTGTAGGTAGGCAAACATTTGTACGCTATCTCACCTGGTGGTAAGCGACGATGCGAACGATGATGGAGCATGCTTACCTAGATAATGCCTATTTACTCTTGCCTTGAAAAGGGCCAAGTTATACTTGTCGGGGAACAGTTCAGCAGGCAGGGAGTTCCACTCTTTAGCAGTTCGCATTATGAAAGTGGAAGCGAAGCGCTGCGTGCGAAAAGGTGGTATATCCACAACATATGGGTGAAATCCGTGCCTACTTCTTGTGCCCCGCAGATGGAAAGGAGAAGAGGGTACTAAGTCATGCAGCGCTGCTGCACACTCTCCGAAATGTATCCTGTAAAATATCGACAGGCAGGCTACTTTTCGACGATGATCAAGGCTTTGCAGCTTTGCCTCAACAATCGCTGTGTCGCCAATGAGCTTCTTGGCGCGATTTTCAATCGAGTCTAAGGTCGCTAGCTAATATTTAGCAGAGCCGTCCCAGAGGTGACAGCAGTACTCCATACACGATCGGACTTGAGCTTGATAAAGTTGGAGAAGCTGTCCCGGAGTGAAATACTGCCTAACCTTTGAGAGGACGCCTAGTTTTTTAGCTGCAGTTGTAGCCAAAGACTCGATGTAACGTCCAAAGTTCAAATCTGACGTGAGGTTCATGCCAAGAAGCTCAAGATGATCAGCTATCGGCACGGGTACATCTCGGAAAGTCGGAGCAAGGTCGAAGGGGCTCCGTTTTGCTGAGAATAAACATGCCTGAGTTTTGGTAGCGTTAAACCTGACAAGATTGGCATCGCCCCATTTGGAGACGCCCTGAAGTGCCAGGTTCAAACGATCGATCATAGACTCTCGACAAGATCGGATTTCGTTCCGGCTGGCCTTAGCATTGGACACATATTTGTCAACAACCGTACTGTCATCAGCGTACCCAACGATACCGGGTGTTAACATGTCGTTATTGTGCAGCAGGAATAGGGTTGCGGACAGAACAGAACCTTGAGGAACTCCGGCATTTATAACCTGTTGATCAGATACGCAGCCATCCAAGACCACTTGTATCGATCGCTCACTCAAGAAGTCTGATATCCATTTGCAAAGGTCAGTCGGTAGTCCGTATGCGGGAAGCTTACTTATAAGGCTTGCATGCCAGACCCTGTCAAAAGCTTTAGAGATATCGAGGGACACGGCAAGGGCTTCGCCATATCTCTCGATAGCCTCGTTCCATATGTGAGTGGCATACACAAGGAGATCTCCTGTCGATCGCCCCTGACGAAATCCGTACTGGCTATCGCTTAGGAGATCATTTTCCTCCAGATATGCCACAAGTATTTTATTCGGTACACGCTCCATAGTCTTGCAGAGTATAGAGGTGACCGATATCGGCCTGTAGTTAGCAGGGTCTGCCCGACTACCTTTTTTGGGCACAGGTTGTACGTTTGCAAGCTTCCACGACTTGGGTACTACTCCAGTCTCTAGTGAGAGTCGAAACAGGCGTGTCAGAACCGGAGACAACTCAGGCGCACAGTTCCGCAACACAATTGCAGGAATGCCATCAGGGCCGCTTGCCTTATTCACATCTAGATTTTGCAAGGCTACGCGTACCTCTTTTTGGCGAATGCGGACAGCTGCCATAGAGCAGTCGGCGTGAGGTAATGATGGTGGTGTTTTACCTGCATCATCTAGACGCGAATTTTCCGCAAAAAGAGAAGCGAACAAGTTCGCTTTCTCTTCCGCAGTGTGAGCAAGCGAACCATCTGGCCTCTGCAAGGGCGGCAAAGAGGATCGACAGAAGTTCGCCTCGACGGCTTTCGCGAGTGACCAGAATGCCTTACTACCCGCAGGGTATGAGGCAAGCTTAGCGCCTACTTTTTGAATGCGATCGAAACGAGCTCTGCGTAATTCCTTTTTTCCTAGCCTGGAGGCCCTGTTGAAGTTTTTCTTCAGTTCGCGAGTATTCCGAGCTTTGCGCGTGCGAGCATCAGCCCATGCAGTATACGCCTCCCGTTTTCGCGCATCTGCACGGTCACAGTCAGCGTTAAACCATGGGCGAGCTTTACTACCAGAAGGAATATCAGAGTATGGTATAAAATATTCCATGCCCTGCCGTATGACTTCAATTATGGCTTCTGCGCAGCTCGACGATTCTCCTGAAGAAAAACAAGATCTCCAAGGATAAGCCGAAAAGAAATGCCGCATCTCATCCCAGTCTGCTGACTTGTATCGCCACACCCGTCTTATACCGCAAGGGCCCTGATCGGGCGGTGAGTACACTGATACAAGCTTCACCAGACAGTGGTCAGAGGAGCCCAAAGGGGCTGTAACTGCCACAGAGCATCGGTCTGGGTCCGTAGTCATCAGAAGGTCTAAGCAATTAGCTGCGTGAGACTCTACATCGGGGACCCTCGTCGCACAATTGACCAGTTGGGAGAGATTTAGCGATAATGAAAATTTGCGCGCCTCTCGTTCAGCGTGGTCAGTCGTCTGGTATGGGAACAGCCACTTTTTGTGGTGAGCATTGAAGTCCCCCAGAACGAATAACTGTGCGGCTGGGTACCTCTGCTGAGCCTCATCAGCGGCTTCGCTGAGATGACCAAAGAGCCCGGATCTCCGCTGTGCGAGCGGTAGACACCAGCATACACATTTTGTGTAGCTCCAGTATCGACCAGTACCCAAAGTATAGATGAACCTGGTATCTCAAGGTTTTTGAGACGCTTGATGCAGATATCATCGCGAACGTACACGCAGACCCCGGCTCGTTGTTCGAACCTATGTTCCAAGGAGTAGCCTGGGTAGTTGAGGTTGAGGTGCTTATAACAACAAATAAACTTTGCAAACCGTTGCTTAGCAACGGTCGGTTGTTATTAACATGGCGGAATAAATTGCCTGTCAAATTAAAAAATATTTTAATATATTAGTATATATCGACAATATTATAAATATGAGAAAAAAAGTAACCTATGTTCATCCGAAGACCCTCAAGTATCTCTGTATGAGTATTTTTTTACAATTGAATTAGCGGTTTGGCCCTGATTGCGTAACAGACAGACAGACAGACAGAGTTACTTTCGAATTTATAATAAAGGTATGGATATAAATTATATTTCTTCACTTTTTCACATAAATTATATTTTTTCTCGTTTACGGTTACACACTTGTGCTATATATTTTTAATATATATACCTATATATAATGAAAATATATAATATAAATTATAATTTCATGATAACTTTTAGGAAATTACAGAGGTGTTCCCAAATTCTCACAATACCCACGTGTAGGATAACAGGACAGATACAGGATTTTTTTGACCACTGATCTATATATATAAAAGGACTTGTGCTGACTGACTGAGGTAAGACGCACGCAGAGCCGTAACCGCTGATGGTAGAAACGTGAAATTTGGGCAGATGTTTATTTTCATATTCTGGACATCCACTAAGAAGGGAATTTGAAAAATTCTAACCCTAAAGGGATGAAATAGGTGTTGAAAGTTTGTATGGAAAAAAAATTAAATCTGTACCGATTTTTATAAAATTTGAAATTCAGACTCTTAAAAATATTTCATTCAACACGTGTTTCATGGTTTTTAAGAATTCACTGCCTAAGGGTTCAAATAAAGGGTTGAAAGTTTATATGGAAAAATCTTTAAATTGCTACCGATTTTTATAAAAATTTAAATTCAGACTGTTAAAAATATTTTATTGAACACGTGTTTCGTGGTTTTTTTAGAATTCACTCCTAATAAGCGGGCGAAGCCGCGCGCGCCCTCTAGTATTTTAATAAAAATATGAATATTCACTTCTTATACTCTCAAACGTTTTTTGGTGTCCGCTCTAAATATACTCGTTCATATAAGCGAAAAAATCCACCCTGTACAATAGATTATATGTGTGGCGCATGTACAGTGTGTTTAAAGAAAGAATTCGCAGTTTCATTTTTTGAAAATAGGATGTTTGAAAATGGGGTATCCATCCCAATATTCTACAACATTAAAATTGAAGCACGATGGCAAAAGTGAGTATAATATTGATATTATTAATAATAAAGTAGTTTTATTAGTATATATTACTTTAATGTACGAATCAAAGGAAAAATATGAGAAAATCATAAAAGAAGCTATAAAAACCTGATGTTCATGCCATTTTATAAACAAACACTAAACCTTCGTGACATTCTTGATACTTTACGAGTCGTCAACTGTTTTTACTTGAATTTTTTTTGCTATTGTCTTAATAATTATAAATGCGTAATTATGCATATTTTTAAAAAAATTAAAACAAATTGACGTTATTTAATAATTAAATACTATTGTCATTTTCTATTATTATTAAATGTGAATGGAGTATCTTAACACTATTTCTTTTAACAAATCCTGCTATATCAGGGTGATGCTTTAAGTTACTATATTTCATCAACGTCTCGTTTGTTAACCTGTTCATGACTTTTAAATTAGAGGTAGACTTTTCTAACGGCGTAATGTACAGGCCAATATCTCTTAGCCTCCTTCCGATTTATAATAAAAATATATTATCTACGATAAAAAAAATATCAGCTACCTACTTCGCGTGGACGACAGAGGGAACCTAGTGTTATGACAATCCGGTCCACATTTTCCGTCTAATTCTGGAGGCATTGCGTTTTGAGTAGCGGAATTCAACGTGTGAAGAAATGAAAATATAAATTAAAAAAAAAATCCTCGAGTGCGTCTCGTTTACAACCGTAAATGTAACCACACATTTGTGCTCCTGCTCCCTGAAAAAGAAGCCAGAGAGCACGAGTCGGGCTCGCCCACTGAGGGTTCCGTACCAATTTTAGTATTGTAGGTCAACAGGATGTAGAGCTTATAGAACTTGACAAACTTAAGTTTGCGAACATATGCACTCATGTATAATTTTAAATACTTATTAAGAAAACGTATAAAAATGTGAACGTAGCGGGGCTTGAACCTAAATTTATACAAAATGCAAAATGGATGCACAATATGCCGGTATCTTTTGCTTGCGTTGAATAAGAAGCTTTTCTATAGAAAAGCTTATAACCTTCATGAGAACATGACCTGTATATTTGATATTAATTTTAGGTTGATATCTCTATACGATCTCGAGATAAATATTTTGTCTTGACAGACATACAGACGGAAATCATATAAGGGTTCGTTTTTACACTTTTTGAGGTATGGAACCCTAAAAATGATAATAAAACAAAAATCTACATTTTTTTTTTGTCTGCTTGTCCGTTTCTTGGCTTGTCCGCTTGTGTCTTACAGCGTTTGTCTGTTTGTACACGTATAGCTTTGGAACTGCCGTCTAGATTTAAATTCATATCCATATACCACTAACGGTATCATTTTAAAGGCAGGCACTCCTGATGAGACACTACTAGCTCCATACTAGTCAGTTAGACTATAAGAAATATAGAAACACTGCTTTTGACTGGAACACTTGATCAAGTATCATATTAGACTGTCTTAAATAAAAGCAAATGGCGCGTTACCAAAAACTTATTTATTATGATGGGCAGTTCCTGTTGACAAATAAAAAAAAACATTGTTAATTAAGACCGACGTAGAGTAATGGAATAGACTTTGAATGTTAACGAATGAAAGTTGTAGATTCGATAGATCCCTGTGGTATGGATTATATTTCAATTGTTTTGATTGCCCTAGTTGTATATTATAGATGGTTTTTTCTTTTGCTACTTTGGAAGTAACATGGAAAGGCTCATTAAGTCCACGATAATGAAGCTGCGGACGTCCACTAGTATGCAATAAAAGTCTTTGCATAATAGAATACTAAAAGTAATTTACAATTTTAAAAAATATATTTTTTTAAATCGTATGTTACCTAACTTTTCATATTTTATTTATAACGTGAAGGAATATAGAGACTATAGAGTCTGTCAATAGCTGAACGTATGTTTGGAGAATAGACGGACGAAACCTTGTTTCTTAAATATTCATTCTATAATATTGAATTTAGAAGTCAAAAAATCCTAAAGGCTGTTCAGTGGATAAAATGTAGTTCTATTTAATAAAGTATAAATAAAGCTATTTGCGATTCAATTCCATCTCAATTTGTAATTGGTCCATTGATTTGAATCTTAAACAGCTAAACGTATATATGGCAGAACTCAACGCCGCGCTTAACCTCGACACCAGAGCGAAGAAATGAAAATATAAATTTAAGTAAGTATTTCACCTCCTCGAGTGGGGATCGAACCCACAATCAGTCGGTTTTACAGTCACACCTCGTGCCGCTGCGCCACGACTGGCCTCAGGGTGCAAATTGAGCATATGAATTTTGGAAATTTTGAATGTTTCACACCGAAGCAAATTATTTTTTTTTATTTGATTATATTTGCTTCATAAATGACCATTGCTCATCAAATATCGGTGTGAAGTATTCAAAATTTCCCAAAATTCACATGCTCAATTTGCACCATTTGTAGCGTTTCAAATGAATACATGCGTGACAAATGGACGGGACCGAAATTAGCGCAGCGTCTATACACGCTGGCTGGCATGTTTCATCACGTTTTGTGGCTTATTTCAACATTGCCAACAAAGAGTTGGGAGTCAATTAGCCATCGAATACACTACGCGTTGATATTTAGACGTAGGGCGGGCGCTATTTGTCATTAATTTGGGGAACTAGGTGACAGTAACAGGGGCGCGGTCCGGGGCCAATTAGAACATCTATTACGTAGTAATGTGTGTAATGGTTTTGACAACTACATGTTATTTAGTTGTCGTAAATGTAGCCTTGTATAAGATTTATTATCTTTTTTTTCTTTAGATTGTTTCTTTTATATGTGGAGATGTGATATACAATAATGTTATATAAAAAATAATATGATGTTGGTTCATTTTCTATAACTATATAAATATAAATTACAATATAAATTACGTATAACATAGTTACGTAACATGTCCAATGTCAATGTCAATTCTCATTTAAACCAGCTTTACGCTGTATCCCGCAAACAGCAGGGTAGACAGAGGGATCCTAGTGTTAAGACACTTCGTTTCCCACTTTCGGCGAATTCTGGAGGTATTGCGTGCTAAGTGGCGGATCTCAACGCCGCGCTTTGCCTCGACACCAGAGCGAAGAAATGAAAATATCAATGTAAATAAATATTTCATTTCCTCGAGTGGAGATCAAACCCACAACCAGTCGATTTTACAGTCGCACTTTGTCTTTCTGCGCCACGACCGTGCTCATTTAAACAGTCAAAGTATAACTTGTTTTTACCCTTAAAAATTAAAGCACTTTACCCGAGATATAGAGATTTATTTATATCCTTTTCTATGCCTTTTTTTAATTTACTACCAATTTTTATCAAAGGTGGATTCTAGAATTTTCACAGCATTTTTACTCTTTACCTACTTATTTTTAAGGCTCATTTTCATGCTTTGTATAGTTTGGCTAATATTTTGATCGATGCATGTTAATGTTGGCATTTAAGAGATAAGAGTAACTGATGACTTAAAGTTTCAAATGAGATGATAAAAAAATTAAATAGTTTACCTTTATTTTTTAATTGTTACAATAAAAAATGTTCCTCACGCAGAATATGGCGCTGATATCGATTTTCGTCTCATCCATATGGATTATACTATGGTTTTTGAACAATTATAGCTAACAAGCCATTGATTGATCGGTGATCACATGTGAGACCACACATGACGGCAGATCACATTTATGGATCTGAGATCTAGAGTGTAGGTGTGTGGATTTTTGATCACATATGTGGATGTAAGATCACATGTGTGGATATTAATCACATATAGGGCTGTAATAACACATGGTACGGAAGTGATATCACATAACCAGACGTGTGAATGTGAAATAACGTGTAGATGTGATATCGTATATTGTTTTGAGATCACATGTGTGGATATGAGATTACGTGTGGAAGTGATCTCGCGGGTATGATCATGAGATTAAATGTTACGACAATGTAACACAGAAATATTTAAAAACACAAATGTTTTCATTATTTTATATATGACTAGCTTATTAAATAAATAATTTCTCTCTGCCACTCAACACACAATGCCTCCAGAATTCGGCAGAAAGTGGGAAACGGAGTGTCTTAACACTAGGTTCCCTCTGCCTGTGTGCGGGATACAGCGTGAAGCAGATTTTTTTTACGAAATAAATAATCATGTAGTTCATATGGGTGCGGGTCGATAGTATTTCTATATAGTGATGTTGCACGATGAGCCAAGTGCCATCTAATAACGCACACTAACAACAACGCGCCCCGTTGATTGTATACTAGACTAATATCATATTGTCCATTTCGTATTCTGTTTTCAATTAAGCGCTTTAAAACGCCATTTTAACGAATGAATAAATTTTAAGTTATGTCTGCTTTATTGTGATATATAGTTATTGGTTGTTGTAAATGTACGACTGTGAACGTTTGCTTTATGGGTGGAATATGTTAATTCAATTGCTATTATGTACAGTTATAATTAATTAATTGTATATAATAATATATTAACTATTAAGATATTTCCGTTTCTCACTTTCCGAATTCTGGAGAAATTGTCGTAGAACTAAAAGCCGCGCTTTGGGCCGTTACCATAGTGATGAAATTAATATATTAAATATTTCATTACCTTGAGTGGAAATGAACCCACAAACTGTCGCATTTACAAGTTCACGTTTGTGTGTTAGGGCGGAGTACGGAGCGTCCTAATACTTAATACTAGGTTC
Source organism: Heliconius himera (assembly GCA_021202915.1). Classification (NCBI taxonomy): domain Eukaryota; kingdom Metazoa; phylum Arthropoda; class Insecta; order Lepidoptera; family Nymphalidae; genus Heliconius; species Heliconius himera. The sequence goes on from JAJHJA010000063.1 coordinate 465,352, forward strand.
CCAGATTCTCTCTGTCTACCTTGCTATGTGCGGGATACACGTATAAACTTATATTAACTATGATTTTAGTATATATCTATAGCAAACTTACAATTATTTTAATATTATATTTATATATTAATTGATTGTTAGAATAAAACGTGTACTTTAATAATGAGAGTTTGCTCGCCACCATTTTACCATTAGACAGTATTCGACCTCTACTATCGATTGCTACTCTCGACCGGATGTTACTTTTGTCCTCGTTATCTCCTAATTGTACAATGTTTTTTCCCGCATATACCAGGGATAACCTAAGTACTCCGTACTCCGCGTTAGTCACTGAAATTCTAGACATTTATTGATTTGAGGAACTCAACGCCGCATTTCATCTTCTATAGCGTAGCGTTGTAATTTGTATAAAAGTACATTTATTATCATACTTAATGAAAAGAGTCTTTGAAAACGTAGACAGATATGGTCTACAGACAGTAATGGCTTACTTATTCGCACAAAGGGGATACTCGGCGGCTATCTAACCAGGTTTTAAGCTTCAACTCATTTTTATGGTTCCGTACCTCAAAAGGTAAAAACGGTACCCTTATAGGATCAGTTTGTTGTCCGTCTGTCCCTCTGTCAAAACCATTTATCTCGAGATCGCGTATATAGCTGAAATTAATATCAAATACCCAGGTTTTAAGCATGTTTGCTTAATATATTTTGTATAAAATTCGTCACGCAATCAAAACGCTTATAGGATACCTACACTTATGAAACTGGATACGAAATGATGACTTACTATACAAATAAAGGAAAAATCCGAAACCTGAAAATTTATTGGTATTTCACAGGAAAAATTCATTACAAGTTTATATTTGTATTTTATTTCATATAAAATGCTTGTATATGCAAACAAATTTAAATTTATAATTTTTTATAAGATATACAAGAAGTATTTCTTATAAAAAATTATAAACTTAAAGTAGTTGACTTACAATCCTGAGATTGATACGGATTAGTACTTAACGGGATTTTTTTTAAAAAATCTATTATTTCAAGTACAAATCCAATCATTTCAAGTATCAACATACTCCTATGTTATTACAGAAAGTGAAGACGAAACAAAGACTCTAGCGTTGCGAAGTAACACAATCTTGTTACTAACATTAATAACATTATAATGACAACAAAGCATAAAATACGAGCCAGTACCTTTGTAGCTGTGATGCAATAATATAATAACGTCAAATAAAATCAGAAAAGACGAGAAAAAGCCCCATCTTTTATACCAAAAGACTTTCCGCAGACGTGCAAATTGTTCTTTGTAATACCCATCGCTAGTATCCCCTAGCTACTGCTGTAATTATGAAATACTCTCGTAACGAGACGGCGCACCTGCCTCTAATATTAATTTAACGTTACTTTGAAAAATTTCAAAATTAGCTTTATTACAGCATTTTTTTTATTATCGCTTATTATAAATTAACGTGAAAAAATTGTTTTTTTACTAAAATTAATGAGCAGTTTAATAAAATTGCTTTTAAATTCCTGACGCGATCGCCGTTTATATTAAGCAAAATTTTTATAGTGAAATATAATGTCACATAATAAATATATAATGTACATTTGAACAATGAGTATCGACTCTTTTATTAGACAAATACATTAATATAAATGTCAAATCAGCTAAACGCTGTACCCCGCATAAAGGAGGATGGGCAGAGGAACTAACTGTTAAGACACTCCGGTGCCCACATTCCGACGCATTTTTCGAGGCACTGCATGTTGAGCGACTTGGTGATAGAGCGATGAAATGAAAATATTTATAAATAATAATTCATTCCTCAGAGTGGGCATCGAACTGAAAAACGTTGCGTAACAGTCACATCCTCATGCACTGCGCCATGTACATGGCGGTTATTTTTTATTAGACCTACATAAATGCGAGTTATATAAAATATTAATCGTTGTCCAATAAAACATACAATTTAAATGCAATATTTAAAAGCTACCTAGGTTTCAGGAGGTTTAAGAGTGTTTTAAAAAAATCGCCTTTGTTAGGTGTTCCAAGATTTCGTCTTTTATAACTTTTAAGAAATGTTTTTCTAAAATATAATTAAAATTTTATTTAATTTTACTATCCCGTTCGTCTTGAACTCAGTCAAAAATAAAAGGATAGAGTGTCTTGGCTTGGCCAGGCGCCCTTCACCTATTTGATGTAGGGGAAAAAGTGTAAGCTGTAAAAAATACCTATACAAGAATATATTTTGCTAAAGTAATTATAAGTTTTATAGTAAATTTATTAGAAACAAACAAACTATAACCAAACTATTATTTCAAACGGATAATACCATAGATTTATTCAAAATACAAAAAGATTTAGAGTTTGAAACAAATATCAGTAAACTACATTTATTCTACTTTAGAAGACTCGCAAAAGTATGAAGAATAGTTCAATACAAAAAGTATTTACGACCTTCCTGAGTATATCGATGTTCCCTACTAATAAATATATTGACTTATGTTGAAAATATATAATTTTTAAAAACCTTTAAAATGTAATTCATCTTTAGCAATTTTTTTATGAATTTAAAAACATACTTAAGGCAGTTTTTTATCATTCTGATTATACTGGCAAGAATATCACTTTTATACTATTAATATTTATTATTGTAGTCGATATATATTCGTATATATAGGAAAAGCTAAAAAAAAAATGTTTAAAATAGAATAATTACAAACTGTAATAGAAAATTGGGCCAGTGATATATTTTGTTACTCTATACCTAGTTTATTTTATTTCGTAACATTCTTTGAGTCAGGTTATCATTTATTGAGCTTAGAGCGTGCTTCTATGTACATATGTGTATGCCTTGCCATGTATTTTGTTCGACAAGATTGCTGCAAAATAATTGTCTGAAACTTTAATTCCCAAAGTATGGATATCGCCTTTAAAACGATAATGTTATTAGAATACTAAAGTAATTCAGATTAGTAAACCATTTATTTTTTGTACTCAATTTTGAAATTAAATGTTTTGATAACATCTTCCTATGTATTTTTAGCACAATATAGGATATTATATAATAAAATAGTAAAAAAATGTTTACATATTTTCCATTGACATATAACAAATGAAAATCTGAAAGATTTGATAAAGCACCATAATATTTCACCTAAACTATACAGCTAATGAAATGTCGCCTAAGCAACAGTTGTCTAGAATGGTAAATTTTCTCCATTGACATATAAATATAAGAAATTTTAAATATAGCTAAGTACTAAAAAAGTCCTATTATTTTTTTTTTTAATATTTTAAAAAGTTTTATTCCACACTTAGGAAAGAAAAATACTTATTAAGAAAACATATAAAAAAAATTGAATTAATAAGTAAGCCCTTTACCTTTTAAGAAATAACAAAATGCCGCTTTTAAAAAGTTGTTCTGCATGGGTTGCACTTTAAACTAACTAACAAAAACCATTGAATATTGAAGCTGTCGTAGAAACAGCGATTGGGGCCGTAGAGATGGTTGTGAGTTCAATCCCTACTTAGAGCATAATTATATTTAAATTGTTAAATTTCCCCGTTCCGCTACAACTCGACACGGAATGTCTCGAATTTGGGTGGTAGTCAAAGAACGCAGTCTCTTGATACTAGATTCTATTGTCCTACCTGATGCAAGATTCAATGACAACGGGTGGTAAATGGAAGTAGCATTGTCATGAAGTCCACGTAAATGAGGGGCCGGGGAACAATTATTAGCTTTAAATATTTAAGCAACAGAAAAAAAAATATTTTTATTTCTTGGAAGCCTAATAATACCAGTCGTGGCGCAGCGGCACGAGGTGTGACTGCAAAACCGACTGGTTGTGGGATCGATCCCCACTCGAGGAGATGAAATATTTACTTAAATTTATATTTCCATTTCTTCGCTCTGGTGTCGAGGTTAAGCGCGGCGTTGAGTTCTGCCACTCAACACGCAATGCCTCCAGAATTCGGCAGAAAGTGGGGAACGGAGTGTCTTAACACTAGGTTCCCTCTGCCTACCCTGCTGTGTGCGGGATACAGCGTGAAGCTGGAAGCCTGAATTTAAATCTATTATATTGGGACGACAGGAACGAAGTATATTTATTATATTTTTGTAATGAAATACAACAGTTATAATTTACAATGTAAAGTAAAGAAAGCTTGGTAGGGGCTTCAGAAGTTGCAGTTAAGAACTATTTTATTGCTACGTAGTTAGACAGCTTCGAAGCAAATTTTTAAATTCATAAATCATGTTATGTTCACATCGAGGCGTTGAAGAACTTTTGTGGGGAAATACAGTTATTTGAGTTAAGACTTGTAGCGGATACAGAATGCAGTAGAAGAATCTTCGAAGAAAATCTAAGAATAAATTGTGTGCATAAAATGCATTCATATATTTAAAGTTTATGATTTGAAATTCATAAACTTTACAAGTTCTATATTGATTAATAAATCATCTATCAACTAATAATTAATTTATATAGGCATAAAAGTACGTATATTTAAATTGAAACACTAACTTTAACTTGACCAGAATGCTAAAATTTTATTATTCACATAATATAAAAACCTATTTTAAGAGTTTACACCTAATAGTGGATGCTATGTAATACAATTTTTATAGATCCCTCATATTTCTGCAGTGCGAATAGAGTTGGCAGAGAGCCCGGAAGTTGGATTTACACCAAACTGCTCATATCTTTTTCAGGGGTTAGTGCAATTGCAAAAATTTGCAAGTCACGCCAATAAAAATACAAATTCACGAAAAATATGATGTGATTGTGAGGTTTTTGATTGTATACCGAAAATTTATGAACACTTTATGTAACTAAAATTTAGATTTACATTTATCGAATTTTCCTGCGAAATGCAATAATTTTTTTAAAAATGTGACTAACAAACTATGTGCGTATACAATATTATGTACGATATACATACATATCTATCTAATCACATTACTTTAAGTTTTTATTATGTTAAAAAAAAAATAGACATTTGATTTTAAAGTGATATATAATGTATAACCAGCTCTTAGCTGCGGCTTCGCCAGCGTGGGAAACAACCAAGAACTGTGGCATGACACATAAGTAACATAAGTGCCCGAGGTATCTCAGACCGCATGTAGATTGTGGTACATCGAAATGGTTAACGTGATGTAATATAAGCCTACACAGCCTTCCTCGATAAATGGAATATATAGTCAATGATTTTTTAATTTGTAATAGTAGTTCCTGGTATTAGTGCTTTCAATCTAACAAACTCTTAAGCTTTATAATATTAGAATAGATAGTCTAGACTTCTAATATTAGTATATGTACCCGTATAGTTAATTTTCTCTTGTAACTATAATATGGTAATTATCTTTTAAACAGTATTATACATAAGAGCCCGTCGTGGCGCAAGGGCCCAAGCTTGCGACGTAAATCGCGACGGTTGTGGGTTTAATTCCCACTCAGGAGAATTAAATATTCAATATTTTCATTTTATCACTCTGGTGACGATGCAAAGAGCGACGTTAAGTTCCGCTCCCCGAGAATTCAGCAGAAAAAGGGGAACAAAAGCGTCTTAATAAGAACCGTGTGGTTTAAGATTATATAGGTTCCCAGGTTCCTTATGCCTACACTGCTCTCTGCTGGATACAACATGGAGTTAAAAAAATATATACTACTTATTGTATAATAAGTACTTTTCAAAAATAAGCAAAAAATATAATAAACAAAAATGTATTTCCGGTCTAAAAACAAGATATTTTATTAATTATTAAAAAACTGTGCAAATGAAATAAAATTCCTTCATAATAAATTTCCCTTCTGCTATTTTCGCTTTTTACAGTAAATGGGAATTCTATTTTGATTCAGACGAACATAAAAAGAGCAATGTGTCAATGTTTATAGACTATTTTTTATTTTTACATATTTATTGTTATTATTTAGATTATTTTTTTTATTTTTACATATTTTTGGGAGGACCTTGAAACGGTACGTGAACCTATTGTTTAAAGATCCTCCGGAAATGAAGAAGTATTCAGAAAATGAAGAAGGAAACGAGATTGAAGGAAATTACATTTTTTTATTATAATAGAATGCTTCTAAGCATTTCCCCGATCTGAGATCTTACTGTCGTTTTTAAATTGCGCCAAGATTGCGTCAGTATAATGTTCAATAGATTTTAATGCCAATATATCACGCCTTATCTATAATAATCTATTTCTATACCTATTGTTCCAGTAGTGGTTTGAATATGGGAATAATAAAACGAACAGCGTCACATTATGTTTAGTTTATTTGACTGATCATGGCTAACGAAACTGTCTATTTATAAATGTTTGGACATACTGTCAAATGATCAACTTTTATACGTTAAATTTATACAAAAATTAAAATAAATGTATTTATCCATATATTATTTACAAATAAATGTGTCATTAATATTTACTTAAATTTATATTTCCATTTCTTCACTCTGGTGTCGAGGCAAAGCGCGGCGTTGAGTTCTGCCACTCAACACGCAATGCCTCCAAAATCCGGCATAAAGTGGGGAACGGAGTGTCTTAACACTAGGTTCCCTCTGCCTACCCTGCTCTGTGCGGGATACAGCGTGAAGCTGATGTTTAAATTTGTCATTAATTAATAGCTATAATTGAATTGAGAATATTATTTATAGGTCTTAAAATAAAAGTTATTCAATAGGAAATTGAACAATTCTATACAGTGTTGCTAGTGATATTTAACAGTACTTTTCATATGTTAAACTTATAAAATGTATTAAGTTAATGAATCCACTCAATTTACAAATTAGTGTCGTTACTATAATGTATAATTAAATTGATAACAACATACTCTTTTAATGTACAAAATAAGTATATGATAATAAATAGAAATATTCCATATGATCTTACTCGTGCTGTTTAACATTATATCTATTTGCTTACAATAAAATGTTAACTGATCGGTGTCTGTACATGGAAGATGTACGAGTATAAGAAAAAATGTTAAATGATAAAATAGAACTCAAAACAATTTTTTTTTCTATTTGTTTGTGCGTTTGTTCACGCTAATCTAAGAAGTGTCCTAACCGATTTAAATGGAATTTTCACTATTGTATTTTGGCAAACATCCAAAATTGCCAAAATGTTTATTTTATTTCAGTCGGCTTATAAATAAAAAAGTTATATCAATATAAAGTCTATTGTTTGACCAAATTGCCGTAAAATTATTGTTTTATTGATTTGGCTAAAACATTTTTTTAGGATTTCGTAGTCAAAGGGAAAATACTAGACTACGCTATTTGTCCGTCCGTCTACCTGTCTGTCCGTCCGTTTGTCACCAGACTGTATCTCATGAACCATGAAAGTTATACATAAAAGCAAATACTAAAAACCACAATAAAATAAATGTTTAACCTATCTCCCATACAACAAACGTGATTTTTACATTCTCGTAAGAAGGGCTCGGGAACTCACGACTCGCACTTGGCCGGTTTTTTAATGTACAGATATTATTCTTAAAGTGATAATGCCATTACAACAAAATAAACCAGGAAAATAATCGAGGTTAGTAAATAAATAATTGTGTATGTCAAGCGGGCGAAGCCGCAGCTGTGTGGTTCGCTAGTTCTACGTAAATACGTACATAATATACGTGATAGTCAAAATAACTGTAGTAGATTTTTAAATAATTTTGAATATAGATGGATATAATATATTAATGTTTTAGAGGCCAGTCGTGGCGAAGGGGCACAAAGTGTGACTGAAAGCGTCATAGATTGTGAGATCGATTCCTACTCGAGGAATATCTAAAAAAATGGGGAACGGAGTGTCTTAACACTAGATTGTCACTGCTTATCCTGCTATTGTGGAGTTAAAGACGTACTACATATTATAGCAATTGTAAAAGCTAAACTCAAATACCAAGAACTGTTTGTATATATTACGATTGTTTGGAAAATAATATATATAAAGGAACAAGTGCAGTTCTAGATTCCGCACTAACTCCGCTCTTAGCCGTAATGTCTTTGTGTGAAAACTTGTTGTATAAGAATACCAATAACAAACTTACATTATTGCCAGCAAAGAAACACTACCGTTACAAATAGAAGTCAAGAGATTCTTTTTAGTTTCGTATTAGAAAAGGCTATTTCTTGTTGTGTTTGTTTTATTCGAGATATAAATGTTCACTTTTTTATATGCATATAGCATATTTGCTATATACACTTAGTTTTTATACTTAATATGTACGAATGGATTAAAAATTTGTATTTGTTTTTGTATTAAAAAAAATGCTTATAGTATATTTATAGAAAATAAAAATTATTTAGAGATGAATTTTAGAATTATAACACTTCAAAAGTACAATTAATATTTAATAGCTCCCTACACAAAAAGGTTTAATATGTTATGCGCTTGGGAGGTACGATGCCACAGACAGACATATATACATATACAGACATTTACAGACAAGTCAAATTTATAGCACAGTTAAAAAGTTATTGCTGCAATATAGTTTTTTTTCTTCACGCTGTATCACGTACATAGCAGGATAGGCAATCTGGTACAGAAACACTTCGTTGTCATTAAGATATTTCCCTTTCCTACTTTCCGCCGAATTTTGGAGGCATTGCTTGTTGAGTGATGAACTCCAATTATTAGTTTATATTATAGCCACGATTTGTCTCGTTATCAAAGTGAGGAAATGAAAATATTAAACTCGAAGTTAGTATTATTTATTGATTTTTAAGCTTTATAATAGTACTAGCGACCCGCTCGTACTATTTATTATAAAGTTTAATAACTACTGAATTATTTACTTAATACACTGAATTACAACGCACATTGCAACGCACTTTAGATTTCTAATGTGAAAATTATTAAAATTTTAGGTTGCGTTTTTGTAATCCTCACATGAATATCAAATTGATGTTTAAAAAAAAATTACAACTTATCTGTATTTATAATAAAACTGTAACTTTTGGGTACATGGAAAAATGTTATTACGGGTATTTAATAGAACTGAGTCATTTCGTCTTTTTGTCTGTGTGCTTGTTCTCGCTAATATCAGAAACAGCTTAACCGATTCAATTGCACTTTTGTATTTTAGCAAATTTTCTTAAATTATTCTGCCTATAGCAGTGTAGGCAGAGGGCTCTGCTTTTTTCTATTCTCATAGAATCGAAAAAAAGCGGATTTTTTTGAAATATTCACTTAATTATTCCCTTATATTATCCAAGGAAATTATATGTCAAATTTCAGCTCTCTACGTAGAGTTTTGTATAAAACTAGGGGGGCTTCGCTCTCTGCTCCCTTCGCTCACCTCTCCCCTTGACTTGGCTCGCAGTGATCAAAAAATAAAATAAATAATAAATCGCCGCCGCCACAACAATATTCGGGCGTGAATTTACTTTAAAAATAAACGCCCCGACAACGTTCAAAACAGTCACCAGCGACGACGAAACACAAGAGGATTTTTTATACAATAGAAAAATATAGATATATTTGAAATCCACATAGATATACGCAAAGGTAAAATAATGAAAGATTATGATTAAAGATAAGATTAAAGATAAGTTGCGTATACAATACTTATAAAGTATAGTTAGGTATAGATTTTTTTTTGAAAAGAGAATCAATTGACGCGTCATGATAAGAACGCGTTGCCATAGCAACGTGTATGTAATTTTATGCAAAAGTGTATGTTGTCAAAAAAGTCGTAACAAACTACCGTAGTAGTTTGTTGAGTTTGTTTGTATTTTATATTTTAATGAATGTTTAAGATCTATTTTAAAATATATAAGCATAGTGGCTTCCCTTATATATATATAAACTATAATTGTGCCTAATTTTATACTTGTCCGTCAGCACAATAAACGTAAAAAAGAGTACAAAATTTTTGTTTCACGTATTTATTTATAATAAATAAATAAATAAATAAATCAGCTTCACGCTGTCACGCACGTGTCCCGCACACAGCGGGGTAGGCAGAGGGAACCTAGTGTTAAGACACTCCGTTCTCCACTTCCCACCGAGTTCTGGAGGCGTTGCGTGTTGAGTGGCGGAACTCAACGCCACGCTTTGCTTTTGTAAGTATTTTTTTTTTAATTATTTTAAAATGTTAATCCTCACTTAGGCATGAAAAATACTTATTTGAAAATGTATAAAACCGAACCGAACCGACCAGGACCTCCTGGACCCTGGTCGGTTCTGAGGAGGCGCGGGTTCGAGTCCCGCTACGTTCAAATTAAGAAATTAAATAAATATTTCTCATCTTCGAGTGGGGATCGAACTCACAACCAGTCGGTTTTACAGTCACACTTTCTGTCCCTGCGCCACGATTGACCTCAATTATTTTATAGAATACGATTATGTTCGATTATGCGTTACGTTACGTTTCTGGGTCTCCACAACCTATTTTCGCTGAAGGTTCCCATCATTAATAATAATAATTGTTATTAGATAGTGTGTCGGCAATACACTGTGAGTGGTTCGTTCTACTTTGTAAAGGAAGAATTTCGTGTACAAAGGTGTTGAATTAATGTGACTGCATTATTCACGAGAGGAGATGAAATATTTATTTAAATTTATATTTCCATTTCTTCGCTCTGGTGTAGAGGCAAAGCGCGGGGTAGAGTTCTGCCACTTAACACGCAATGCCTCCGAAATTCGCCAGAAAGTGGGGAACGGAGTGTCTTAACACTAGGTTCCCTCTGCCTACCCCATATAATCAAATCAGCTTATATATATATATATATATATATATATATATATATATATATATATATATATATATATATATATATATATATATATATATATATATATATATATATATACAAAGCTTTTTTAAATTTGGGCATTTTAAAATTTCTTTTATGGCTTCCTTTTTACTATTCGGTTATTTCTGCAATTTCCATTCACAAAGAAGTGAAGAAAGAAATACAATGGTAAAATGTATTTTCTGCTATAACATATAGAAAAGTTGAATAATACAAAAAAAAGAAACTCAATTGAAAACAAATAAAAATAAAAAATTTTAATCATAAAAACTAAAACAACACGTATTATGTACATTTTTATTCTAAAAAAGTAATATCTTAATTTCAATATAAGTATATATTATGCATATTTTTTTTATTTTATATGAAAGCAATAGAAACTGTATATTTAATACACACGCCATAATGACCACTTGTAATATAGGCTGAAATTAAATTACACCATGGCAGCGAAGACTTTTTGTGAATAGGTTATTGATATGGGAGTGCCGATACTGCGTCATCAATATACTATTATCAGAACCGTGTTGGGCAGCGGCGAACAAAAGGGCTTTATTATAACACGTCAAGATCGCATTATTTAGATCAAGCCGGAGCTTAAAATTTTAGCGATAACGCTTTAAATTGGTATATGAAATATATTTTTTTATTTTTCTCGTCATGCTTGTAACAGAGGCACTAAGCAACACAAGGATGTAACTGCAACGCGGCGGTTGTGGATTCGATTTCCAAAAGTCAGCGCAAGATGCGTGCATGCAACGGAGTGTCTTAACACTACGTTCTCTCTGCCTACCCTGCTGTGGCGGGATACAGCGTGATGCTTACTTATGTCCGTAACAGTTTCCAGTATAACATTATTTATCAAAGCTACGAGGCCGGTGGTTGCTTATAAATAATTCTCTTGTCTAATCAATGTTGAGTTAAACCTTTATAATGGAAATTATTGGGTATAAATATTCCAGATTGGAGTTCAAACCCACAATAAACGGGTACACACTGGGCAAAGACACGCTTGTTTTTGAGCTTCAAGCTGCATGTCACATAGACACTTTCCTAGGTAGGGGAAACTTAGTGTTAAAACACTCTGTCCTCCGCCTTTTGTCCAATTTCCGTGATATTGCTTATTGAGTGGTGGGGACTCAACGCGACGCTTTACTATATCGGTGTTATTAGAGCTAGGAATTAAAATAATTCACTCTCCCGAGTGGGAATCGAACCTACAACTGTCGCGTTTACTGTCAGACTAAATATCACGATGGCCTCAAAGACAAAAACTTACAAATAATAATGTTAATATGTACGTATTCATTTAATTATGCTTTAATCTTTTTCTGTTGTTAATAATGGGTAAACCATTTCACGTGCCTGTGGCCAATGCGCCTTAGTGCCATATTTATCACTGTATAATTATAAAGATCAAATGAACTCACAATGTATTTCGAATTTGTATAAGGACTCAGCTAAATATGAGTTATATTTAATTTTGATAATTCTTTCTTATCAAAATAATATTACAGAGTACTTACTTGAATAAATAACAATAAATTACAACGCGCTCTTAACGTACTAACAGTTCGCCTAAGCATATATGTTTTGTCAAAACCAATCAATAAACTAATATACTGTATTGTATAATAAAATAAAAGCAATCCTATAACGAATCTCATAAAGGCCCAAATGTGTTCAATCAAGCGTGTCCTATGAAAGCGCTGCGACTAAGAATTTCGTTGGAGCCGATTTTCTGGAGGCTTACAGTAAATAAGAAAATTCATCCGAATCGCATTCGCCGTTAAACGTAATCGAGCGTCGTGGAAAGTATTAAAGGAGCAGAAGCTATATTGCATAAGTTGAGATGTGACAATGGAAACTTTCAGTGTAGTACCGAACGTGCACCGTCCCTCTCTCGCTGAGTAAGACTTTATTGTGATGGAAATACTGTGTCGCGTTTGATTTTGTTTTTTTGTTTTATGCTGTGTCTGTATATGACAAGGTAGGTGCCTAATCTAGTGTTAAAACTCTCCGTTGCCTACCTTTCGCCGTATTTTCGTGAGTCAGTGTTGAGTGGCAGAACTCAACGCCATGTTTTATTGTGTTACTAGGTCGAGGAAATATATATATTAAATAATTCATTTTCCCGAATGGAAATCGAATCCCCAAACATCGCGTTTAGTCACACGCTGTGTGAGCCACAGCGGCATGAAGGATTGATGTAATATGAAATTTACTTCGTTCATGTTATAACGCTATTAGATATTCTTAAGCTTACTCGAAACAGAATCTTAGTATTGTTTAAATTTTATTTCCACAATTCGTTGCGAGGGAAACATCAAACAGACGGCGATGTCAAGCCGCTGTACGTATTTTGTTACTTTAATATTTTATTAAAACAAAGGAACGGCGGGGAACCTCATTCTAAGTTAAGACACATCTTATAGCCAAAATCTTTGTTTTTGTTGTTGATGTTTTTCGGAATTGTGATTGTGTACGTTCATTCCACTACATTTAGGCAGAGAAGCCCGCTCGCTACATTTCATTAGAGCCACCCGATCTCTACAATATTGTTTTGCTGTTTATTGCTTCAACGTATTTTAATTAATTTACATTATTGAGTTTAACTAGGATTTATGTGGCCTGAGGTAACTAAAATAAATTTAATTGATTTATACTTTCAGGTGTTTATCTAAATTCAGAGAGAGATATCAGAGTTAAATAAAGTGATGAGGGAGTGAAAATAGGTAACATGATGCCTGTTGTACATAGATGATGGAGAGCTCATACAATTATTATTAAGAGTTGTACCCTTTGGTCGCCACTCTGAAAGAAGAGTGTGAAAATAATGGTCTACGTCTAACCCCGAGTAAGACAACAAATTTGATATTTGAAAGTTATTTGGGCACGTCGAGAGAATGAGTGATGGCAAAAAAAGAATAAGAAAGAAGGAGACCTCGGTTGGCCTCCGAAGACATAATACCGATGATACTGTAAGAAGTTCACGTAAAAAGCATGTTATACTCCAGAGGGCGTGCTTCAAGCGGGTGATGACAGTGGACGAGGCGAAAGAGATATGTAGAGACCGTAGTGTTTGGCACTCCGTTCTTACTGGCTACCGGCTAAAGATAACGCGTGAATTAAAAATATTAATTTTCTAATAAAAGTAATAGTTTAGTTTAGTATAGCTTATTTGTAATGAAAGATTTTTTTGTAAATATGATAACCATGACCAAATTACAAGGAAAGTCATTATAAATAACTCGACGCACACATGTTCCTCGACAAGCCAACTAGTTCAGAGCTATCTTGCGCTAAATCATAAAGTTGCTGCTTCGACGCCCGCACATATAATATTGAGGGAGTCAAGCGCGAATTCCGGGGAAAAATATTAAATTATAACTGTATTGTTGGTACATATATTTTTTGTGTGGAAGTATAAGTATTATTGCAATATGTTTATTATGAGAATATTCTGACGTTTTTCAACGGGTTTGTGCATCGTTGTATTTACGAACTAGTTTTTAGTGTGGTTTCTCCCTCGTGGTTAAATCATAACTAATGACATTTTATTTATATTCATATAATTGTTACATAAATATAAATGATTATATAAATTGTATAATTTATATAATTATTATATTTTTATATAATTTTCTTGACATTTTCCTCAGCTTAACGCTGTATCCTGCATATAGTAGGGTAGGCAGATGGAGCTTAGTGTTAAGACAATCCGTTCCCTATTTTCAGTCAAAATCTAAAGACATTGCGTGTTAAGTGGTGAAACTCACCGCTGCGCTTTGCCTCGACACCAGAGTGAAGAAATGAAAATATTAAATATTTCATTTCCTCGAGTGAGGATCGAACCCACTTTCTAACCTGTCGCGTTTACATTCACACGCTTTTGCCACTGTGTACGACTGGCGTTTGGCGTTTTATGACATATTATGACACATTATAAGTGCCCGATGTAACTCTTACCGCAGGACACTGGATTATATTCATTCTAACTGTTAGTTGCTGCTTCTATATCTCGTTCTTTGCCAGATAACCTCTTCAGGTATACAATATATATATTATTTTCTTTAATCAGCTTCTCGTTGTATCTCGCACACAGCAGGGTAGGCAGAGGGAACAGTGTTAACACACTCCGTTCCCCACTTTAATATTTATAGTTGTAAATATGAGACGCGCTGCAAATATATAAATATATCTCATCAATTAGTTATGGAATTCTTTTCAAAAATTATATTTTAAAATATCTTGTTGCTAATTTTCAAATTACCAAAGAACTATTATATAATTTAACGACTTAGTGCAAACAAACTAAAACTTTTAGCGAAATCAAAGTCTTTGTTTCGTTTTGATGAAGGCATTATGGACTTTGAATCGGCTTGTGTATTAATGAGGAGAGCCAAAATCGCCTATTAATCAAGTTAAAGCATCTGGTTGACAACCGACTGTCAGCCTAAGTAGCGTTTAGTTTATGACTTTATGAATCGAGTATGTATATAGTTAAGACTGCAATATTGTATTTAATATCGTTGGCGTATTTACAGATTATTTTTATGGTAGCTCGAGTTTAACATATGTAAAGCCATTATAAGATATCTGTAATATTTTCACTACATAAAACATAAAATAAATATTAAAATATCTATTTATTTTAATAGATACGATTTGTCAAATCTTTTAACATTTCTGATTAATCATTATAAATCACCTTCACGCTGTATTCCGCACACAGCAATGATGTTTTATAACATTTAGATAATATTAAAAATTATCTGTGATAGAAAGAAAACAATGTAAGGATTATTCGTAATAATAATATTATATTTCTAAGCAAAATATTTCGTTTTGTCTCACGTGTACGCAGCTCTGAATTGTAAACAATCATTTGTAGATGGCTTGTCGTGTTTGAATACCTTTATTGTTTAACTGTTTTGGTTCGAGTGACAGAATCAAGAAATTTATGTTTAATTACAATTAAATTATATAATGTATTATAATAGAAATTGCTTAATTTATATTAATCCTTAATTTTATCTTCATATTTTTTCAATACACTGCGATGAACTATGAGTGTGTTTTGATCAGCGGACTAGCGGCCTCTTCATATTGATAAATAAAATAAATCAGCTTCACGCTGTATCCCGCACACAGCAGGGTAGGCAGAGGGAACCTAGTGTAAAGACACCCCGTTCCCCACCGAGTTCTGGAGGCATTGTGGGTTGAGTGGCGGAAATGAACGCCGCGCTTTGCATCGACACCAGAGCGAAGAAATGAAAATATAAACGTAAATAAATATTTAATTTCCTCGAGTGGGGATCGAATCCACAACCAGTCGATTTTACAGTCACACTTTGTGCCCCTGCGCCACGACTGACCTATTGATAATTTTTAAATTTGTATTCATATTGATAATTTCTAATTTTTTGTTGTACAATTCTACAAAAAGAATATTTGAGTTTTATTATTAATTCTTGAATCAGCTTATACATAGTAACTATACACATTAAACAACTTAATGCTAGTAGTAAACTCAATTAAACAAAGTAATTACAACTTAATTACATATGAGAGTAAAACAAAAAATATATATATCAGCGAACGGTCGTAAGTTGTGAGCTGTTAGCGAGAGAAATAAAATGTATTCCGTCTACCGTATCAACAATATCATTAACCCCCGTAGTGTGGCAATCATGGAGTAAGTGGGAATTTCCGCGTCGTTTGATACAGCTCCCGGCCCAGCTAAATGTTAAGAGCCCTGTGGTACTGCCGACCCCACAAGGGGACACACCGTCTCAATAAAAAGTGGTCGTTACGTGTGGTAGGTATATATATCTTTGTTAAAAACATTACAAGTTGGTAGGTTAGACTATAGGTCAAGAATTATTGTATTTTATTTTGTAATTATATTTAATTTAGAGGCTTTTTTAGTTGTGGATTCGGTGTCCACTCGAATAAATGAAAAATTTTATATAATATTTCCGATCGCTTCGGTAGGACGTTAAACCTTGGCGTCGGTTTTACGATTTTGCAGGTAATGTTTCCAAAATTTGACGAAGAGCGGAGAACGGAAGTGTCTTAATGGGAACGAAGTGTCTTCACAGGTTCCCAGGTTCCATCTGCCTATGTGATATGTCCGGAATACAACGTGACGCTAATTTACATAATATTTATAATAAGAAAAAATGAAATAATTTAAAACGTTTAAATTATTTTTTTTAAATATCTCCGAACTGTTTTTAATTTTAAATATAAAAAAAAAATATCTACGCTAATATAATTTGGCAACTATCATTTTAAAGGTACGTGTGTAACGAGTAAATACATGGAACGATAGGTCTGTTTCTATTAATTAAATGCTTCTGTATTGTTGAACCCAGACGGCGGAGATAGTTTTTAGAATCCCGTGGAATATCATTATGAAATGAAACCGCAAAATCCTCTCCTTTCTGCACACGGTTATTTATTTTCAATGAATATGTCTGTACACGTATTCTACGTATTGTTTCCGTTTTTTAGACAAAAGTTAACAGTCAAAACGCGACGTTGAGTTCCCACATCCAATGTCTCGAAAATTTGACGGTAAGTGGGGAACGAAGTGTCTTTACTCTAGGTTTCTTCTGCCTACTACTACTCTTCAAAACTTACTGCATTATTTTTTTTTTAAGAATCTGAGAATGATTAAAAGGAACTCGGTATTTGGGAAGGCTAACTTTACATTTAAAGGCTTGTGTGGGGGCGTAGGTCCTACAAGTACCTCTCTTTGAGAATATAAAATATTTTACTGTGACGCAATAATCGGGATCTATCTCTGAGTAACCACAATTAATTAGGAGATGGTCAAAGGTCTAATGCGTAGGGATAGTATGGAAAATCAAGATCTAAATTTAAATTATTGTATGAAGTTTGGATACTGGGCTATTAAATAAGACTAACGGAAGACAATCTATTTCTAAATTCTCAATTGAATAATTGGCTGACAGTAACTGAACTCCATCTACCCAGTGTGCACCGGTTTCATTATTACGAAGAGCAGAATGAGCACTTCCATTTTTTCAAGCATATAGCCCTTGACCTTCACTCCCCTGACCCTTAAAGGAAAGTCAAAGGCGGGGAACTATTTACAGTTTCTTTCTGGAGGCCTCAGGTCCTGCAGGTCTGTCATATTAATATCAAAAGTTCATGTTTGTTTTTAAACATTTTGCTGCGTCATAGAGGCGTTGTAAGATCATTTACTTTTTATTTTTAAATTGTGGAACAGTGAATCCTATGTCCTTTAGTAGAATTCTGCGTTTTTCGTTTTAACCTACCTACAATTACCTACATTCTTCGATAGTACATAGACTTCAATAGTAATTTCGATTCGATTTCTGAAGTAATGTTTTACTAGAGCTTGTCGGAGTTTTTCTATCATAAAATATACACAACATAACATAATGATTATGTAATAGGAGGCCGGTTGTGGCGCAGCGGCACGAGGTGTGACTGCAAACCGACTGGTTGTGGGTTCGATCCCCGCTCGAGGAGATGAAATATTTACTTAAATTTATATTTCCATTTCTTCGCTCTGGTATCGAGGTTAAGCGATCGAGGTTAAGCAATGCCTCTAGAATTCGGCAGAAAGTAGGGAACGGAGTGTCTTAACACTAGGTTCCCTCTGCCTACCCTGCTGTGTGCGGGATACAGCGTGAAGCTAATTTAATTTTATTTTTTTTTAATTTACAAACAATATGATCGGTTATTCCGAATTCGATAAGCAGTTTACGGTATAATAAATATTTAGTGAATGTTAAAATTGTTGATCATAATTATATTTTTTTTAATATTTTAAAAAGATAAATCGTTCCACATTTAGTAGTTCAGTGAAATCAGAGATGAAGACTAAAAATCTCAGGCCCTAATTCTAAACACAACATAAAATTGTTTGCTAAGCTCTATCTTATAATATATAAGTTTCTATATATAAACAATAAGAAACGAATATTATTTTTATAATTTAAATTTATGAATGTCCTTTTTCTTCAATGAAATTTTTTGGTTAAATGAAATGTAAAAAAAATTTTAAATTAAAAAAAAAATACCTAATTTAAATTTTTGACCAAGAATTCGACGATCAAAAGGCATAACATAAATTATATAACCATTCGTTAGCGTAGGATAATCTAGTGCATATAACTTATAACTTTGTATGGGCTTTTAAGTTATGAGAAATTGTTAAAAAGAATTAAGTGATCAACTTACATGATCGAAAGATTAAATAGGATACGATACGCCATGACGCAAGAGTATTACAGTAGTCGATAGTCAAACTCTCATTTAAATTAAGAAAATATGAATTTACTTTTCCAAATTCTATTATCATTTTTGTGGCACAGAAATGAAATATTTACTTAAATTTACATTTCCATTTCTTAGGTTCCCTCTGCCTACCCTGCTGTGTGCCAGATACAGCGTGAAGCTGATAAAAAAATATATAATTTTTCACTAACTACCGACTTGAGAACAACAGACTTGAGGACTTCGTTAAATTAGTTTTACAGTACACTGGATACCTCTACCAACTAGATAGATAGAATAGATGTTGTTGTTTTCTTGAGTATTTGTAACAAGAATACAACAATGTAGTAAGTACGCACTAAAATTTCTTGACTTTATTTACAATGAAACTGTTTTGTACCAAAAATATATAAGGTATTACATTGTAGGTAGAAATATGATTGTTTTTTGTTGTTTTTTCAAGCTTTATCCCAAGCAGGGTAGTTGGAGAGAACGATGCTCTATGGTCTTCATATTCCCACTTTCGCTGAGAATCTACATAACTCTATCGTCATTCATCCTCTCGAAGTGACCAAAGAGGTTCTTCATGTTTCTCACTATGCCATTCTTTGTACTGCTTCGTTGCAGATTTATTTAGATAAACTGTATTCACTTTCCTTATTTTTTCTATCGTAATTCTCGCGGATACAATAAGAGCATCGTTACCAGCACTGTATTGATTACGGCCTAACCTGAAAATATACTGACATTTAGCTTTTTCATAAAGTAGGTAACAAATTAGAAAATAATTTTATTATTTAAATTTAATTATTTATGTTTTTAATAGTTAAAAGGAACAACTTTTGAACTATATTTATTTTAAAAATTAAATGTAGAAAATAATATTTTGATAATTTCAAAATAATGAAAATTAAAAAATATCAATTAAATCATCGATATTTATATAGCTGTGTAGATACTATTTAAAATCAGTTATTTTTGAAGCTGGTGTAAACTTGGGTATTTTTTAAAAGTATTTGTTCGGCCTATAGGTGTAGTAGTTTTTTTTTTTTTTTAAATTTTAATTCTTACTTTCACTACAGACTTTATGGTCCGCACCTTTATGGTGTAGTAGTTACATTTACACTTTATTTAGTTATCAGCTTCACGCTGTATCCCGCACACAGCAAGGTAGGCAGAGGGAACCTAGTGTTAAGACACTCCGTTCCCCACTTTCCGCTGAATTCTGGAGGCATTGCGTGTTGAGTGGCAGAACTCAACGCCGCACATTGTTTAGTAGTTATAAAATAATTCCTTTTGCTTATAAGTTTGTATGAATAGAAACATATATAAAATATATCGTTTGTCGCAGCTGGATATGGAATACTCAGATTGTATAAAACCTTCACAAAGGTTTCCTCAGGTCAGTTAGATTCTCAGTCCGTTGGCGTGCAGGTTATAAGAATATTTGCGAGCACTCGACTGAGAATATTCAAGCGTCTTGTGAGCGGTCTGCTCCTTTCTACCGTTTGCCGTCTTGTGGCCAAATTGAATATCAATTTCTATAACACAATATTTTTGGTGAAAAGCTAAGTGAGTGCTCCTTTTACCATTATACATTTTAAGAGCATTTTTAGTTTAGTCAGCAATATATGGTTATATAAGTATAATGTGCCAGTCTATAAATATTTTCAGCTTCACATTGTATCCCGCACACAGCAGGGTAGGCAGAAGGAACATAGTGATAAGACATTCCGTTCCCGATTTTCCGTTTTTTTTGAGACATTGCGTGTTAAGTGACAGAACTCAACGTCGGACTTTTGCCTCGATGCCAGAGCAAAGAACTTTTTATATTAAAAAATTAAAATGTATTTCCTCGAGTAGAATCCACAACCGTCGCATTTCAGTCACACCCTTGCCACTGGGCCACGACGGGCTCAAAAATATTATATGTATATATTTTGTATTATATCTATAAAATATAATTATATATAGGTGTAACGCAATTGACAGATCAACAGTTGTCTATGGGTAGAGGACCTCAATGCCTATACGTTTCATTACTTGTGGAAAAAATCACAAGTATTTTTTTTTCGTTACAGCCCTTGATAGTGGTTATAAATTTAGCTTATTTAAAAACCAATTGTGTTTCCATGTTATTTCCAAGTTTGAAATGTTAAATCATACAAAAGGCCAATTACTGACTGCTATTAAGAAAAAAAATCTCGAGCGTAGACTCGACAGTCGGGCTGTATTTGCCAATTTTCTTCAAGAATCTATTTTTTTTAATAAATTGCAAGAAAATCGGCTGACATACACGGAAGTGAAATGGATAGCTACTAAGGTCCTCTACTCATAAACAACCGTTGATCCGTCGATCGCGTTACGTTATAGTCTAATATGTACTTTTTTGGCTTGCATTTGCAAGAAAAAAAACTTTTATATATAGATTTTTCAAATGTAATTTTCAATTCCGTTTAATTTAATTTATAACATTCAGTTTAATCAATAAGGATTAAATTTGTTGTTTCACGTTAACACTGATATTAATTACCGGCTTAATAACAAATGGAAATGGCGTGCAGCGGCATGCGTGGCTTTTCATCGCCGGAACAAAGTCGCCGCGCAACAAGTGACGTTACGTCGACCTTCACTAAGCATTGCTCAAGACATTAGTTTTTCCTCACACACATTTCTTATCTGTGAATCATTTTAAGCATCCAATTTGGTCTTATATCTTGATAATTTATTTAATCATATTTAATGTGACGAATGTGGTTTTTTTTTTATTAATATTGTTTTGCGTCAAAACATCTTAACATGAGTTTATTTACTTTACGCGACTTTTGAAAGAGAATGAGAGGGAATCGTGCGCATGCGCGGCTCACGAGGGAGAAGGAGGCAAGGAGGCGAGAGGGACAGGAGACAGTTGTATTCGCTCCGACCAATCGATTAGTCGCATAACGATAGCGGCTTCTTAAATGCAGATGTGTCGTGTACACCAACGTCAGTCGGTGAACAAAAACCGCCTCGACCATACCACTATGGCTTCACGGAGTCGTTGTCGCCTCACTCGCGTTGTCCTTTGTAGTGAACGTATTGTAAAACCCGTCTAAATGACACTCTCTCGTATGTGGTTGCAATTGTAGAGCAATTAAAAATTAACACCGCACGAACGAACTGAAATTTTAATTAAAGTTTGTAATTAAAACTTTGTTTAATGCCGGAACACTTGTTAGGTGTGAAGATGAAATGTATTGTAAAATAAAGTGAACAAAGGAGAGACTGTGAGGCTGAAAGGTAATTTTACTGATTTTATTTACAGATTGTATTTCATTTAGAACGTATTAAAGATTTATGAGATGCCGGCAAATTGTCGACAGTTATGGTCCTTCGGGTTATCGTGTATATTGAATGAAATTTAACGTAACATTTGATGTATATTTTAATAACAGTATAAATTGTATTATAGTTTTATTGCTATAATCTATTTACAATATTAACCATTTCATTAAATTTATATATAACATTATTCTACTATGAAATTTCATAATCAATCTGTAATACGTGTCACATATTGTCACGAAAACAATATCAAATTTTATGTAACGTAAACAATCTTAAACAAATATTTATAATTATTCAGAGTTATTTATAATGTTCAGTACATTTTTATAAATAGTCATCTATTATTCAATTTATAAATCTCTATAAAAAATATATAATCACGTCGCTCCGGTTAAATTGATATCTGTAGCGGTCTCGTAGCACACAGCGCTCGTAGCAGATGATAATATAGAAAACATATTATAGAATTTCACATATAATTTAATGAAATCTTCTATATTGGAAGGAGTCAGGCACATACTTGTCACCCAATCACCATTCCACCGTCTTTTACGGCTCCAATGATATTGAACATTTTATTTAACGATGGGCACGTGGTATCGCGTCGGTATAGGTGGCATACTAATAACATTATTGGTAATATGTTTTTATTGCCGAAAAATTATATTTAGATCCTATCTAATATTTAAATTTATATCCATAGCAAATAACAATAGCACGCAATGCCTCCATAATTCGGCAGAAAGTGGGGAACGGAGTGTCTTAGCACTATGTTCCCTCTGCCTACCCTGCTGCGTGCGGGATACAGCGTGAAGCTGATAAAAAATATTTTTGTATTTCCCATGAATTCGAAAGGTGGTGTTTACGGCCGGAAGTCCTGACGATTGAGCTCTTTATCAGAGTTACGTAGATAAATAAAATATGTTTGTATTGTATGTCGGCCTTTTTTATTGTTTTATATGACTACTGAATATCAGGGAAAGGTAGATATGAAAAGGATTATGGTTACTTTAATAACAAGATTTATTTATGTATCAGAGAAATGTTTATGGGAAAAAACTGAATAACGTATTTATATGCAGTTATTGTAAATTAGATTTTTATTAGTTAAAATAAATAAATACAAATAAAAAATAATATCAGTTTATGATTAACGAATCAGACATTATTTATGAGTGAAATTTGTCGATATTCTATTAATTGTTTATTATTTTTCTATTATTTTGTTTGATATTTCTTGTATCCTTGCGCGTCAATGTACACAATCAATACACGGCATTGTTTATCAATGTATACAGATAATGATATCTCTATATATAATAAGACAGTATTTTGTCTGTACATTTAGTAATTTTGACTGAAATGGATAGAGGAACACTTAAAAAGAATAATAGACAGCAAAATACTTTTTTTGAATTTCTTGTCGATATGTATGTCCACATTTTTCTCTGAAAGTACTGAACCGATTTACTTAAAAGTTTCACCAATTGCTTTGTTTTAACAATTTAACTACTAAAGTTTGATTCCTCAAAATCGGTTCATTAAAAAAAGTTATCGTCATTTGAATGAACTCAAGGCATTAGTTTGCCTGCGAATGTTATATAGCAATCGCGCTGGTAAGATTCCTGGCTATATAATGACATTCGAAACGTCTTGGTTATAGGACTGTTGATAAAAATATATATTTTTGAAGCACAAGCATTATACAATATTTTAGACAATAAAGTAAACAAAATTGAATTGTTAGTGGAGATTACTTTCATAAATCATAACTAAAGTTTATGTCGTAATTAATTCAAATTTAAAAATTATTTACCAATTGTACATTTAGCTAATAATATATGTAACTAATTTAAAAACTGTACAGAAGTTAATATGCAAACATTACAGTTATTTTACAAAGAATATTATGAATCCTTACCCAAATCAATAATTTAACATTTAAGGCTGTTTCTGAAGCAGTACATTAAATTATTATGTAACATCAGCACATTTAACAGAGCTTTAAAAACATAACATAGGTAAAAAGAACGTAATGTTACAAAAATATATACATATAATAAATAATTAGCTTTATGTATATTTTATGAATATCAAATATCAACATTGGTCGTATTTTTTAGTTCGAAACAATCAAAAATTCTTATAGAAATTACGATAATGTCATAAAAAAATCATATTAGAAGTCATTATAGTTGTCAATCAATTCTGCTTATTAAATCAATAATCATATATTTTAAGCGGGCGAAGCCGTGGGCGGGCCGCTAGTTTATAAATATTTACGTTTGTCGCACGTCTCAATATAGATTGTACCTTATAATGTTTAACATTTTTGTTTTATCAGCTTCACGCTGTATCCCGCACACAGCAGGGTAGAGGGATGTTAGTACACTCCATTCTTCACTTTTCTTTGAATTCTGGAGATATTGCGTGTTGAGTGACGGAACTCAACCAGAGCGAAGTACTGAAAATATATATTTTTTTATAAATATTTCGTTTTCTTGAGTAGGGATTAAATCCACACCAGTCCACCAGTCGACTTTACAGTCACACTTTGTGTCCCTGCGCCATGGATGGCCTTATTTATTTATAAAAGAAATAGTACTTAAAATAAGAGTTGTGAAAATAATTAAATATAATATTGAGTGCTGTAAATATACTCACTTAATTATTATAGAACTCAGGCTATATATATATGTGTGTTAAAGAATATTCATTCATATAAATCTGAATTGAGATGAATAAGTGTTTAAAATAAAGTTGCTTTTTAATGTATATTTTACGTTGTGTGACGGCGTCTTAATATTTTTATAATATTTGTGAGTTTGATAAGAAAAATACTGTAGATTTTTATATGTATTTTTCTTGTTATTAATTAACATACTAAAGAAATTGAAATTTTAGAAGATATTACTAGTATAAAATGAGTAAAGCGGTCGCAGCGTCGGGTCACAGCATCCGTCGCGGGCAGCAGTCGCAATAAAAAGAATTTAGAGAACAAGTTTTTTTCCGATACTATTTTTGATATATATCATTGATAATATTGTTTTAATTGAAAAGAGCTTAATAAAATTACATTATCAACAATATAATGTTATTTTATGTAGATATATTTCATAAACGGATCATTATCCGTTATTAAATAACAAACCAAGGAAAATATCTACAAAGTGATATAAGTTATTTACCTTACAGATTTGTTCTGGAACAGTTTATAAATATATTTTGTTTAATTTCAAAAGAAGAGCAAAATTAAAGATTATTAATAGTCTAAAAATAGTATACGAAATAAAAAAAAGTAAGGCCTACAGAGAAATGGCAAGATTGCTTGGGCATTTGTATGATCGCACTTAGCAAGGTCTTCAAAGCTGGACTAAAACAGACTAATCTATGTGCTTAGCCGTATCTAACCTTTATCTCTCAACCCGTTGGAGTTCTACGAACTAATTTCCGATAAATTTCTGCGTTCTCGTGGAGCAACGAGCCATCGAAATTTATAGCCTTTGAAGTGCCGTTTACCTAAGAATTGGGCGCTAATCTTGTGTGAAAGAGTCGCGCCGCCGCGATATATTTGTGATTTTGATACGTAATTTAACGATTTGACGTCGGAACTCGATTTCGTATTATTATTTTACAAACGTAAAATTGTACCTAATATTTGATTTTCTGGAGAATTCATTGTTTATTTTTAACAATATTCAGAATATGTGAGTTATATTAAATGAAATACATAAAACGAAATTGCTTTGAGCTTTTTACTATGTCATAAAATGTAATTTAGTAGTTACATATTTTAACAAAAGACGTTCAAAAATGAAAAATATCGATAATACGTACAAACGGTGAAATGATATACAAAATGATAAATATTTTGCAGAATTTCAACATAATATATGGTTGGACTTTGGTCAGAAGCTCCATTTGAAACTTCAGTTTATGTTTTATAATTAAATTGCATAATTCTGGACCGAGTTTGGATAAACATGACTGTTTTCATTTCGGTCGCTTCGAGCCAACCTTGGAGATAATCGTAGAAATGCTTCCTCTACCCAAGTCATGCGGAATTATTTACCTGTATCTGATTCTTTGTCTATTTTCGCTCTACTAACTTTATTTGTTCTAACTGATTGGTTCATTCTACCATCGCCAATATAACTGAGATATACCTGATTTGATCGGTTTAGGTTATTCGTGCATCGTTTATAATCTGTAATTTCATTGTTTAACATTTGTTATTAAAATGTCTATTTATTGTTTAAGATATTAATTTAAAATTAAATTAAATCAGCTTCACGCTGTATCCCGCACACAGCAGGGTAGGCAGAGGGAACTTTGTGTTAAGACACTTCGTTCCCCACTTTCTGCCGAATTCCGAAGGCATTGCGTGTTGAGTGGCAGAACTCAACGCCGCGGTTAGACTCGACATCAGAGCGAAGAAATGGAAATATAGATTTAAGTAAATATTTCATCTTCTCGAGTGGGGATCGAACCCACAACCAGTCGATTTTACAGTCACACTTGGTGCCGCTGCGCCGCGACTGGCCTCATAAGTTTAAAATATTATAATAGTAGGATTTTCTTCATTTTGTTCAATATTAGCAATCGATCGATAACAAACTCATATTATAATATTCCTTTAAAAATAAATTTAAATTTCATATTATACGACAATCAAATACATTATAGTTTAAAGAACGACGCGATCTCGTACAGGATGCAGTCAGCACATAAATCTTGTTAACGTGATAACTTTTGTTCCAGTAGCGAACGACCGGAGACGCGAGACAGACATGCCATCGTGAAAAATGGTCGAATAAGACCCTCTATGTGCTTTAAAACCACATTCGTTATTTAATACATTCTGAAAATTGAAAAACCTTTAAGTAATGAAGTCGAAGCGAAACGTAAATCTGTTTAATGTGACGACGTGAAAAATGTTCCCAATGCGTACTACGGAATCACTTATTTAGATGGATTGAAAACGAATTAAATTTAGACATTTCTGAGCGTTCTCGAGAATAATACAGTGGGATGCAATAAATATTGTTTAAGAGGAATAGTTATGAGGTCGTACTATCTAGGCTATCTAGGAATAGTAGAAGCCATTATTTCATTTCAGTATATAATTTTGTACGGATAAGTTTGATTCAACGTTGAGATCAGCTATTTTTATCTTATTGCTTTATGTGACAGGTGAAGGGTCAATTCTGATTATAATTAAAAATTGTATTTTTATTTAGAATTAGGAAAAATCAAAGTTATTTAATACACTGTCTCTAAATGATTCCTTCTAATTTTTTTATCCAAATTTTAAAAAAAAATGTGTAATAAAACATCTTTTCAGGTCATCATCATCTTTTTTCAGATCTATATTATTTGAATTTATTATAGTTACCGTAGGTAAAAATCCAAGTGAAACCCAATAATGGAAATTAATTAAAATACATTGATAAATATCAAAAAAAAATTATAATTGGTGGGTAAAATTCTGCAAAATATAGAGGAATAAACGAGCACAATGAAAATGATATTAAAAAATACAACTTAAGTAGTTTGAGCAGTTTCATAAATAAAATATTCTTAATATGAAATTGTGAGCAATTTAAATAAAATCATTATTAAATTATTATTATATTTTTCAAGAAGTAATTTATGGCTTCACGCTGTATCCCGCACAAAGCAGGGTAGGCAGAGGGAACCTAGTATTAAAACAGTCCGTTCCCCACTATCTGCCAAATTCTGGAGACATTGCGTGTTGAGTGGCGGAGTTCACCGCCGCACTTTGCCTCGACACCAGAGCGAAAAATGAGAAATAAATTTAAATTTATATTTTATTTCCTAAAGTTGGGATCGAACCCACAACCAGTCGTTTGCAGTCACACTTTGTGCCCCTGCTGTGGATCTGGATGGATGCCAGTCGTGGGACTGGCCTCATCGATCGATCGATTTTATTAATCATTTTTTAAAATATATTTATATTTCTTTACCGCTATAAACAAAAAAATAAAATCAGTGTCACGCTGTATTTAAACAAATGATTGATAAAATCGATGCCGTCACAGTGAAACAAGGTCTGACTGTATAGTGAACATGTATTGTGGGTGTATTCTCTACGCGAAGGAATTTGTATTCTTTATACTCGGATATATATTTTTAAATTCGGAGACTTATAGCAATTATTATAGGTAATTAACATTTTTAAGCAGTACTTCCACGTGGCCAAGGTAGTTCGGTTTCAACACATATATATATTTAAAATATAAATATATATAAATAAAAGTTGCTTATGAGTAAGCTAATTTAAAAACAAAATATTTCAATCATTTCTTATGGTACCCTCAATCATTCAGTTAGAACAAATAAAACGAAGTCTGTGAACACATACAAGGACAGAGACATGTAAATATTCCCACACTAGTTGGACGCAGGATGCATTTCTACTACTATCTTTGGTATTCGCTTGGGACGATCTAAGCGAAAACAGGCATATTTACTACCCAGCAATCGAATTCTGCAATATAATTATATCAAGAGAAAACTTATGTTTTTGTCTTCAAAAATTGATAGATTATTATTACGACTTACAATTATTATAGACGATTAAATAAGAAAAATAAAAATATTAAGATTGTGGCTGAAAAGTTAATTAGCAAAATTAAGTTGTGTTAATGTGCGACTGTATACTGTTATTGATTACTCACACAAATGTAAAGCTCTACTTAAGCCTGGCAAACGGGTTATGATATCTTCTTAGTAGCCGAGGTAACTCTGACCACTGGTATTGCCCACTGGGCCATACCGAAATGATTAACGTAATAGGATGAATATTTTTTGATAAATAGAGTATCAAAAAATAACAATAAAATAAGAAGATTTTTAAAATTTAGCCAGTACTTTTTGAGACTCTAAAACTATATTAATACAGAACTTAATTGTTTTAGGGTTCCGTACCTACGGACAAAACTAATAGAATTACTTCGTTGCCTATCTGTCCATTTGTCTCTTTGTGTGGAATTCTCTCACTCTAGTATTAAACATTTAATAAACAAAAAATGAAAATAAATTATTGATTTGAAACCGATACACACTAGTATTAAACATTTAATAAACAAAAAATGAAAATAAATTATTGATTTGAAACCGATACACACTAGTATTAAACATTTAATAAACAAAAAATGAAAATAAATTATTGATTTTGAGAAACATAAAATGAAAATAATGCAGTTTATAATATCTTTGAGGCCAGTCGTGGCGCAGCGGCACGAGGTGTGCCTGTAAAACCGACAGGTTGTGGGTTCGATCCCAACGGAGTGTCTTAACACTGGATTCCCTCTGCCTACTCTGCTGTGTGCAGGATACAGCGGGAACCTAAAAAATAAATAAATATATTAAACATTTAATAAATAAAAAATGGAAACAAATTATTGATTTTGAAAAACATAAAATGAAAAAAATGCAGTTTACAATATCTTTATTACAATATTGATTTTGTTCTAGGGATGAAAGCGCTGATGTAGCGACCATCACAATGGATCACTGGGTGACAGCGGCTAGCGTGCTGCTGGCGATACTACTCTATTACAACACTCTGGACGCCGGCTTTGTCTACGATGACAGGTATTTTAAATATTTTTTTAGTAAAGATTTCCTATAATTTGACTATAATATAAAAGGTTGGGTTGCTAGTTATTTTACAAAATATTAGCGACCAGCATTGCCATGTTTTTTCACGGGGAAAATGGGGATCTTAAAACGTTCTAGTAAAAAACGTCATTCTTTCACCTAAAGCGGGCAATTAAGTCTTCATAGACTATCTCTGGAAATATTAGTAGTTTATTAAAAAAGTAAAGTAAATACAAAATAATTCTCAAAGTGCGTGGGATATTTTCCCATTAGTTTATTACTTTTAAATTTTATGTTAAAAATCGAGACATCGTGTCAAAATTGGGACTTCTGATAATGTTGTTAAAACCCGCTCGTGGCTTTTCTCGCTAGAACTACGGGGTTATTAATTTGTTAAAGTGAACATAATCTATAAAAATATAACGCATTCGTGTTCTTAGCGTACTTATAGAGAGAGAGAGAAAAATTGAATAAATAGTTAATATTGATCTTTGATTTTTTATTTAACTAACAAACTAGTATGTGTGTTGTGCACAGCGGTTTGCAATATGGCGACATTTTTTGTTTCTCTCATCTTTACTTCAATCTATTAAATAAAATTAAATTTAAGTTAAGACACTTCGTTCCTCACTTTCCGCCAAATTTTGGAGGCATTGCGTGTTGAGTGGCGGAACTCAACGCCGCGCTTTGCCTGGGCACAATGGAAATATAAATAAAATTAATAAGTATTTCAATACATCGAATCGAGAAGGTGGCTATAGAAAGGCATATTAAATCTCTGTTATCTTATAAGGCTTTAATTTAAATAATATACTGAGAACAAATTTTAAAGTGTACAACGTTTTAAATATATTTAATTTGGTAATGAATACTATAATATTGCTTAAAATAAATAAATAATTTCGTAAATTAAATTTATTTTTTTATAATTATTAAAATTGTTACTGTAGGTTAACTTTAAGAGATACATGCATAAGACTGTCGCGGACTTTTATTTCGAACTTTTAAAAGGGTACAAATCGGTCATATATGACTTTTTCCGTTACTTAAACGCTTACACAGTGCACGCAGTGGAAGCACTTCAGCAATACCGTTTTTGTTTCTTTTTTATTGATACTTCACTCCTATTGGTCATAGCGTCATGTAATATAGTCTTTCTTGATATATACTATTGTTTTTTTTAGCTTCACGCTGTATCCCGCTCATGGCAGAGTAACGAGAGGGACCCTGGGAACCTAGTGTTAAGATGCTTTCGAGACGTTCCCATTAAGACACTTCTGTTCTCCATTTTCCGCCGAATTCTGAACGCATCGTGTGTTAGGTGACGAAATTCACCTTGCGCCACACTTTGCCTCGCTACAGGAGCTAAGAATTGAAAGTATTAAATATTTAATTTCCTCGAGTGGAATCGAACCCTCAACCTGTCCTGTACAGGCGCACGCTACTGCCCCCGTGCCACGATTGCCCTCACTTATACTATTTAATAAAAATAGAATATTTAAATTCGAACCAGCAG
This sequence comes from Heliconius himera, assembly GCA_021202915.1. NCBI lineage: Eukaryota > Metazoa > Arthropoda > Insecta > Lepidoptera > Nymphalidae > Heliconius > Heliconius himera. The sequence continues at coordinate 496,872 of JAJHJA010000063.1, forward strand.
CTCCTGTGATTAGTGCGCTATATACATATTAATATAAGAAAACAAAAAAATCACACTGTCACAGTCACTGGGGTCTATTCATAGAAGATGGACATGTGCTGTCGCGGACATTTTTTTAACTTTTGAAAGAGAACAATTTCCTACGTCATACACGATTTTTGGGTAACTTTAAACGTTGCGCTCTGCGTGCATGCTCGGAAGCTCTCGAGCTTTCCCTTTTTTGCAATTTTTTTTAATAGAAACTTCACTAGTATTGGTAATTGTGATAAATTAACTATTCAACACAAAACGAATTATTCAATTCGAGTTCGAGCAAAGAAACACTTGCCTTTTATTATATTAAGTATAGATTTAAAAGACTTCATGTCAATTATTTGTATATTCTATATTATTAATTAAGTATAGAATACATTTTCATACTTTTTGTATTGGGATTATAGATTTGAATATTTATTTATTGTTTATTGTTGTATTTTCTATTAAAGTTCTGTTTCAAATTGCCACCGGAGCGGTATAACTCTCAACGCTCTCAACGTATAACTCTCAACGCGAAGTTTGTGGGTTCGATTCCCATTTGGGGAATGATTTTAATCGATTCGTTAGTGAATATTCCGAAAATTGGACGGAAAGTTGTGTTCTATTCTCCAACAGAGGATTCTATCATTCGTACTCTGAAATATGCAGGAAAAATCGTAAAACTGATTTTATTTGAGGTTAGCTCAAGCTCAAACTAGTTTTAAACATATTAAATAATACTTCACGCTATATACCTAGTTACTCTTTTAAAAAAAACTGAGTTCTTTGTGTTTTTCGCGGTTGAATGATTCGCACGATTGCCGTGAAATTTCATGTTCAGGTTTTTCGTAACATGAAAATAGAAGCGGGTTTTTCACGTTTATATTTGATTAACAAAGCAACGCCTGTACGGAAAAATGGTTATTTTAATAAAAAAAAAATCTTATGAACTATTAGAGTCACTAGTTATACGGCCGTCTAATATTAGTAAATTTAGTTTTATTCTTAACAAAAACAATTAGTCCAAATAATTTAGCGAAACTCGAAAGTCGAGACGAATAATTATACGAAAAATAATTAAGGGAATCGTTATAATAAAGTTGATCTATAAGGGGATGGGAATGTTTGGATGATCTCTCTAGTGCCTCGCAACGTTAAATTACTCCAGTTAACAGCGGGGAAAAGAGCCGAAAACGTGATGGAGTAACGAATAACGATAATTGAAGAATATTTTAATATTCAACAATTTTTATATTTGTTCAGGTTTTCAAAGTTGTTTTATAATAATTTTATTTGATTATTGTTTTTTTTTTATCGTTTGATACTGTATCCCATCCCATCCCATAGCAGGGTAGAAAGAGAGAACCCGGGAATCTATTGTTAAAACACTCCGTTCCCATTAAGATACTTCCGCCTTATTGTTGAGCCTTTGAAATTTTCCTCGAATGGGAATCGAACCCACAACCGTTTACAATCACACGCTTGTACCCTTGCGGGACAACCGCTTTATGGTCTACAACACGTACAACGATCTTGTTAAGTTCTTAATTTAAAAACAAATGTTACGGTACGTCGCTAGTATTTCTATATTAGCAACTTTTTAATGGGTACGTAGATGAAGTACTAATTTGCTTAATTAAGGCAAATAAAACACAGATTGATTTTTCAGAGGCCAGTTGTGGCGCAGGGGCACAAAGTGTGCCTGTAAATAGACTGGTTGTGGGTTCGATCCCCACTCGAGGAGATGAAATATCCCGCACCCAGCAGGGTAGGCAGAGGGAACCTAGTGTTAAGACACTCCGTTCCCCACTTTTTGCCGAATTCTGGAGGCATTGCGTGTTGAGTGGCAGAACTCAACTCCGCGATTAACCTCGATACCAGAGCAAAGAAAATAGAAATATAAATTTAAGTAAATGTTTCATCTCCTCAAGTGGGGATCGAACCCACAATCAGTCGGTTTTACAGTCACACCTCGTGCCGCTGCGCCACGACTGTCCTCAAAACACTTTTTTGTATAAAACATAAATTCATTAACGAAATGTCTTCGATAAGACTCTATTAAAAATCTTTAACTTCGGAAACTGGAGAGCCTCGGAGCCTCAGATACTGTGGGACGTAATTAATAGCCTTTCTAGGGTCGTTTAATATCTAAAGATATCGAACTTCACATTTTATGATTCGTTTCTAAAACTAATTTTAATATGTAGTCCCTACGTGTATATAAAACAGGTTTATTACTTGATATTGTTTTTTACTACATTACATAATTATAATTAGGAAAATGGTAAAAAATTGCAAAATAACTAAATAGAGAAAATAAAACAATTTAATTTTATACTTCTTTAGAAAACGTATAAAAATTTTAACGTAGCGGGACTCGAACCCGCGCCTCCTGCAACCGACCAGGCGGTTCGAGTTCAAATTATTATACGTTTTCTAAATAAATATTTTTCGTTAGTAAGTGTGGGTTAACAAAAAAATGTTTAAAAAAATAATTTTATAATAACAAAGATAAATTTCAGTAATTTATTCTACAATTGCTAATTAAGCTTTTTGAAATGTTTTTATGTTGTCAAGTCTATATAAATTATAATTTCAATTATCAATTGTACAATAATAGAAAGCTCGACTTTAATTTTATTCTGCTTGTGTACACAAAATGTTCTATGAACCTTTTATTCACTATATTTATAACGTACAAAATAAACTGATTTATTAAATAAATAAATCGAGGCCAGTCGTGGCGCAGCGGCACGAGGTGTGACTGTAGAACCAACTGGTTGTGGGGTCGATCCCCACTCGAGGAGATGAAATATTTACTTAAATTTATATTTCCATTTCTTCGCTCTGGTGTCGAGGTTAAGCGCGGCGTTGAGTTCTGCCACTCAACACGCAACGCCTCCAGAATTCGGCAGAAAGTGGAGAACGGAATGTCTTTACACTGGGTTCCCTCTGCCTACCCTGCTGTGTGCGTGATACAGCGTGAAGGTGATTTAATTTTAATTTTATTAATTAAATAAACGAAGGAAATAACATGTATAAAATGTATACATAAGTAGAAAATGGTAAAAAAATAACACGATCATGTTTAAGAGCCGGTTTTGTCGCCATCTTGGTGATGAGTTATGTTTCTAAAGTACTATATTGCCACCGGATCTGAATACGTGTGCAATTTTTAATGAAAATCGGATGAAAATGTGTACTAATATAATAAATAGCTCGAGTTACTTTTTATAAAGTTTGAAAGATACACAGATAAGTAATCAATAATTTTTTTTTTAAAATTAAAGTCATAATTATTCTAAGAATATAGTGAGAACATTGAAAACTAACTTAACTTAACTTAATTTCACGCTTTATCCCTAGCGGGGTAGTTAGACAGAACGGAGCGCCAAACGCTACGGTATTGAAAACTAAGCTAAAAGAAACTAAAAGACTAACTGATTAAGATTTTTTTTTAATTCTAGGCTTGTATTTTTTTGTGTAGATATTTCGTTTGATAAATATTTTTTAGCGTCTTTTTAGCTTTACACTGTATTGTGTAACTAACAGGGTAATCAAAAGAGACCTGGAGTTTTAAGAAACTCTATTCCCATTAAGACTTTTGAAGTTTTTTGAGTTTGAGTTTTAAGAAACTCTATTCCCATTAAGACCTTTCCGTCTCCACCTTCCACCGAATTCTTAGGGCATTGCGTATTGATTTGCAGAGCTTAATGTCATGCCTGCCCCGTTACTGAAGCGAGGAAACAAAAATATTAAATATTTAATTTCTTTGAGTGTGGATCAAACCCACAACCTGTCGCGCTTACAATGGCGCGCTTATGCAGGTGCGCCACTAGGCCTAGGCCACTGTCCTTAAGTTTATAAACTTTCCAAATTCTATATTTATTAATGACTTAGTTAATTCACATAAGAGACACTTTTACCCCATTCAAAGTATTGGGTGGCGTTTGGCGTAGTTAAAGCCAAAATTTGTCTTCCTTTGAAAGTGGAGATTATTTACCTAAAATTATATTTAGATATAAATAAAAGATCATCATTATTTTTATTTATATTTCTTAATAACGAAACCTAAGCTCGTATTGTTCATCTTGAGGACATCAAAATTGATTACAATTTAGCTTTGTATATAAAATCCATTTTTGGAAGTGACAGACTTTTAGAAATGCTAATATAAATATACTTTTAAAATATCTAACACAAAACTGTATATGTAATGTTACTACCGTTATATTCTCAGTAAAGTGAAGGCAGGTTTTACATTTATGGCATCAAAGTCACGTTCAATCAAAACTTTTATATAATATACTTGCTACCCGCTCGCGGCTTTGCTCGCTTGAATCACATAATTATTTATTTACTAATCGTCATAACTTTCGTTTTCTAATAATAAAATCATTTTGAAAACAATATCTAAACCTATATTAAAAGTAAAATTAAATGCTATAACTGTATTATTTTAATTTGAAATTAAATTGAAATAAAACAACATGAAATTAGATTGAAATAAAACAAACATGCAATGTTAAGGGTAGCTTGCCAAAATACAATAGTGAAAACTGCAATTAAGTTAGTTAAGCTGTTTTTTAGATTAGCGTAAACAAACACACAGACAAACAGACAAAACTTTTAAAAATAATAGTTTTTGGTTCTATTACGTTATTAAATGCCAACAATGACATTTTTTCTCATATATATTCCATGTGCAGACGCCGATCTATTACGATTTTATTGTAAATACAGAAATAGATATAGACATCTATATATAAAAGCAGCCTTCAGAACTAAATCACTTAATGTAGTCGTGGGTTAGTTCGTAAAAGGCTCCATCTGTTCGTTGATATGCGCCGCTCTCAGGTTTACCGCACTGTGTCGCTGCTTCATAATCCGCTTTACTTGCGAGTGTCGGAATTAGTATTTAATTCATCAATGCTTTCGTTGCTTTTATCTCGATGAGATATTTTCAGTATGAGGTGTTTATTTTAGTTGTAGGCAGTATTTTGTTGTAAAAATCTATACAGTGTCCATTAAAATAATTATTGTAAATGTTGATTCTATGACTAATTTGTTGATAATGGTATAATCAAATTGACTGAACGTGGATTGTAAATAAAATAATATAAATAAATATATTAAATAAAATTTATTAGTACCGAAAATACAAGGTAGAAAGAATATGTTGACAACTGTTAAAGTTAAAAAATTGCAGGGCAGTGTCTACGCCCACGTAGTTTAGGTATAGTTGCTCCAAACATGCACTGTGCAGAATACAATGTATTTAAAACAGTAAAAGAAAAAAATACAACATATTTAAGTAAATCTAAAAGGCACAACTATCTGCATACAAATAAAAATTTTGACCAAAAAAAAAACCATTACAAGCGCGAGTCGGGCTCGCCCACCAAGGGTTCAGTACAAAAACTGGAGGTCTCGAGCTTTTTCCGAAAGCCAAGCTTAGCTTAGCCATAGTTCTTTTATCTGATACCTCACTTGAACTAGAAGCTTTAATACCAAATTCTTGCCCTCCTTTTAAGGCTATTATTTTTTTGGATTTAACTACAAAAGTATAGTTTTTAGATTTTTTCCTATACTAATACTACCTGTAAACGTTTGCTATCAAGTTTTTTAATTCTAGGTCAACTGGAAGTAGTCTATTAATTTTCTAAACATTTTTAAAGTGTGAATCCACACTTAGGAAAGAAAAATACTTATTTAGAAAACGTATAAAAATTTGAACGTAGCGGGACTCGAACCCGCGCCTCCTGGAAACTGACCACACCTGGTCGGTTTCGCTACGTTCGCTACGTCAAAATTTTATACGTTTTCTAAATAAGTATTAGTGGTCTATTAATATTGATTCCCTTCATAATGTCGAAATACGCGTTTTTTTGCGAGATATAAACGGCCATATTCTTTTTTTAAGTAAATGTAGAAATAGGTTTTTTTTTTCAGGAAGTCAAGGGACCATAGATCTGCGTATATGGTATTAATTTCAACTGGATATCTCCAAGCGTTTCTGAGATAAAGGCTCTTGACAGACACACAGACAAACAGACGGACGGATAACAAAGTGATGTTATAAGGGTTCCTTTTTTTCTTAAAAGGTACGGAACTCTAAAAAACACATGATTGCTTAATCAATGAAATTACAAGCACAACAATTAATTTCATATTTTCTATCAAGAGAACTTATAATAATTGCGAAACAAGTTATAACATGCAACTGTATTCATTTATATTCACATCAGGTTCCAACCTAAGAGACGGACAGCAAGTTATGGTAATGCGGTCGACAATCTCGGAGTAATCTCAACCTAATTCAGAACAAACAACGCTAATAGAATCGTATCTTTGTTCTCGTAATCGTCCTCCATATGTTTACGTTACATACGTGTGTGTATATCTATTGTATTCTTTTCTTGCTAATAAAAAAATAATTTACTTAAATTTTAATTTGTTTTAAAAATAAACTTCACGTGTGAGCGCAATTAGTTGAGAATAAATTATTATAAAGTTTTTTTTGGCGTCACGCTGTGTCCCGCATATAGCAGGGTAGGCAGAGGGCGCTTAGTGTTAAGACACTTCGTTCCTTACTATCCTTTGAATTTTCGAGGCATTGCGTGTTGAGAGGCAGAGCTCAACGCCGCGTTTTTGTCTTGGTAGCAGAGTGAAGAAATGAAAATACTACTAAGTAATAGTCCATTCCCGCGATTTGGAGTCGAATCCATAACCGCCACGTTACAGCCACACGCTGCGCTATGACGGCCTTTAGTAAAAATAAATAAAAAATAATATAAAATCACACTTAATACAAAATTTACATTGAAATCCAGAACAAATGTTGAATTCATACAACGTAAAAAATTGTAGCATATTCGCTCAATAATGAATTTCTTTTCCTCGCAAACGCTACGAACGATAATGATGATAGAATCGACGAACTTTGTTCTGGATCGCTGCAAACCACTCCAGTGTTTCGTAATTGAGGGCTTACGTGACGGCTCTACGCCACAGCTGCCCCTAACTTTAGCAGCAAAGAGTTCCCCACTATCTTCAACTTTATCTCAATCTAAGTTTTGGCACGGTTAGAAGTGGGAATAGTTTTTGTTGAAACTTAACCACAATCATAAAACCTGTTTCTGTGTTTGATCATTATGTAATTGGTGTGTTTTTTTAGCTTCTCAGCTTAATGCTAAAAAGAGAAAAATATTCTGTTTGTTTTAGAAAGTTTTAAGTAATTTTTCTTTTTAAAAATATAATATGATATATTCAATTATAATAGTAAAAATAATATTTGTAGGTACATAGATTTTAGTTCTGTACTTCATAGTTTACTATCTGTTCAATTCGTTTATGATAAAATATTTATTATAGTAATTGTCTGATATTATAAAGTGGATACATGTGAACGTACTCGTTCCGTTATTGTAAAGACCAATATTGGTTTAAAGCTTCAAGAACACACTCCAATTTTATGAAACTTATATAGATATATGGTTTTCATGAAATCGAAGTTCAGGAACAATGGCAAATATAAAATATTTTGTAGATCATCAAATCAAAAGGTCGATAGGAAAATAAATCTATGTAACTTATAAATAAAATAAACAGTTACTAGTTGTCAATAGACTAAAATAGAACTAGATTAATTTTAAAAGACTTAATTTTAGATCCAACACAAAAGAAATACATAAAACACCATAATAACGATTTAGTTATCGTCGTACAAACAACTTCCCTACAATTGCAACTTCGCACTAAAATCCAGTGGCAAAGTTAAAGAAAAAAAAATTACTGAATCGGTTTATGTTTTTGTTTACTACTCCATTATTCTTTATTGTAGCGGGTTATAGCGTCCAAACTATACGTGGACCATAAAGGTGCTTCGGCTATAGATACGCTCATAAATATATTGCACTGCGTGCTGTGTCACATGGAATTGTAGCTATAAACTTAAAAAGTAAAGCCAATAATATAGTTTCCAAACTCATAACTATATATGTGATATTTGATTTTATTTTATACGTTGGTTATGGAAGATATGAATATGGTGTTGATTCGCTTATTATATTTTTGTGAAATGGTTGATTGAAACGTAGTTATCCACACTTTAAGAGTTTCAAGTAAAGCATTATAAAATATCAATTCAGAAATAGTTTGATTTTTATGATACAGTTTTTAGTGCTTCGGGCTCCGTATCTCTAAAGAAAAAACGGAACCCAGACAGACGGACCATAAAGTGATTCTATAAATCACTTTGTCCGTCTGTCCGTCTATCAAGACTATTTTTTTCGAGATAAGCTGGGCTGGGTATCAAGCTAAAATTTTTTTCAATTATTCAAATCCAAATTACATTTAATTACAATCATTGTTGCTATTATCAAAATGTGGTAAAGACTTCAAGGATATTTTCTGTCTCAATATTTATTTCAAGCTATTTTATTTTCCTTATAGTAAATGTCTCTAATGCGGCCATTTGCAGTAAACAGGGTTTAAATGTTTTTAATGAAGAAACTGTTTTAGTACAACCGCAACCTCGAATCTGTTTGTTTATTACTATAGGTCCCTCGAACGAAATAAAAGTCATTTTCTCCAAAAACTTTTTATGTAAATAGGTAAAGGGAAAGGCGTCTTACTCACAATTTGCAATACAATGGCCGAATTTTAGAGATGATTTTTCCTTCTTTCGTATAGTAAGCACGGCTTTGGCCCTATAAAAATATATTATTCAATCGCCTATTTTACTGGCTTTCCACTTCAAATCCGAGACGTGGGATAAAATGTATGAGGATCAATAGACAGATGTAGGAATTAGGTACACAGTTCGATAAAACGGTATTTGCGACAGAAAATGAATTCAACTTACCAAAAGAAATATTCTAGATAGGTACTTGTTATAATTAGAAAAGCTTAAGCATTTTTGTTATTAGTAAAAATATAATTTTGTTGTAATGAGGTCGTGAACTTATCGATTTTGAGGCCTTGCTTAATCTGGAAGGGACAATAAGAACAAAAATACGTTATTTATACTGTAAAATAGTACTAAAAAAAGCTTGTGGTGGTGTATATAAAATTAGTTAGAAACGATTTCTTGAGTTTACTTTTAAGATTTTTTTCAATTCTTTATTATTTTTTTATGCACGGCTTAATTTCGCCTTTTAATATATATAATTGTATATATGTACATTATAAAATCTATAATAAAATGTATTCTCAAAAATATAAAACCAGATTTTTATTACACAACCGAGAATATTACATTATTTTCTATATTTTATTGAATTAAGTAAATTTTTCAAGAATGCCACCTAAAGAAATAAAAGTTGACACACCGCGCTAGTAGTTTGGAAAACTTTTAGATATCTACCGAACACGCGATCGAAACTATTGTAATTAACTTAAGCATCAAATCGATGGCTATTATCAGTTTCTACTTACTAGAAAGCTGTTTCGAAGTAAATTTTTTAGGATAGTATTGTAAGTACCGGGTGTACCCTTTTAATATAGTAAAGCTGCTTGTATATTTGCTTTCGTGGTGCAGATGACATATTCGTATGTAAAACCGTACGTGATAATTGTAGAAACAAATCAAATCTCTGAAAATGGAGAATTTTTTAATTATTTGTCATTAGGTTTCCTTATAAACCGTGCTTTTAGTATATATACCCTCTTTTAAGATATACTTCAGAATATAAAACATTACCACCTAATTTAAACACAATATTTAATAATTATTAATTTCGCATTATTGATTATAGTCTAAAGAACTGTTCTGTAAAGAATTCCCTCATCCACTTTAATATTTAAAGCTTTAAAATATGAATATTTCCACTCATTTTGTTTGCAAAGATTTATTTGAAACAATTATTATTTCATTCTCAAAACATAAGAAAAGAAATACGAAATTACTAAGTACATACGTTTACACATTACAAGTACATTACATTATATACATTATATAATTACAAGTAAAGCATGATATGAAGAATGGTATAGTACTCATACAATTTTAAAAAAGAATAAATAAAGAGAAATCACTGAGCGATATTTCATAAGTTACATAAAAGTCAACATTTAATACCCGTCAGTCTTCTGTGCTTACAATTATTACAATAACAAGTCTGTATTTCGTTTCTTGTCATTGTGTCAGGGGAACAGGTACGTTGTTTTCCGGCAAAATATTAATAGAAATTTCAACTGTAGCTCACTCTAATAAAGACGATCTAAAGAATGGCGGAGGGTAGAATACGAAATCCAATAAGCGTCAAATACACGCTTCAAGAAATCAATCTTGAAAGAATGATTCTAAACGTTTTCCATTATTTAGATGGTATTGTGCTCGGTGTAGAATCGATTCGAGGATATAATCTGGTGGTCGTGGAAAACATTTCGATACACCTAAGCCTGATTACCGAATGACGATGCTATAACTTTGTCGTCCGTGTAATAGAGTTCTCGGTAAGCTTGGGTAAGGTCAGCATAATACGTATATTGGAATATCATTATAGTTACTATTAAAAATCTTATATCGGTTATGAAAATAATTATAATATTTATTTTCTATACGTATAAATCAAATTTAATGTGTCTGTCTGTGATTTCAAAATAACGATGTATTTTCAATGGCATATATTTATGTATACCAATTTTGCCTAAATAATTGCAGTGAGCTAGTGGGTTAGCTGTTTTGAAATATGCTGGGTCCTGGGATTTAATTCGAATAATTAACATATATATGAAAATATTTGCTTGTTATTAATAATCATGCGAAAATTTTTAAGTTTTAACCGACGAAAAAACCAAAGAAGGTTCTCAATTCTACGCGTTTATTTTTTTTGCGAAAAGTCGTAGGCTTTACGCTCTATCCCGCAAATAGCAGAGTAGGCAGGGGGAACCTAGTGCTTAGACACTATAAAATACTTTCTGCCGAATTTTGAGTAGCGGAACTCAGTGCTTGCTTTTGCCTTGTTATCAGAGCGTGGAAATTTAAATATTATTTTTTTTATTTTCCCAAGTAGGAATCAAACCTACAGCTCTACATCATCGCATCTACAGTCACAAAATTGCGCCATTGCGCCAATTCGGCCTCAATAAATAAAGAGACTGCCTACACCAAACATACTCTGCAACTTTTATATATAAGGTTCCAGTTGACCCTCGGTGGGGAAGACGTTGGTCTCCCACTTGATCGATTTTTTTTGGTTAGTTTATTTATTTAGTAGTACGTCCGCGATATGTACATACTAAATTAAATTAAAACACTAGGTTTTTGACACCTGCTAACAACACTACCACTGGTTTCTAAACAAGGCAATTCTTTTGATAGTTAATTTTTTATATAAGACAATAATAACGTGTTTCGCTCGCATTTAGATATTAATAAATAGGTATATCACGTTGCATTTAAAATATGTATATGCATTCAGAAAAATATAAGTAAGTACTATTAAAAAGATTATTTATAGTTCCAAAAGAAATTTTAAAGTAATATAATGAAGAAGAAAACACAATAAACAAAAAGGGCTGTCTATGTAATCACAAGAAAATTATGTATGAACCACCAATTCTTCACTATAATTACTATACACGCACAGCAGTAATGACCAGCGTCGCTAATTGATGAATATGAATGTGACCTTTTGAAATACCCACAAATTACATCGTCTTTCTATCTATATTTGACAGTGATAAAAAAATTACAGCTAAGTATCTTTGATCGATCTATTTATAAAAATGTTTTATTTTTAACATTTTTTTAAAGTGTTATTCCACACTTAAAAATAAGATTTTTTTTGTTTATTTACAAAATAATCAATCTTCTTCAACGAAAGATGTAGAGGCGCGTCGTTAAGTTCCGCCACTCAACACACGATGCCTCCAGAATTCAGTGGAAAGTTTGAAATGGAAATATTGTCATAGGGAGCGGATTGTCTTAAAATTAGATTCCCAGGTTCCCTCTGCCAACCCTGCTATATTGGGTATAACGTGAAGCTAAAAATATATATTAGTGGGATTTAGCAATATATTCAATTAAATTAAGGCCAGTAAGGTTTCGAGTAAAGCGCGGCGCTGAGTTCTGCTACTCAACACGCAATACCTCCAGAATTTGACAGAAAGTGGGAAACGCAGTGTCTTAACACCTGCCCACTCTCTGCCTACCCTGCTGCGTGCGGAATACAACGTGAAGCTGATTTAATTAGATTTTTTATTTTCAATTAAATATTTGTATAGAGACAGATTAGTTTAGATTTGGAATAGTTTGAAACTATTAATAGTTAAAGTAAGATAATCCACTGTTTCTTATACATTTACTAGGTAGAGTAGTAGATACTAAGAAAGAAGTATCATTAAAAGTCAATGACATATTTGGATTGCTGTTCAGTTGTTAGGAAATTTTAGTATTTCTACTTTTCAAAGAATTACTTTAATATCGTCGTCGCAACATTTCAAAGGCTATCATGATTAGAGTTGCTCGAGAATCGCAATCAAACTTGAAATAATTTGGATTCGCTTTACTTTGAAGCAAACTTGTTAAATACAAGTATTTTCTTGATTTTTATATATTTCATCAAGTTTCAGAGGAATTCGTGTTATCTTTATTTAACAAAATTATGAATACTTACAAAAGAATATTTTTTATTATAAGCGAATAAACGAAAAAAAATATAAGAGGTTGAATATTTTACTTGAAACTGCTATTTTTAATTAATAAATTTTTAATCTAGCTTTATTATCCCTTATTTTATTTCATGTAAAATTTGACGTGTATATTTTTATTCCACAGGCGGGCGATACTGTCGAACCCAGATGTCATCGGGCACACACCAATCAGAGCATTATTCGAAAATGATTTTTGGGGAACAAGACTAACTGATCCTGGTTCCCACGGCTCTTATCGACCTTTATGTGTAGTTACATATCGCTTGAACTACATGTTTAGTGGATTTAAGCCGTGGAGTTATCATTTTCTTAATATCCTGCTTCATTCTGCAGCGACGGCCTTAGTAGTGACGACTGCACGACGACTTTTACCCCCTCATTGTATAAAAGTCGGTACTGCGGTCGCCGGGTTAAGTTTCGCCGCACACCCTATACACACAGAGGCCGTGGCCGGAGTTGTTGGAAGAGCTGATTTGGCAGCATGCAATTTTTTTCTACTCAGTTTTTTGCTCTATAGTGAACATGTACGACTTAGAATAGACAGCCAGAAAAAACAATGCCATCATGTTGTCAAAAGTAAAGTTTTGCGGCACCAACTGGCCACGAGCGACCAAAATTTTCGATTAAGTTGCCACGGTCTAGTACAACAGATTATGATGAACGTCAGAAGACTCCTAAAAGCAGGCAAAGCGGGACCCTTGAGAATGTTGAATGTATGTGAAGTAGAAACTGGAGCAGTGAAACTTAATCAGTGTCAGTGTAGCGGTAGTGTTAGTGGAGATTCAGGTGAACTTTTACAATGGTGTACGTTGGCAGGGACACTTCTATTTGCGACGGCAGCCACTCTCTCTAAAGAGCCCGCTATAATGGTGGTGCCCCTGTGCATATTTTTCGACTTTTTAAAGGATACTCGTCAAGAAGAACCTTATTCCAAGGTAAGAAGTTCTATTTTACTATCTTTGTTTAAATTGAAAGTAAAGTTATATAATACATGAAAAAGGTAAAGTATCATAAAGTTATGAGAGATCGTATTCCGAAGAGTTCGAGATTGAAGGGTTTTTGTTCGGAGCTTTAGGAGCGGTCGAATAAAATAGATATTGCTTCATATTCGTACGCAACCCTTGTTATGTAAAATTTCAAAATCATTTTTTATTTGATTGCTTGATCTGTAGCGCTATGAGAGTTCTCTGAACAGGCAGTCAGTCATAGTCCAGTAACTACTAATCCAATTTGTATCCCTGAACGTCTGGATTGTTTTGAAGTCGTGATTAGAAGTTTGATAAGATGTTCCAATCTTTTCGTATTCGTGGGACCGTTACAGGAGTTACAAATATGTCATTAACGTCGAGTTTATATATTAAATTAAGTAAACAAAAAAATAATTAAACAATTGTATTCAAAAATTGTTTTTGTAGCGAAGGTTCTGAATGCTTCATTATGTGCCAACGATTCTTTTATTGTTTCTTCCTTTATGCCAAATGTAACGAGCTTCCGTGTCAACTAAGCTTTTTATTTCATTGTAATATTCCATTTCGATAATGAATTGAATGTGACAATGGAATGATTTTTTTTAGCTTCACGCTGTATCCCTCATGTAGCAGGGTAGGCCGAAGGAGCCTAGTGTTCAGACACTCCGCTCCCTACTTCCTGCCAAATTTTGGAAACATTGCGCGTTGAGTGGCGGAACTGAACGCCGCGCTTTGACTCGACACCAGAGCCAAGAAATGAATCGAACCCTGTGCCGTGCACTTACATAATATTTAGATTTTTAGCAATATAACATTATTTGTATTATAATTTCCCACTTTTTGCCAAATTTCATACAAACTGTAAGTGTACCGTGAGTATGTCATGTTTTAATAAAAAAGCTATTTTATACAAAGCAAAAACAACGCATAAATGCTCGTATTTTGATTGCGTTGAATTAGAAGCTTGTTTTTTTCTATGCTTCAAGGAACCTACCTAACAAGAAACCTACATATTTAATATTAATATCAGCTTGATACCTCCACGCGGTCTTGATAGATGGACAGACGGACAAACAAATTATCCTATAATGGTTCCGTTTTTAACTTTCGAGGTAGAGTCCCGCTCTAAAGGGGCTCTAGGGTGAGGTTCATTAACCGACATAAAATCTCAATTTTAGATGTTACAAAAATTTATACTCATATCATTCCAAAATAACTCGTTGAAAACCCAAAAGGCAGAGATTTTACATTATGACAAATGATTATGTTAACAGTTATATTTCGTATTAAATGGTAAGTATACATTGTAGAGACTTTATAATAAAATGGTGTCCCTAATAGTCCAATAAATTTTCTGTTTATAGAGTGAAGATATATCCCAATGTTAGGTGGATTTTTTTACGAGGTTGAGTTACGACCTCAATACTTATTTTTACTTCGCTTCGCTTCAAGTACGGTTTGCTTAAGAATCTTAAAAGGCTATTTTATTATCTTGAATTTTAAGATATATAGATAGTTTCACTCAATCAGAGAATTGCGAGACGCAGAAGAATGTTTATCAGTCAATCAATATATAATATATTAATAATATTAAAATATAAATAAAATTGAGGCCAGTCCCAGTAGGGGCACAATCGTGCTACCAACAAATAAAAAAAGAAAAATAAAAAATCGTGGACATGATTCGATTCGATTTTTTTGTATCTTTTAGCATAGATAACTAACTAATATGTATTATTAATACTTCAAGTGGGAATCGAACCCAGATCCATCGCGTTTACAGTTGCACTGACGCTGCGCTACCACAGTCTACTCTTTGTTGTGCAATTAATTTTATTCTAATTGTCCTTGTAGTAACAAAACGACAAAGCCAAACATTTTGGCTAAAGTTCTATACTTTAGCCAAAATGTTTAGATTTATTGTTATTATTGAAACATAAGGTCTGACAACTTTAGACAATGAGATGGCTCGCACAGTCCAGAAGCAATCATCATCATCAATAATCTTGGTAATATTTTACATGAAAATGTGTTATGTGGGATTGAATATGACATCTCTATTCTCTATTATTATATAATAAGACAGTAAAAATATTTTGTCTGTATATTTAGTAATTTTGACTGAAATGGATAGAGGGACACTTAAAAAGAATAATAGAAAGCAAAAAGATTTTTTTTGAATTTCTTGTCTGTCTGTCTGTCTGTCTGTCTGTCGACATATTTTTGTCCGCATTTTTCTCTGAAAGTACTGAACCGATTTACTTGAAAATTTCACCAATTGCTTTGTTTTAGCTCAACTTGAGTACTAAAGTTTAGTTCATCAAAATCGGTTCATTAAAAAAAAAGTTATCGTCATTTGAATGAACTCAAGGCATTACTTTGCCTGCGAATATTATATAGCAATCGCTGCTGCGCTGGTATGATCCCGGCTAAAGAATGACATTCGAAACGTCTGGTTTATATGATTGTTGATAAAAATATATATTTTTGAAGCACTATTATATTATATTTTATACAATAAAGTAAGCAAAGTTGAATTGTTAGTGGAGATTACCTTCATAAATCATAACAGTTAAGTTTAAGTCGTAATTAATTCAACCGGCAGGTCGTGGCGCAGCGCCGCACGAGGTGTGATTGCAAAACCGAATGGTTGTGGGTTCGATCCCCACTCGAGGAGATGAAATATTTACTTAAATTTATATTTCCATTTCTTCGCTCTGGTGTCGAGGTTAAGCGCGGCGTTGAGTTCTGCCATTCAACACGCAATGCCTCCAGAATTCGGCAGAAAGTGGGGAACGGAGTGTCTTAACACTAGGTTCCCTCTGCCTACCCTGCTATGTGCGGGATACAGCGTGGAGCTAATTTTAATTTATTTTAATTCAACACAGAGATAAAGAACGATCTTGAAAGAAATATCAAGTAAATACAAAGATATTTTGGTTGGTTCGTTCATATAATGTATGTAACTAATTTAAAAACTGTACAGGAGTTAATATGCAATTAATACAGTTATTTTACAAAGAATATTATGAATCCTACAACCTTAATTAAATTATTCACTGACATCAGCACATTTAACAGAGTTTTTGAATTATGATGAGACGTATATTATATAGGTAAAAAGAACATAAAGTTACAAAAATATATACGTGTAATACATAATTAGCTTTATGTATATTTTATAAATATCAAATATCAACAATTATCGTATTTTTTTATTTAAAACAATCAAAAATTCTTTGACGATAATGTCGTAAAAAAATCATATTAGAAGTCATTATAGTTGTCAATCGATTGTGCTTATTAAATCAGTAATCATGTATTTTAAGCGGGCGAAGCCGTGGGCGAGCCGCTAGTATATAATAACATCTTCTTTTTCAACCTTTATACACCTATGCTAGGTATATGTTTCCTCATTGGATTTTCAATCTTAGCTATTGTCTACTCTTCTAATCCATAGCCGGTTAATCGGTTTGACAAGATCATCGGCCCATCTAATTGGTTGTCGTCCAACGTTTCGTTTATCATGCCTAGGTCTCAAATCTAATTCAAATCTATTATTATATTCAAACTATTATTATAGATAGAACTCTAATCTATTATTATAGATACATATTCAACTTACTTCGCTATACGAGAAAAAGTTACTTTTGGCCTCTCGCATATTATGGAATTGGAACTACGTCAGCGTAATATCAAATTATCCTTATAGTAGCATTTTATTGCCGCTGCCTTTGGAAATTTATGCGATCTCATGCAATATAGTGATAAAACAGTTAGCTCGCACAACGTTACCGACTCGCCTTAGATATATTGACGCGAACAAATAAAACAGCCGTTAAAAGCGCAAACTTATCCAATGTATAGTTTTCTGGTTTCCATATGAAAAAAAAGAAATAAAGGAAAATTCAAATTAAGTTTTTTTTATATTCGATGATTGTGACTAAGCAGAGCAAAATGAGAGACACGCTTATTTAATATTTCATGCCCAGTCCATAAAGAATTTTATCTAAATTATTAAAAAGTAATGAGGTCAGTCGTGGCGCAGCGGCACGAGATGTGACTGTAAAACTGACTGGTTGTGGGTTCGATCCCCACTCGAGGAGATGAAATATTTACTTAAATTTACATTTCCATTTCTTCACTCTGGTGTCGAGGTTAAGCGCGGCGTTGAGTTCTGCCACTCTCAACACGCAATGCCTCCAGAATTCGGCAGAAAGTGGGGAACGGAGTGTCTTACCACTAGGTTCCCTCTGCCTACCCTGCTGTGTGCGGGATACAGCGTGAAGCTGATTTTATTAAAAAGTTAAAGTCATTATAATAAGGATAAATTAAACGATGTAAAATTTCATAGACCCTTTATTTACATGGTATCCCTTTCAGCTATAATAAATGTACGTTCATTTAAATGAATATCGATTAACCGTCGCCTTGTCTCCAGCTCATTTACCCCGCATAAAATTAGTATCTGGACCTTTTCGCGGACGGCAGCTAATATTTCTCCTATCTTGAGGACTGAAGCAATTTTGTATAGCGCTTAACATTAAATTAACATTTGGGCTTTTTCAGCCCTCACTTGCCCTCTTCTTTAACATCGCTAGCCCAGTATATTTCAGCGGTCGCGTAATTTGTGGCTCGTAAATGTTCTGAAATTGGTCATCCCTTTGGTTGAGGTGAATTTATGGCCTCCTCGGTCGGCCTGTCGAAAGGGGAATTAATAAGGCCCCCTCTAATGGTGAAACGTACCCTTACCATCAATTTGAATGTCCCAAGATCGCTGCCGACCAACGAAACGATCTGGATCCGAAATATCTCACTTATAGATTTTTTTCATTTTTCCTCACCCTATAAATTGGATTCACGATATTGCCTCTCTGTTATCGTTAAAAAGATCTCCTCCAAATAAATTGAAATTTTAAATTGATAATACACTCCATTTATTATTATATACCGTTTCCGTATGTATCTTACTTTAAATTGACAGGGCTTTTTAAAACTGTTGGAGCAAAAAATCTTTTATTGATATAAAAAATGATGAATTGGGGCCATTCGTAGCGCAGGGGTACAAAGTGTGACTGTAAAATCGACTGGTTCGATCCCCACTCGAAGAAATGAAATAATTATTTACATTTATATTTCCATTTCTTCGCTCTGGTGTCGAGGCAAAGCGCGGCGTTGAGTTCTGCCACTCAACACGCAATGCCTCTAGAATTCGGCAGAAAGTTGGGAACGGAGTGTCTTAACACTAGGTTCCCTCTGCTTACCTTGCTGTGTGCGGGATACAACGTGAAGCTGATGCAAAAAATATTTGTTGTTTTATTGTACCAGGGTAGGCAGACGCAGCCTAATGCTAAGACACTCCGCTCTCCACTTTCCGCTAAATTCTGGAGGCATTGTATATTGAGTGGCGGAACTCAATGGCGCGCTTTGTCTCGCCTCGAGTTAGAATCGAACCCACAACCTGTCGCGTTTAGTTACACGCTTGTGCCCCCGCGCTACAACTGGGATGGAATGGAGCTTTATGATTTTTATTGTCGATGTATTTTCATTTTGTTTTTAAATGATAATTGGATACCTAGTAATAGCTCTTACATAAAGTATATCATTTTACATAAAGGATTTAAGAATTTAAATCTCTTTATCATTGTTGAATTCGAAAACAATATTGAAAGTTATACGCTGTTCCTTTCCAAGTCGTCTTTTTTAACCGACGAAAATCCCGGCGAAGGTTCTCTATTTGATGAGTACTTGTTTTTGTATGTCTTTGGCGCCTAACCAATAAATGATAGAAGATCAATAAAATATCTTAAAATAAGAGAAGTAACCAATTTAGTTACCAGTTTAGTTGGGGCAAAAGTATTTTCGTATTTTGAATGTGTTATTAATAGTAATCAAACCTCTTTGGCTGTACTGAATATCTGGCTGGTTTTGATACAATTAAATGTGACATTCTGAAGATGCAATAAATAAAAAAAAACTAGTTCCCGACATTTTTCAAGCAAGCAAAATGAACGTATGTAACGAAGAAATACGGTACATTTTAAAGTTTTATTACAAAAAAGGTAAAAATGCGACGAACGCCAAGAATAAAATTAGTACGGACTTAATACGGTATCAATAAGAGTAGCACAAATATGGTTCAAGCGTTTCAAGGCTGGAAATTTTAGTGTGAAACATGAGGTTCGGTCTGGACGCACAGACGCTGTCACAGATAAAATCAGTGCCATCTTTGAGAAAGTTGAGCAAGATCGACATATTAGTAGCTACGAGATTGCGGAAGAACAGGATGTTGATCATAAAGCAGTTTTACGTCATTTACTAAAGTCTGGGTACAAAAAAACTCGACATTTAGGTACCACATGATCTCACTGAGAGAAACTTAATGCAACGTGTGTGTGATTCTTTATTGAAACGTAACAATTCCGAACCATTTCTTAAACAGTGTTTTACGGGAAATTTACGATAACAATGTGCGAAAAAGATCATGGTCAAAGCATGGACAAGCCCCACAGACCGTGGCAAAGCCGGCCTGACTCGGAACAAGGTGACGCTATGTGTATGGTGGTATTGGAAAGGAATCGACCACTATAAGCTTTCGCCACCGGGTAAAATTATTGATTCTGATCTCTACTGTCAGCAACTGATGCTAAAGGATTTTGGATTTGAATTGTAAATTTTGAGATTTTTTCTACAGGAATGGGATCATGGCCCATAAGATGGCAACAAGTCATCGATCAAAACGATAATATACATATTATAAACAAATAAAAAATTATACGTAAAAAGAATATCGACATATAATTGACATATAAGTGGCCAGCCGTAGCCGTGGCGTGGCCTCCAGAACTCGGCGGAAAGTGGGGAACGGAGTGCCTTAACACTAGGTTCCCTCTGCCTGCCTCTGCTGTGTGCAGCGTGCATACAGCGTGAAGCTAAATTTTTAAAAAATATTTTCCTTTGTATGAACAATACGAAAATATTTTGCCCTGAATTTATATTTAAAAGGTTGACTATTTCATATTTCATAAAAAGATAAAATAAAAGTTAATTATTTTATTTTTTCACTTATTTTTTCATTTTATTATTTTGAATATTAGAAAGTTTTGTTTTTACAAGTATAATATTTTATATATTAATAACACAATATATTGAAAAAATATTCATAAAGGACATAATAAATAATAATAACAATCGAATTGTTTTTTATACCTGACAGGATTTTTTGCAACAAAAAGAGAAAAGTTTAACAAATTATAAAAAAATATAAAACTAATATTATTTATTTTCCTTTATTATTATAAAACCCTTGATATTTTAGTGCTTAGCCACCGTTTTATATTTCCAGTAAGATAAACAAATCTAGTTGTAAATAATAGCGCTTAAACGCCTCCTTGTCTCGTGCAAAAGAATAATGGTATCTTCTATTTTGTTAGGCTGGCTTGGTATAGTTGCTTCCGCTCGGATGGTTGCCAGCTGCGACTTCGTCCGGTAAAGATCTAAAGTTAAGTGTTGCTAGAAACGTCCACAATTTATGTCCCCTTCACGAGACTTGTCTTTCGAGTGCCACTCTGGACACAGGAAAGAACCGCTCACGCTATACTGAAAAAGATAAATATTTACAATCTATTTAATGTCATCCCGTGGGAGAATGAAAAATGTATAATAGAGTAAATAAAAGTGGCTCCTTGTTTCAATTTGATATAAACGTTTTATTTTTATTAAGCAATATCTTTGAATATGTGTATGGATTTTTATATATGTATAAGCTTTTATGCAGCAATTATCTATTATATTATTTTATAATTGAACTTCTCCAATGCGTATAATCTTCAATCTTATGTAAGCATACTCGTATGTATTTATAAATGTATAATATGCTCATTAAGTTGAATGACACTTTGTAGAAATATGAGTAATTAAGTTTTCAATATACGTATAAATACGTCATCTTCTCCCCATAATATATCTAATAAATTATTATGAATTATAAAACCCGCCCGCCCCAATTATTATGAATTATAATGTTCATGTAAAAATAACGATCATACTTTTTTTTGATTAATTTAAATTTGTATGATTATTATTTAATATTTAGTTCTTTAAAAATCATATGTCATAGATTGTGTTGGTGTCGCAGTTGCCACACTGTTAAAAATTTACTTACTTACATAATTTGTATAAAATTTGTTTAGAAAACTTATAAGCGTGAGTGTAATTTGAAACTGTTAAATGATATAAACCAGGCCAGGGTTCAATTTCCACTCGAGAATATTATATATTTAATTTTTTCATTAATTCGCTCTGGTAACTAGGAAAGTGCGGCGTTGAGTTCCGTCACTTATTACGCAATGTCTCCAGTATTCTGCATAAAATGAGGAAATGAAATGTCCTAATGGGAACGGAATAACTAAACACTAGGTTTCCAAGTTGCCTGCCTACCCTGGATACAGTATGAAGGATGTAGCGTGAAGCTACACTTATATGAACATAATATGAGAGCTAATAATATGCCACATCTATATTTTGCTCTCAGAGGATGCTCTAAATCAAAAATCTCTTCCTACTTCCATATTTTCGCACCCCACAATGTTGTTTAATAGCTATTGAGCAAATTTATCGACTTTCATGTCATATTACCATCTTTATGTGCCTCTTAGATTGGTTTCACATTAGAGGTCAAAATGTGCACAGACTATTTAAAAATATTTTCTTTTGATTATAATTAGCATATTTGATCTGTATTATAAAATTCTAAGAAATGATTTAGTAACGATGTAACTTTTAATTTAGTAAAGTTAAGCTATTATGTAACAGTTTCAATTTAGATATTTTTACTCCTTTGTTTTTCCTTTCATATTTTTTGAAACTTAGAATTTTATAGAATTATTATATTTATGCTATAAATAATGTATGATCTTGGTTACATACACTCTATCGAAAAGTGATTGCTGATAATACGTATATAATCTAAGGTTGAGGTAGAAATTTGTGCTTTGCCCCAAACAATGTAATAACAACAATTACATTAATTGGCATAAGCCAATTACGTTGACTATCAAACGTTCAAATAATTATGTTAATTACAAACAAATCTACGGTGTTATTTAGCTTAAGCTTTAAAGGAATCATGTGAACTCTATCCTGACGGGTGACAACAAGGTTTTTCAACTAAATGAAAGCAGCTTGCATGAGATCAGAGTACCACAAAAACGCCTTAATACTTTGAAAAGTTGTTCACTCACGTATGCGGCCTATTCACAGGGCTGGGTGACTGGTGTGAGCAATCACAAAAGAGCGGAAACGAGCAGCGCAGAAACATAGCCGTTAATAAACGTCCTTCCCGATGTCGTACGCCATCGGGTTTTCAAAGAAACGTTTTTGTTTCATTCAAAAATCAAGTTTCACGTCGCTTGCGTAATATTTTTTGTCTATTTCGTTTATTTGATGATTTATTGTCAACTGCTACAGAATTAGACTATATTTAACTGAATTTAAATGTTTAAATTTTAATAATGATAGTGTGATGATTGTACTACGGTATCGATTTTGAAGGTCGAAGAGTGTTTTTATCTATGATTAAATATTAATTAATGAAATAAATTATTTATTCAGACTAATCAGCTTCATGCTATATCCCGCACAAAGCAGGGTAGGCAGAGGGAACTTAGTGCTAAGACAGTTCGTTCCCCACTTTCTGCCGGATTCTGGAGGCATCGGCGAGTGAGGATCGAACCCACAGCCAGGCGGTTTTAGTTAGTTTACAGTCACACTTTGTCCCATTGCGCCACGACTGGCTTTATTACCTATTTATTCAGAATTGTCGTTTAATTTCACTTAACAAACATGTACTTCTAGTTAGGTAAAACCTTGTAGATTCTCTTGACATTGCATTAAGGAAGATCTGTGTTCCCAACAATAAGATAGCAGTATTCCAAACAAACTCCTCCGAAGCGAGAAATGAAAAAGTCTAAAGTGAATTCACAAACAAGGCGACATGTGAACGTTGTTCGTTCTGAACTTGTCAATACAAGAAGCCATTTGAATTTATAGCAGTTATTGAACACTGAAAGTTACTTATACACGACTAAATAGTAGGAATTTGGTATTTAGATGTTTTTTCTGAACCCCTATACAATCTTTCTATAAAACACACACAATATAAAAACCAAAAAGTAATAAAAACATAAAATTTAAAAACACCTATACTAGCGAGGTATATAGATAGGTCTTTAAAATTACATTAATATTCCTAAAATCATTTTTCTCATTTATTAAATTCGAGAGAAGAAGAGAAGTTTAATCTATTTTTTGTGGAAACCAGTCAAGTGAAGTTAATAAAATAGGAATACATTGATTTTAAAACATTTTAAATGGCTACATACATGATGTAGGTAGGTACACTACCGTCCAAAAGTTTTTAAACACAAAAAAACAATGATAAAAAAAATATGGAGATTATCAAATAAACATGTCCAATACTAAACACAACGAAGGACTTTTTAAAAATATATGTATATGTAATTAAATCACTTTCACGCTGTACCCTGCAAAAGCAGGTTAGTTAGAGGGTCCTAGTTTTAAGATTCTCTGATCCCCACTTACCGCCAAATTCTGGAGGCATTGCGTGTGGAGTGCCGGAACTTAACGCCGCGCTTTGCTTCGACAACAGAGCGGAGAAATGAAAATATAAATGTATAAATAAATATTTCATTTTCTCGAGTAAGGTCGTACTCACACATATATAATTGATTTCTAATTAACAACAGTTGGCAGTTACTAATGCGATAAACGAATTAATCCTTAACACTCATTTAATATATTATATACTCGTAAGTGAACAAGACCATCCAAAGGAAGAATTCTTATTGTTCTTATTCTTAGAATTAGTTGCTGGACAACGGTAGGTGCCAACGCAGCCATTTGGGACGGCGTAACTTACGTTATAAAATGCGTATTTTCTTAATTCTTAACAATATAGAACTATTATTATTAAAAATAATAATATTTTTTCTTATTAATATGACCTAATTTACTTGAATACAGTTTAAGAAATGTTGGATTAAACGTAAATTATATATTTTTTAGAATGGAGTGATTTTTTGGCCATTCGTCTTGTATGTCAATATTTAGGTTGACATAGGTGTTGTCAATATTTTGCGTACTTGTGTCTAAAGTTTATCTCACAAAAATACTATAGTTTTGAAATCTAGAGATTGGGAAGACTATCGTGTACCATGCTCAAAGAAAAACTTTGACAAAATAAGCCGAATTCAAGAAGGCACAATATGAGTTTGCAATATACATTCTTACAATATATAATACAGAGAAATGGAATAAAATAATTGCAAAGACTACCGTGCTTGATTAAAGTGACGGTGAACGGTTCTAATGCTCTCTCGTTAGGCCGACGGCAGAGAAAACTACTTTCTTGAAATCAAAAATTTCAAATTTGAATTCATTGCTCCAGAGAACTTTTCATTCAGTCTGCAATTTGATGTCCAGTCCAATTTTAATGTTATCGGGCCCGATTCAATCTCTTTTCAGTTAATATTTCTAAGTAGTGGTTATAATTCCGCTATGCATCTCTTTAGTCCAGCATAAAGTAACCTTCTCTTAATTGTAATCACACTAATAGGTTTTCTGTGTGTTTGTACAAATCAAACTCGTTGCTATTTTGGATGCAACTTTGTTAATCATGTTATGTGCAGACATAGGTGGTAGGTTTTGAAATTTTGAATTTTCTTAAATACATTTGCTAGACTTGTAAAGGCCAGTGATAATTCCATTTATATCTTTGGAATATTCTGTAGATTTTACCATTTTTTTTATATTGAAAATTATAAAAACGCATATCTGGAAAACTTCTAATATATAAATTTTGAAGCGTTATTTATTTATCAAAAGTGCCTTGATAACTTATATTTAAACGTGTTATGGTCTTACGTAAAACACAAACTAAAATATGTAATCGGAAAACAAAACCTTTGGATGTAACTGTAACATGACGATTGTGAGTTCGATTCCCACTCGAGGGAATGAATTATTATTTATTAATGTTTTCATTTCTTCGCTCTGGAACCAAGGCAAAAGCACAGGGTGAAGTTCCGCCACTTACCACAAAAGGTCACGAAAAATTCGGCGGAAAGTAGGAAACAGAGTGTCTAAACGCTAGGTTCCCTCTGTCTACTCTGCTGTGTGTGGGATACAGCGTGAAGATGATTTAATTTTGTTTTTTTTTTAATTTTCTATACAATAAATAAAAATGCACTTCTAAATTACACAATAAGGCAAAATTTTAATACGAATAACGTCCAATCCGTTCCGTCTTTAAAGAATAAACAATAATAAATCCAATTAAATACCTTTTTTTAAAATACCTTTATATTATTTGTTTTTATTTTATACAAAAATATAGAAGGGTTCAAATACTTTTGGACGGGTGTGCATGTATGATATAAATCTGGTCAATATATCTACTAAATGCTTTTCAAATATTTCGTCACAATTAAATTAATTATTTATATGTTGTAAAACTTCTCACCTCTTGCCTATTTACTAAAATAGAATAACAAGAGCAAAGTAATGGAACGCCAACATGTTTCTTATTGATGGCTGACGTGCCCTAGTGGAGTAACAAATAAATATGGGAATTGCCGTATTCCCTTTTGTCAATTTTCGACTTTATTTTTTATTTTATTTGTTCGTAAACCAATTTCCGACATAGAAGTTGATTTATCCTACCTCGTTGTTTTAGCGGTACTAGTAATTGGATGTACGCGCTTTGAGCACCATCAAATATGCACAAGTGAAACTCGTACGCCTCATCGACAAGTCTGAACAATTGTTGTACCGAAGCCAACTACTGCGAAATAAAAAATTGAAAGGGTAAGTTGAAATGTCGACAACGCTCCCGTATGGATAAAGCCAGTTTCGCATGGTTCGCAACGGTGAATATTTAATCGTAAACAAAGCCAATATTCCATTTTTATTTTCAATCGATAGCGTAACAAAATTTTCTAAAAATTGAATTAAAGCTCAAAAATTATTTGGATTTAACTAAAAAATCGTGTCCTACATAAATGGAGTCGAGGAAATTTATTATGGAATGTTTTTTACTGGCGTTCGAAGTTCCTTAATCTAAAATCGATAGAAACGACGTCGAACCAAGTTGTGAATAGTACCTTAAGTCGGGAATGGAAGAAAGTCGGTCCTTTCGTTCAACACCTGTGTAACGATACGGTCGGTTGATAATGCTGGTAGTTCCAGAGCTAACATCGAATAAGATAAAACCAAATGTTTTCTTTGTAATTTATTGACTTCTCTTTTGTAGTTTTAAATAAAAAAATGTTATAAGCGCGATATCTTTTTATATTTTAATTTAACTATTTCTTCATAAAACATTATGATTAATATAATTTTGTGGTGACTGTCCGAAAATATAATGAAAATATCTTTATATTTATAGTTATGATCGGTAAATCTAACGCAGGGGTTCCCAACCTTTTCTTGATCAAGGACCACTTTTATATCATTCTTGGTAGCAGGGACCACTATGCATGTAGGTATATTAAAAATTAACAGTGATAATTAAACAGAACCTTCGCCTCACCATCCCCAGTCATAAAATTAAAATGGTTCGCGGACCACTTTTAGGCTTCTGCGGACCACTGGTGGTCCGCGGACCACCGGTTGGGAACCACTGATCTAACGAAACATAATAATGTATGATTTTTTAAACGTTGTCTGTGTGTTTGTTTATTTATGATATACAAACACAAAACGCACATATTCATAATTACTGGGTGAATTTAAATGATTTTTCGTACAACCATTATTTAAGCTTGAGAAGGTAGTATCGGATTTTGAAATTTTTCACATCTGAGCTATAAAACGAGAAAAAGTAATAAGAAAGTGAGTCAAAAAGAAAATAAACAAATGAAAATAATTGCAAATTGAGACTATCGTGGCACAGCATATGACTATAAACACGATTGTTATAGAGTTTAGCTTTTGTTTCACACGGAAATAGTACGGCAAAGGTCATGAAATTGGATTGCGAAACGAACAGGTAACAACTAACTCAAAATATTTTTTTTTAGGGCCTCATCAAGTATTATCACAAAATAAATAATACGAAATGATACAACAACCAGTCAAGAGTTTCCAAATATTCAACACACACAGACCTAAGATCAAGGTTATTTTCACAAAAAAATCCTAAATATTAAATGTGGTAATGGCAAACTGTAAAATTTCCTACTGCTGATCATTCAAATTGACTGACCGATTATTATAATTACACATTATTTTATAAAAGTTTTTGAAATAAGTTTTTAAAATAAATTTTAGCGATTTTCAAGAACTGTAGAAAGAAACTTGTAAAAAAAGGTGTACTTAACTGAACTTTTTTTATATTATTAACTACTCAATATCATTTGTATTATAAAAATATGTTATATAATAATGTTCACCTCAAAAGTAAGTAGTGAAAAAAAAATATAATATTGTTCAAGAATTTGAATAGCAAACGTAACCTCATAAACTTCCAAAAGCACAATTTCAAAAGCACAAAAATCTCTTTCATACTACTTTCAGTTACTTGTTCTATATAAGAAGGTTCTATACAAAAGAAGGTAAAGAAGTGAATGAAACTACTTATGCTAAATTAAAATAAATATAAAATAATTATATATAATTTGTATAAACTAATTTATTTTTAATGTGTAAATATTTGGTATTATTGTAATCGTAAATAAATTTAAAATATGATAAAAACACGATGTTTCTAAAACATTGATTGGAACTTCAAATCTCACTAGTGACAATGTGTTTATATACGTTTAGTATTTAAATTATTATGAAGTAGAATATATATAGGTACAAATTTAGGAAATTACTGGACAGATTTGAGTGAAACTTTTTTTGTATATATTTTTTTATAATGTTTAAATCGCGATCATCTAATTTTGGCGCCTATTTTTATTTTCTCACTTTCGATGTGACAAAGTGCAGTGGAAACTGGATAAGAGAGTGTCTTTTATCTTTGCCCGATTACTGCGTGTGGAAGTTCACATAAATAAAGCTGCGGGCGCAACTAGTTTAATTTAAAAAAAAACCAGCAAGTACGAGTCGGACTCACCCACCGAGGCTTTCGTAACAATTTCAGGATTGTAGGTCAACGGAATTATAACTTATAAAAGTTGACCAATTTAAGTTTGCACATTCCCTCATGGGGATGCATGTACTTATTTTGTATGAAATGAACTACAAATGTATGGTTATTTTTTTTTAAATACCCATAAACTTTCATTTTCATTTTGGATTTTTTTTCATTTGCATTGTAAGTTTTTACTTAGACTATTACGTAAGCTATTACGTAAGAAGATTTTAACTTTTTTTTCTCCCTCCTCTAATTTTTTTTTGACATAACATAGTTTACAATATTGCGTAATGTACAAATATCACAATCTTAAGCAATATTACAAACATAACAAATTTTCTTTTAAATTAAAAGTCTTCAGTCTATGAATACATGATTCTATGTTTTCTACTCAATATTGCGTGTTTGTACTCGGCTCACTTTCATCCAAATTTAAGAATGTCTACATAATTATCATCTTGGTGCTCAATTTTTTATATAATACACATAAGTTCATTCTTTAATCAGTTAATCCTAAAAGTACTGGTAAAGTAAAAATACGAACTTAACACTACAATTTAATGTATTAAGCTTTGCGTACTTCAACCCTCAGGTTTAGGTTATGTGCAGGTTACCAGATCAAACCATTAGTAATAAGTTATAAATGATATTAACTACATTGACTTGACTTTTAAGACGCAATTTGTTTATCGTCAGTGAATTAATTAAAGACTTTATAATTTACTGATTATATTTGTATCGAATCATTTTATATATATACGTCTTTTTACCAACACTTTTACAAAATCCTGTGAACTATTAATAGCTGATTAACGATTTTTATTTAAATATGAAGTTGTGAGTTGACTAAAGCAAAAATATTGTATTTTTAAAAAAAAAATAAAATATTAAAGTGTTGAGGTTGTTGGAATTTTAGTAAAGGGAATAAATTTTACTTACCTTAGTGATGAAATGTTAAGGCCATTATGCCGTAATGGGTCAGCGTCTCGTTGCAAGCCCGATGGGAATTGTTAATTTAAATTATTTTCACTTCTCCGCTCTGGATGGCACTGGGCGTGTTTGTCTGTGATTTTTTCTGCATTTTATTAATTACACATGAATAATTGCAATTTTTTTTGCGTCACGCTGTATCCGACACGGTAGACAGAGAGAACCTAGTGTTAAGTCACTCCGTTTCCATTAAGACTTCCGCTCCTTACTTTCCGCCGAATTCTCGAGGCATTGCATGTTGAGTGGCAAAACTCAACGCCGCGCTTTGCCTTTTGCTATTCTTCCTAGTGGGAACCAAACCCACGACCGTCATGTTTACAGTCGCTCATTTGTGACCCTGTGCCACGACGTCTTTAAATGATTGCTATATTCATTCTTTTAAATATTATTTATTTTGCGTTGCGTTGAGACTAAGAATGTGTTTGAACGCGATGATTTTATGATTCGACACTTTCGTATGTCTTTGACACATATTTCATAATATTACACATATTTAATAATTATTTATAATATAATCTAAACCTATTACGAGTTAGATCACTCAATGCCGAATATTTCAAAAATAAAGATAACGTAAAAAAGTAATGACTTAGTACAAACATAGTTAAATATTCATACTATCAAAAACAAATGAATTCTATTTTGAATACCCCGCTATCCATTGCTGTTCCCTGAAACAAAGATTTATTGTCCTTTTATATCCATATATAAATCACCCTTTTTCACTTTTCAATTTCTGACAGATTTTTTTTGTTTTTTTTTCATTTCGCATGAAGTCAGTCATGACGATTTTTTGTTTGATTGATAGATTTTTAGGAAATAGCAAATTTATACGTAATGTTTTATTCAAATAACAAAATTGGACATAGCAGTCCTTTTGTAGAAGGATTTAGAAATTATTTTCTATGTTATGAGAGACATAAACGAGAAATAATCGTAGCTATCACTTAGAAGTAAATTTAACACTTTTGTTTGAGTAAGGCAATCAAATTTTTTGTTTTGGTGGTCCAGCGACAGCTGAAATGTTATATAGTAAAACTAAACGGTACACAGGATTAATTTTTAAGCCGTGAATGTCCGTATAATTGATTCTATATAATAAAAAGATTAAAAAAATGGTAGGCTTCTTACGTTTATGTAAGAAAATATCATGGAACAATATATAATATTACTCTTTTCACAGATATCAAATTAAAGCAAAAATAGATTTGTAAGTAATGGATTCTCTAATACGTGGTTATTTGTACGTTGCCTGACCCCAAGTGACTATTTTTATTCATCCGTCTGGGCTAATATTTGAAACCACTCACCCAAATGAGAGTTGAGGTACTTTTTATTGTACGAAGATGTGACATAATAGTAATCTATATCTTTATTGTCTAGATTATATATTCCGTAAAAAAAAGTTAAATCAACATAATATAGAAAAAAAGTTGCATGGAAATTTCATTTCAATAATTTACAATTAAACTGACATGGTAGTCCACGAAACACCTTTATAGTAAATATTTTTGGAAAATGGACTTATGCAGCTAGATAGCTAGCTTATTAGATCACTAGTATCTTTTTTATATTAAATTTATTTTAAATAAATATTTATTCACAGCAATGTATATTTTCAAAATTAAACAGTCCCTGTATGGACTTCCCATAAATTACTCTATCAATTTCTTCTTTAACTTTGATAACATAGAAAAAAATACAAATTAAGTTGACTTTATTTTGTATTGAATATTAGATATTTCGAAAATTGACTATTATTTTAATAAATCTAGGGAATATTATTTTATTTTTATTTTATTAGCTTCACGCTATATCCCGCATACAGCAGGGTAGGCAGAGGGAACCTAGTGTTAAGACACTCCGTTCCCCCACTTTCTGCCGAATTTTGGAGGCATTGCGTGTTGAGTGGCAGAACTCAACGCCGCGCTTTGCCTAGCCGACCCCAGAGCGAAGAAATGAAAATATAAATTTAAGTAAATATTTCATCTCCTCGAGTGGGGATCGAACCCACAACCAATCGGTTTTACAGTCACACTTTGTGCCACTGCGCCACGCAATATTCGCAATATGCGCAATATTCCAGGCCAGTGCCTGGAATATTAAATATTAAACACATTCAATCACTACGAATACAAATTAGACAATCTCAAAATTACACTTTAGTCTCTTTTTTATTTTTTGTTTGACAAATAAGACATAGTTCTTTGTCATTTCTTTGAATACACCCAACTGTGTGGTGGTGGAGGAAGGATATTCTAGCCTGTAATCTGCCTAGTGACATTATAAATCTCTTTTGATAAATTTCACTGAATATTCAGGTTTTTTTTTCAGTTTTTCATATAATTCATCACTAAATCTCTTGCTATATTTAATAAAACAAGATTTTTTATTCTGTCTCTTCAATTTGGCGTCGTTGTCAGGACAACTTTAATGTAATACAAAGCTTATTAGCCTAGGATTTTTCGAAGATAAGCCGCTGGAGGAGTTTTACTGCAAAAACAAATAGAGCATTTCTTATCCACCTTATTCACTCCATCTTCCGTATGATTTCAAACGTATTTCCGTATGATTTTAAACGTTTCGTATGAACAAAATATATAGGCATTTTAACTAAAAATGCAACAATTAAACTTAAATATAATA
Source organism: Heliconius himera (assembly GCA_021202915.1). NCBI lineage: Eukaryota > Metazoa > Arthropoda > Insecta > Lepidoptera > Nymphalidae > Heliconius > Heliconius himera. Next base: position 529,311 of record JAJHJA010000063.1, read on the forward strand.
AAATTAAATTATAATCATAAAATTTTATTATATATATATACATAAAATTCATTTCTTTATAAATGTAAAAAATTCCAATTAATAAAGGTAAAGAAGCAAATAATGTATAAAATAATAAATATATATATAATCAGCAATTATAACGAAGTCTCTTGTATCATTATCCATTTTTAGAATATGATAGAAAGAAAAAGTCCTTGTTAGGTTTTGGCTCTTTATTACAAGCATAAATTACAATACAAATTTATTTTATTTATTAATATTACTTTAAATATATATAGGCACTGTGTGTGTCTATGTATAGGGGAGATATGTGTAGAGACCGTAGCGTTTGGCGGTCCGTTCTCTGACTAACCCGCTAGGGATACCCGCGATAGGCTAGTTTAGTTTCGTTTTAAATATGTATATAATTATATATCTAATTAAAATAAAATCAAATTCTAAAAACACATTATCTAAAATATTGACAGTATGAAAATATAACTCAAGTACCAACCAAAACCAAAATATTATCATTTTTTCCCTCTCTGCACCCGTGGGTTCCTGCGAACACCTGTCAGACACTATCGGTGCTTAAATTTGAAAGTCACTGACAATAAACCGAATTTTATATTTCGCAGTGTCTACGGGACTACCATGTCAATCACAGAGAGTCAAATACTATTGATATAGTGGACCGTGTAATATGATACTTTTTAATGTCATATGATTACACAGGAATAAATATAACAAATAAACATAATTTATTTCAGAAATGAATTTTACTCATTTGCCATCAATTGTTATGCCTTTACCATGTAAAAATACTCTCAAATTGTGTTAATATTCACGGAATAAGTAGGAAAATGTCTATCACGCTGAAAAATATATATTTTTTTTATTTTCATGGCTTATCCTCCATAGTATGTACGCAACAAGATGACAGACTGGGAGTCAAGACTGTGACGTTACTTGTTAAAGGGTGGGACTCAACGCTACATTAGAAATGAAAACAATTTAAATATAATATACCTCTATAATATACAATTGTGGCTGTACCAATTGGAGGTATTAAAGGAGGAGGAGGTATTATATTTAAATTACTTGGAGGTAAAGTGCCATGTCTGTTCTTGAAAATAACTGTTCTTTCCTCTACCTTCTGAATCTCTAATTTATATACAAATGAAATAAATTCTCAGAATATTTTATTTTAAGTAATACTTCGTCAATGAGATAACTTTTTCCCAGAGGTTGTACACGATGAATATTTTAACAATCTACCATTTTATTATTTTCTATGCAAACAAAATTTCTTTTAATGAGGATCCATAACATGAATCATTATTTTTGTAACAACGTTGAGCTTAGAAATATGTTCTGTATTTTTAATGTATCTTTAGAGTTGGTTGATTTTATCTTTTAATGCTATTTCATGTTATGTTCATGTTTTGTTTTTCATTTTCACATAGTCAATGGGGAGAGAAATGCAGGCATTCTATGTTCCGTTCTCTACCAAAAGTGAGAATTTAAAGAGAAATAAATAATATAATATATATTTATTATACATGTATACTATATGTTTTTAGTTGAGTTATTTATTTCTTTAGATAAGTTACTAATTTATTAATCAATTATATCTTTAGTTATACATTTCATAAATTTAGCAAAAAAATCAACATTTTACATAGTTGCTTAGTGCCCTAGTTTAGCAAATAAAAAAATAATTATAAAGAGTGCAGGTCGATTGACAATAAGAATCAGTAATGAGTATACACCACAAACGGCCATATATATATTATAGGTATATTTTGAGGCTTAAACTTTCACATTTTTTTAATAAAATTTACCATAATTTTTCCATAAATTAAAAGATTCTTACTATTATTATTATTAAAACTCTCCAAGATCAAAACAAAATTAAAATCAAAGGTTGCATTCATTGTTGGCCACCAGATAAACCAAAAAGTAAAATGAACATCAACGGTTGATTTCACCAATAATTTAATAGATATTTTCAATTTAATTTTGAAATAAAAAAAGAGAAGCTAAAACAAAGTTACTTAAACAGTACTCTTGAAAATATCTTTCACTCTAACATACGAAATTTAGCTCTACACGTCACTGTCTCCGCTGTGGTACCGCCCCTTCCCCCACTCTTCCAAGATCGACGCCAGCAACAATGACGTCGTATTTCAGACGAAATTGCTCTAACATGGAACAGAAAACGTGGAATAGCTGAGGGGTTTTGTAATGTACGCACGTCACATTGCACACCTCAAACCACTATATCATATGGTCTCGGGAAATAAAGATTAGACTTATATCTTGTCTTTATCTTTTTATTATCTTTATTTCCTTGTTTAAGATTTATTTTTACTGTGTAATGATTTTGATATATGTTTGTACGTGTGAAAAAAGCTGTATTTATATAAAAAAGTCAAATTAATCACGCCATAAGTCATGATAAATCAGCTTCAAGCTGTATCCCGCTCATAGCAGGGTAGGCAGAGGAAACTTAGTGTTAAAACACTCCGTTCGCCATTATCGGCTGAATTCTGGAGGCATTGCGTGTTTTGTGGCAGAACTCAACGCCGCGCATTGTCTCGACATCAGAGCAAAGAAATGGAAATTTAAATTTAAATCTATATTTTCTTTTCTCGATTAAAGATCGAACCCATAACCAGTCGCCTTTACAGTCAGCCATACTTTGGGCCCTTAAGCCAAGACTGGCCTTTAGATATTTATATATGTTCAGATTTTACCAAAATGTATCGTTATTTACATAAATTATTTATTTTGATTCAAAATTACGGCTCATATTTCATTATTAATTATCAAATGTAGTTTTTGCTAATATTTGTGCTAAAATAAAATATTTTTCACAAAATCGCAACGCAGTACCTTATTAAACAAAACCTTTCGTTTTAATATCAGGTGGAGTTATGTTAAAAGTTCAAATATTATTATTCCCCATTTGAAACTCGGAAAGCACATAAAGTCAAATTTAATTGTAAATTTCTATGAATTAAATAATTATTCAAAAGGTTAAATAATATTTAACACTGTAACAAATAAATGTAATAAATGCGCCATATCAGAAATTATTGGGAATATTATTGGGTACACATTATTAATACGTAAGTTTGGTATCTAAAATTTGAAAAATTGGCTTACTTCAATGTATTTTAATGCACAAATATTGTTAACGTCTGGCAAAAGGTAAACCGCGAAAGTTTATTGGAAAAGTTACATTTATGGTATTTCAACTAAAGTCGATTGAGCTCCAATAGTCTCAGCGTAAGCTACTTTTCAACTTATTAGTTGCCTATAAAAGTTACCCACAAATGGAATGAAGACAAATAGGTAAATAAAGAGTATTGCTGCTTCAATTTCTTAACGAAAAAGTAAATAGATGTTTTTTTTAAAGAATAATGATCAATAACTGTTCCGGATATACCTTAGAAGTTAACTTAAAACAATATAAAATTAATATAATGGGTTGCATTTTTTGACATTATTTTGTCAATAATATATATATTATACTTTTAGTTTTTTGTTTAAGTATTTTATCAATAGGTTTTATAATTTTTTTTTGAGGCCAGTTGTGGCGCAGGGGCATAAAGTGTGACTGTAAAATCGACTGGTTGTGTTCGATCCCCACTCGAGGAGATGAAATATTTACTTAAATGTATATTTCCAGAATTCGACAGAAAGTGGGGAACGGAGTGTCTTAACACTAGGTTCCCTCTGCTTAACCTGCTGTGTGCGGGATACAGCCTGAAGCTGATAAATTACCAAACGTAAACAATTATCATATACATAAATATGAAATAGGAGGGAAATTTTGAGTTTCAATTCTAGACTGTGTGTGAATGTGTGAATTCTGCACCCATATCTTCGATTTATATGTCGGTGAGTCGTACTCAACAATGAACTTACCTCTCATTTCACATTTATGTAATGAGATAATAGTTTACGTTGAATAATTTAAAAAAATCACAGTCTAAATTTCACTTGATTATTTTTTACGTACAGGTTTTATTATATTTGCAAGTTAGTGTACTTCCAGGCTATCCTGGAATATTAGTTTTATACTCGTATTTGATTTGGTGCCTGGTGGTAAATATAGCCTAATTTAGAGCTTGAATTTTATCCTCAATAAACACAGAATACTTTTGTCAGTGAAGTGGAGAAAGGCGCATTACTTAACATTTCACTTGACTCTCATTTCACATTTATGTTTTTGAAGGGATATGATTACTTCTTATAAACGAAATTATCACTATTATTCATTAATACAAATAAATAACATAACAAAATATGTTTAAAATCACGTTATTTTCCTACGTACTTTGATTTACCTTTCGTACTTCACGTTTTTTTACTTTCTTTATAGAAATTATTAATAATTGTCAGTTTTCAGGTTATGTCATGAACTTGTACGTAAAATAGTCTTAGTACCAAATATCAAACTCGAGTTCATCTAGAAGTGAGTTAGGTTTTCGATGAGGGAGTGAGTCAATCACAAAAAGGTACCGGTTTTTAAATGTTAATATTTCAATAACTGTTTGAGTTAAATTATTGAAATTTTACATATATCACAAGCTAGGAAATTTTAACAAATGCACAATTTTATCCATAAAGACTAATTGGCGTACGAGTTTTGGAGTGCTCAAAAGCGGCTTGAAATGCTTTGTGTAAAATACACATGCGCGTTTCCAGCTTTTTAACTTAGCTGGACACGCTGGTGCGTGTCTTGATTTCAATAATTTTAATTTTTAACCAAATAATATCAAAGAAGAATAATATAAAAATTATCATAACAAAAATATACAATGACTAAAAGGAAGTTTTTTCAAGTTATATTGATGAATTTGTATTTCTGTTACTTATAAAATTGTAAGTACATAGCTGTAAGAGCCGTCGTATTTTTTTATTTTAATACATATTTTTGTGCGTTTAGGCCTACGTTCAGCAGTAGATAAGACAGGTTTATGATTATTATAACTATTTTTAAAGATGTCTTTCTGACGAAATTAACATGTAGTCTAATTTCAAGTAGTATAAAGTAAATAATATTCTAATTAATTCAAAGTAATGAAAATTAAAATAAAAACAACAAATGAAATTATTGACACTTGTATACTTATTTACTATTTAAAATCCAAAAGAAAAAGAAGAAAATTCAAGGTACAACAAAAGCTTCTATACCAAAGTTGGATTACGATTGTACGCTTTGTACGTTATATTATTGTATTATAACAGCTAAATGTATTAATTATATTTCCAAACAAATTCTTAGATAGTTCATTTCGATTGATATTTGCTTTCATTGACTTTGTCTTTTTGAATGTCACTAGCGGAATTAACATAGCTCCAAAGCAATTTACTTTGAAAATGATAAGATAATGAGTTCAACTCATTTGCTGATTTCTTAATAAGAGCTATTAGAATGATTTTAATATTTCCCCTGGTATGTACCTAGTGCTCGTTATATGAATATTTATGTTATTTCAAGTTTGTCTAGACATTTAGTTTGTGGAATAAAATAAATATTTTACTAAGATTTTTTTACCCATCCATCATTTTAAATGGATAGCATAATTATCTTTTGAGGCCATTCGTGGCGCAGTGTCACAAATTGTGACTGTAAAACCGTCACTGACTACTGACACTGGTCGTAGGTTCGATCTCCACTCGAGGAGATAAATATTTACTTAAATGTATATTTCCATTTCTTCGCTCTGGTGTCGAGGCAAAGCGCGGCGTTGAGTTCTGCCACTTAACACGCAATGCTTCCAGAATCCGGCAGAAAATGGGGAACCGAGTGTCTTAACACTAGGTTCCCTCTGCTTACCCTGCTGTGTGCGGGATATAGCGTGAAGCTGAGTTTTTTTTATAATTATCTTTGTTGAATAACATAAATATTAATTAAATAAATATTTTACTCATTATTTTTTTTATCCACCCATGATTTTATATTGATAGCTTAATAACCAAGTAAGTATAATATTATAGAATGTGACCATCATGGCGTAGTCGGGAAACATCTAATAGCAAATATGTGGTTGTGGGTACGATCCCCACTATTGAGGATGTATTATTTTTATTTCTCCGTTCTAACAAGATAAAACGTGACATAGAGTTCGACCACTTAACACGCAGTATCTGGATTTGGGGCGTAATGCGCAGAATGTAGTGTTTAAGTACTAAATTCTCTATGCCTACCTACTATAAAGAGTGCATCTAAAAAAACTAAAAAATATTTATAATAATTTACAAGTTTGACTAAGCAAAGTGATGCTTTTGTTTAGTACATGGCTCCACGCTATAAATATTTTGACGTGTCGTTAGCGTGTTATGGTTGTGAGTAAACCAATATAAATATAATTTGGTAAATGTCCATGGTAATGTTATAGCTTTTCAAATTCAAATATGTAGCTGTTACAAATTTATTTAGATTTATTTGGCTTCACGCTTTATCCCGCATCAGAACAGATATAAGCTTAAATAAATATTTCATTTCCTCGAGTGGGGATCGAACCCACAACCAGGCGATGTTACAGTCACACTTTATGCCCCTGCGCCACGACTGGCCTCAACTGACTGGCCCTTGATTAATTGTTGTCTTAAAAGTAACGATTTCTTAAACAATCCACGTAAGATGTATTACGTTGAGAAAATAATCTTTCAATTGAATCTAAGCAGATCAGATACTGTTTTCCTTACAGGAAAAGAAAACATTCGAGAAATACGGCGATATTTTTTGTTACATTTTTTCGTTTTTGTATGTCTTATTTATGTCATTTCAACTAGCATTTTTAACAATTTTTGAAGAATCAGTAGGAAATTTTACATGCATTTTTGTGACTGACTCACTCAGTCATAAAATTCTATTTCACTTCTATATCACCTAGAAACTTGATATCTGGTGCGGAGGTAGACCTTTTACGTATACACTACAAAAAAAAAATCAAAAGCTATATACTATTGATAATTACGATGTGAAAAAAAGTAATATAAGATAGTAACAACAAAGAACGTGATAAAATAAAGCGATATGTTTAATAATGACAATGTATTAATGACTACAGTTAAGAGTGTTCACTGGGAATGTAATTCAAGCTAAAAATTTTACTTGGCTACTTTTTACCAAAACCAAAATAAATATCAACCTAATGGCATTAGTCCAGTACAAGCACACAAACTTGAAAATATAATAACGATTGTACGTAAAAATTGTCTAGTAATATTTGTTAATTTAAACTGTGCATTTTCCTGTCGATATACCTAATAAAATACTTAGTATACCTAATATAAAATTTTGGTTTAATTTTTCAGTGAGGCCAGTCGTGGCGCAGCGACACGATGTGTGACTGTAAAACCGACTGGTTGTGGGTTCGATCACCACTCGAGGAGATGAAATATTTACTTAAATTTATATTTCCATTTCTTCGTTCTGGTGTCGAGCTTAAGCGCGGCGTTGATTTCTGCCACTCAACACGCAATGCCTCCAGAATTCGGCAGAAAATGGGGAACGGAGTGTCTTATCACTAGGTTCCCCCTGCCTACCCTGCTGTGTGCGGGATACAGCGTGAAGCTGATTCTTTTATTTTTTTATTTTTCAGTACGCTTCTATTTACATAAAGGGATTCCTGTCACTCGTTATGTTTACTTAAGTCGCAAAAAGTTCTTTACTAATAATGAATAACAGCCTGCGTGACAAATGCATATATAATTGGATTTCTACCGACTAGGTCGCTATGAAATAATTATGCCTCAGAAATTTCAGCCTTGTTTACGAAATTGTCTGACGTTGCGACAAAATAATTTGCATATTTTGCCGGAGGTCACCAATTCGAATAATTTTGTGGTTTAAATATTTAACCTATGTATAAGAAGAAATGTACGTGTATGTATTTCACCGACGGCTGTCGTGTTGTTTTCTCATCTGCATATTTTTTTTTTATTTTTTTTTTATTTTAATTCTTACTTTCACTACAGACTTTATGGTCCGTACCTTTTGTTATATTTACATTTCTTTTAATACTTTTTCTATAGATATTACTTAGAACTAGAGAATCTGCATATTATAGAGTTAATAATGCACACTGCTGTTTATAATAAGCCTTGTTATGTTATTTAAAAGTTTAATATATAACATAATATTTTTTATTTAAAAATCCAAGAAAAATACATGTGTATTATAAAAGTAATATAAGAAAAGTATAAGAAGTTAATGAACAATAAGTCAGCGTTGAATTTATTTCTGGCCACATTCCTTCACGGCCCTAACGATGGATCTATTCAATGTGAAATGTAACGTGCGCTATAAGTATTAGGATCTACGTGAAAGCATTCTTTCATTTCCTTCGTTCGCCCTTTCTTAAATATTTTTTCAAGAAATTCCCCTCCGTCACACTGAACATTATTCTTTACATTAAATAATAAAAATAAACAGAGAATCTCATTTCGGAAGAGAAATAAAGATTTTTATCAAGATTATTAAAATAAACGCACATGTTAACAGTTAGTAAGCACGAAACTCTTTATCGATCTTAAACACATTAACGTTGCAATAATAAAGTTTCAACTGTTGTTGCTAAACAAAGCTAAGATGTAGTATTTATACTTTTAATAATATACCTATAAAAAGAGCAATATTTAAGGATGTATAAGAAAGGTTTTTTTAGCTTTTCGCTGTATTCTGCACTCTGCAGAAAGAACATACATATAACATACATATAATACATATAAGAACGCCGTGCTTTGACTTCTCACCAGAACTACGAAATGAAATTATTTTCCCCGAGTGGCAACGGAACCCAGAACCGTTGCGTTTACAGTTACAGGTGCCGCTACGCCACAACGATCCCAACTACTAATACTATGCTAACTAAATATACAAATCAATCTATATAACACGGATTAATTTAGTGATTTTTGACGCTTTAAGTAAGATAATGAAATTTTGCGGAAAGTTGGGAACGAACGGTCTTAATGGGAACGGAGTGGTTTAACACTAGGTTCCCAGGTTCCCTCTACCTACCGCTATGTGTGGGATACAGCGTGATGCTGAGAGGAAGAGAAATAAAATTTGTTTTGCGTGCACTTAAGAACGACGGAGGAAATTTCCAAGTTTGCAAATTGCGAATCTGTAGCTGACTTGAAAACTTTTTGCAATTCTTTTTAGTTTGTATTTATTTATAAAATATGGTAAGGTATTTCTATATTTGGCCAAAGTTAGATTTTTTATTTTTTATTTGAAACGAGTTCTCGCAACTTCCTCGACGTAAACTTTATGATTATTTTGGTCTTGTGTAGATTCGACTGTAAATATAATAGTTTTTACGGGTTCCATAGAAGTTTTGAGAAAATTTCTGTTTTAGTGTGAGAGTATTAAGGGCAATATAGAGAACTATATTTCCAAAAAAAAGCCTGCTAAATTTACCTTCCTATGCGCCGTAGTTTTAGCTGTGCATCTTAGCAACGTCGCAGATTTATATGTACACATAAATAAAATGTTAATTATAAATACCTTTTTGGAAATATTTTTTTATTTAAAACGTAAAAAAAAAAAAAATTCAATAATAATTTTAAGAAATTGTTAAAGCTTCTCTCGTGCAATTATTTAGTTTTAATTTAGTTTTTTTATGCGCTTTTGCAATATCGTAATATAATTATTTTCATGAATATTTTATTTAGGCTAGGTGTATTTTATATAGCCTAGTAGTGGCGCAGCGGCACAAGGTGTGACTGTAAAACCGACTGGTTGTGGGTTCGATCCCCACTCGAGGAGAAGAAATATTTACTTAAATTTATATTTCCATTTCTTCGCTCTGGTGTCGAGGTTAAGCGCGGCGTTAAGTTCTGCCACTCCAACACGCAATGCCAGAATTTGGCAGAAAGTGGGGAACGGAATGTCTTAACACTAGGTTCCCTCTGCCTACCCTGCTGTGTGCGGGATACAGCGTGAAGCTGATTTAATTTTTAATTTTATTTATGTTTTTTAATTTTCTCTTAATCTTTTCATTTCTATTAATACATCATTATTACAAGATATTTTTCCGATCGTTCTCCTTCTTCAGGTGCTCGATATAATTTCACAACAGAGTGCATGCTAAGACAGATCAAACAAGTCCAAATATAAATTATCTTGCTTAGTTCAGAAGTTTCTTCCCACCCCGGCCACCTTCCGGCTAGAACTTCACTCTAGATATCAATTAACACTCGTCAAGACCAATTAAATAAACCACCACCACCACCATCCGGCTCCATTTTCATTCTCTAGATTTTTTTCATGATGTATTTATTTTATTTTACAAATAGCCTTTTCATTTGATACCCATATTAGGAAGGTAGTGCAAAAATATGTAATTCACCATTTTGTTGCGGCGGCCATTTTGAATTAACAAATAATGTATTTTCATTGTTTTCAAATCAAATTCAAGCATCAAAACTGTAGTAGTATTCAAAATTTTACCTAAATCAGACGCTGGGAAGTGGGTCTAATTTAGTTTACAAGATTTCACAGCGCGATTAAGAGACAATACATAAATATGACTATTTATCGAATTTTTTAAATTTACGAATTAATATCTGAAATTGGTTTCGAAATTGAAGATTTTCAAAAGACACAAATAAAATTGAAATCAACTCTCACAACTAAGATAGAGAAAAAAAGAATAAAATAATTGCTCATAAAGAATATTTCAATATTTTTTATGATTTTTATATTAAGTTTTAACGAATTGGTTATTTGAGCTAATCAAAGCTGTCTAAAAAATAAAACAAAAGTTTTTATAATATAAAAACTCGACAGTTTTGCAATAATTCGAGAATAGTCAAAAATAAAAAAAGGCTGTAAGTGCTAAAACTGTCAATGAAAGCTCATCGAATACTGTTAAATTATTTTAAAAAAATAGCCAGTTCCGGCCTAAAAGCCTATTGAATAGATTTAAATTTTAAATATGCGGGATGTATAAACGTGAATATTTATTTTGTTTTTTTTTTGCCAAATAAATATGAAGTTGCTTCAATATTGCAAAAAGCCAGTCAAAGGCGAGTCGGACTCGCATACTGAGAGTTCCATACAGTTTCAAAATTATACATCAACGGGAACTACAATTTATAAAACTTGACAAAATTAAATTGGCAGATTGTATAAAATTAACTACAATTATAATTTAAATTGTAGTTAATAAGCAGTAATAAAGTTATATTTTGATTATCTTGAGTGAGAGGCTTAAATTTTTTCTGTGCTCCAAGACAGACGGACAACAAAGTGATCTTATAAGGGTTTTTTTTTTGTTTTGAGGTATGGAACCCTAAAAACGGAGTTCACGCTGATAAGACTATAAATTATCACTGTTATTCCTAAAAAATTAAGACGACGCTTAGTGCTTGTGTCCTTAAATTTCAAATATAATATGTATGTTCATTGTATACTATACGAGTACGTCTACAAAAAAGTATAATGTAATTAAGTATAAAAAAAGCTTAGTATATGTTTGAAACCTCTAAGCATATATCTTCAAATGTATTTTATAATCAATCCCCCGATTCATCGTTGGATAGATATTAAAAATCAATATGAAAAATTCCATCATCTTTAGGGTTCCGTACTTTTTAAGGAAAAAAGGAACCTTTATAGTGATCCTCACTCTGTTGTCCGTCTGTCTGCCTGTCTGTCTGTCTATCTCTCAAGACCCTTTATCTCAGAAACGCTTGGAGATATCGAGTTAAAATTCAATATACTCATACTTGTATCTACAGCCCATGATTTCCTGATAAAAAATATATTTCTATATTTACATAGAAATAAGATATGGCCATTTATATATAAAAAAAAAACGTATTTCGACACTATAAAGGGAATCCAAATTCATAGCATACTTTCGGTTGACCTAAAATTATGAAATTTAGCAGCTAGCATCTAGAGATAGTACATACTTATTCAGGAAAAAAAATCTGAAAACGATACATTTGTGGTTAAGTCTAAAAAAATAATAGCCTTAAATAGCTAATCGCATATTCTGACACTATAAATCAAATTTAATACGGGAAATAATAGGGTACTTCTGGTTAACCTAGAATTATTAAATTTGGCAGCTAGCATCTACAGGTTGTTCTACTAGTTCAGGAAAAAATCTAAAAACTATACAATTGTGGTTAAATCCTCAAAATTAATAGCCTTAAATATCAAGAATTGAGGCCAGTCGTGGCGAGGGACTCAAAGTGTGATTGTAAAATCGACTGGTTGTTTATTTGATCCCCACTCGATGAAATGAAATATTTATTCATATTTGAATTTTCATTTCTTCGCTCTGTTGTCAAGGCAAAGCGCGGCTTTGAGTTCCGCCACTTAACATGCAATGCCTTCAGAACTCGGTGGAAAGTGGGGAACGATGTGTCTTAATACTAGGTTCCCTCTGCCTACCCTGCTGTGTGCGGGATACAGCGTGAAGCTGATTTGATTTGATTTTGATTCTTAACTTCCTTCCACGCGCTACACAACTGTGGAATGGCCTACCTTTGGCCGTGATAACGAGACTATACAACAAAAGTCCCCTAAAAAGTTCCATTTTAAAGGCCGGCAACGTACCTGTAGCTTACCAAAAATAAAATAAAAAAAACAAAATAATTCACACTATAGTGCTTGGTACGATTCGTTATTGGTTCGATCTCAGTGTCTCATTAAAAAAAATCTTATATGAGAAACATTGAGAGCATACATAGTATCGTTCCGATCAAGTCAATGGTACGATGTCACATATAAGAATATTTTTCATACAAGAATATGAAATTGGACCGAGTACATAAAATTTGAATTTTCCCAAGCTGTTAATTTTTCTACTTTTTATAATTACTTATTTTATGTATACGTCGATTATAAATATTGCAAACTGTAATTGTTTATTACTGTTGAGAAAATTCAAAACCTTTAGAATTTTTTTGAATTCCAATAGTTACTTTTGGGCTTGTATATCTATTTTTTATGCCCAAATGGCTTTATAATTATTATTTTTTACATTTAATTTTATTATTATATTATTCAACATTACTAGTTAACTAACTTAGGCAATCGTGACACAACGGCACGCAATTATGAAACAGCGTATGAAATACGAGGAGTATGGTGTTAATCCCTATTCAGAGGAATGAATTATCTTCAAATTTCCACTTAGGTATGACAAAGTGTGGCGTTGAATTCCACCACTCAACACGTAGTTTCTCAGTTTCGGGCAGAAAGCAGAGAGCGTAATGTCGTGACACTAAGTTCTCTCTGCCTACCCTAATATATCGATGGGTCCTATGTATATGGACCAAACTAACAATTTGGCAATTTTCACTTTTTTATGCCAAACGCATTCTATCGATATAATTTATCAGGTCAGCTATTAAAAAATAGAAATTTCTGCATAGAAACAGGACTTTTTGTTAGAATATAACGGCCTATGTAGCACTCATTTAAACGTACAAGGGCCAAATAGTCATTTGAGACTTCTACGCGGGGAATTTCTACACATTTCTTTATTTTTTGGGCCAATCAGCCAGTTTGATACTTATACGCTAAACAGAACAATGATTGGGCTGTGTTGACTGCAAAAGCTTAGTATTGTTTTTATTACGTTCGTCATTAGATAGATAACAAAAAACGTCTCTTTTTCACGAGTTATGAGATAGAACGGCCAAAGTGGTAAATTGGCCCATGTACGTGTCTTATTGAGAAAAAATACACTTAGGCCCTAAAATATTTTTTCACTTTTGAGTTATTTGGGCGTTACTTTTAATTAATAATTGCCCAGATTATATACTATATATATTTTACTGTCCCCCTTGCTATTTAAAGCCAGTAATAAGCTTGTTAATTGCATTTTAATTTTGATTAAAGATTTCGGAGGGACGCTACTAAGACAATCAAAATTATACATCACAAAAATAAACTATTAATATTCGTATTTCTAACTAGAGGGCGCGCGCGGCTTCGCCCGCTTATTAGGAGTGAATTCTAAAAAAACCACGAAACACGTGTTCAATAAAATATTTTTAACAGTCTGAATTTAATTTTTTATAAAAATTAGTGGCAATTTAAAGATTTTTCCATATAAACTTTCAACCCCTTATTTGAACTTTTAGGGGGTGAATTCTTAAAAACCATGAAACACGTATTCAATGAAATATTTTAAAGAGTCTGAATTTCAAATTTTATAAAAATCGGTACAGATTAAATTTTTTTTCCATACAAACTTTCAACTCCTATTTCATCCCTTTAGGGTTAAAATTTTTCAAATTCCCTTCTTAGTGGATGTCCAGAATATGAAAATAAACATCTGCCCAAATTTCACGTTTTTACCATCAGCGGTTACGGCTCTGCGTGCGTCTTACCTCAGTCAGTCAGCACAAGTCCTTTTATATATATAGATAATAATCACTAATCAAGTAACATATGTACTGCCTTAAATTCCAGGAAAAAAACTTACCAAGAAACGTGACAGTGGATGAATGAATAGATACAAAACTAATAAGACTTAAAAATACAGAGAAAGCAAAATTTAGAAAATTGTTAGAGGTCATTTACATTAAAGTAGTTGAATAATTTGATGAAGACACGAAGCGTTATACACTTCATAAGTTTTAGATCATTGGTCATTATTCTAAGCAATATGGATTTATTGATAACTGTGTCTTGGTGAGAAAGGAGCATAAGCATGTGTCAGTGAAAGCGACTATTTCTACTAGGGTTCTATTCTCCTCCGAGGACATAAAATATTTTCACTTCTTCGCTCGAGAAAAATTGTGGTGTTGAGTTCCGCCACTCAACGCACAATGCGCGGAAAGTGAAAAGCAGAGCACTAAGCTCCCTCTGCCTATCCTGCTTCATATGGAATGCTACATAAAACTGAGAAAATATATAATGAAAAATATGTAGTAATTACAAAAAATAACTATTACAAAGTGTAATGATTTTATATTTATAAGTTTTAATATTCGCAATTTAGACTTGGAGCGGAAGAAGATAGAGGTCCTTTAGAATAACATATTGTATTAGAATTTAAGATAGACATTGTACAAGCTTAACAGTATTTTACTCTGGAAGAAATATAAGTTCTGTATAAGCCTCGAGATGTTTGATTTTGGTACAAAAGGATGATGATGAACTAATTTAAACGAAACAATTTATTCATGTATTTTTTGTGTATCATATAATAATAGACATGTATAATTTGTTTCTTACCTATAATAAAATCAAAATACAGGCTACTGGATGCAAGAAGATATTTATTAATATCATTAGCCCACAGGGCTAACAATAATAAATACTTCAATCAGTAAACCTATAATAGTCTAATCTAGTTCAAAATCAAACAAAATAGCCAGCGATAGAATTAAAAATTAAAGAAGGATGTGACGATTTCAGATTTTGTATTTTGTGTAACTGTAGTGGCCAAAAGCAAGATTTTATTAATGTAAGCGATAAGCATCTTATCTTAATATAAATAAAAACATTATTTTCTTAAGACAGTACTATATAAAGGCCACCTCTTCAAAATGTAGCTTCTTGATTCGATGATCTTAAACAAAACGGAATCGTTATAGCTACTATATTACAATTAGATACATAATTTATGACATCAAAGAGATTCTGTTTAAACTAAAAATGAAAATTGCCAATTTAATCAGACATAAAAACCCAGCAGGACATGTATTTGTATGTTTGATTTCTTTTGCTATCGGTTGAAAATTATAGAAGCCCTAATACAAAACATTTACGTTTTATAATATAAAAAGATTTGTATTAAAAGTCACATTAAAATCTTAGATCAGCCAGTACGAACAAGCAGACAAATTGTTGAAATGGTTATTGCCGTTATAACCAGGTGCTACCGATAAAATTTTGTAAGAAGAAGGACTTGTGTCATTTATGTCGAAAATTATTATACCACCAGTTATAACAACAGTTAATAAGAAACTTTAATCGCCTCTAATTATATCGTGTCAAATAAAGACAATAAGTGATTTTATCTATTTATTTTTTGATAGATTTTATACAGACTTTATTTTTTGTATGTCCACGTCAATCCTTTTTTTTATTAAAGCTATTTTTACTAAATTGAATAGTTACATCTTACTAAAATTCAACATTCAATTAAGCTTTTCTTTAAGAAATACAATACATTCATATAGAGGGCCTAATAATAAACATTTTTGGGGCTAATTATTTTTTAAAACAATATGTAAACACGACTTTTTTCTATTACTTAAAGGATCTAACTGAAAACTCAGTTATCATGTTACCAAATCGTATAACGTATAAGTCTCTATGTGACATAGTTACCACAATATCTAACTTACTATCATTCGTAATAATCACTTGTTATCTTTGTCTCATTATTAATCAATTTTATAACTAAAATATGAAAAAAATATGATATATTGTTATTTAGCATAATACGCGTAAAACAGCCAATGTGGTACATTGGCGTTTTTAGAGAACAATAAATATAACAAAAACTAACGTATAAGGGCCATTGTGCAGTAAAAAAAATACTAGGATAAATATAAATAAAATACTACGGTATATATATAGAGAATAGTTGATTTAGGTGATAAGCAAAGTTTCATTTTCTTCGGATGTACCAACATAAAATTATAGCAAATTTAAACTTTGGAAGCCTCTCCTGTAAAGTTGTGATTTCGCGCTTTGGTCCTTATACTTAGGAGCCATCGATATGTGAAATAAAACGTTAATTAATATTGATAATAATAAAAACAAGATAATAATAAAATAAATACCTTTCTCTGCAATGAAAGAAGTGCCTACGTGCCACCGTCAAATAAATTAGTGCCAATTTAAACCTTTTTTCTTGATCTTTATACCAAATACGTTGAATACAAACTTAAGTTTGTGTTTTAAATTATTAGTAGGGGTCTTTGGTTTAATAACTTACTAAACATGCAACAGTAATTTGTTATAAATATTTTTATGTATGAAGTTGTAGCGTGTTAATTTAAGCTAAATTTATATTTTTTTACGAAAATATACAAAGGATCGAAATGTGTTTATTTTTTTAAATTTTAACTTGACAAGTAGCAGCAACCTAATTATTTAGATTCCCCTTTACATTATATAATATAGAAAAACATTTTAACTCGCTGTAGAGCTCAGAAACATTTAATTAAAAAAAATACTAAGTACCAGACCCGTTCTAAGTATTTTTTTCTCTATACAAAGATTTATTATAAATACTTAAACATTTTGGGAACTCAACGCAACATTTAGTTAAAACGCATTACCACCATTATAAATCACTCCATTATAAAATCGTTATTCGACACTTTTGGACCGATATGATATAAGTCTGGGTACCGCTGGGGCCTCGCCGCTAAATGACGCTCAGGCACATCGTCCTACACCTGCGACAAGTGGACTAGGGTTGCCGTGTCAAGTGAGGGGATGGCTTAAGTCATTAGTAACCAGGTGAAAATTCCGCTTTGCAACCTCAAATATTGGCTCTCTAACTCGAAGATGTATAGAACTCCCATGCTCATTAAGCTTTGAGTTCACTGTGCTTTCAGTAAAGTTAATGGTTCACCTTCAGATAAAATCGATATGGGTCAATCTCCAATGAAGACATTTCCATTCTCCATTTTTCGCCGAATTCTGAAGGCATTGCATGTTGAGTGTCGACAGGCTTCAGCTGCAGTATATATTAAAAACTTCGAAATCGCACTATAGGCTATGGAAGTAGACCTTCTGTATGCCACGAATCGGCAAGTCAATTATGAAATAATCCGATAATATGCTTGATGTGATTGTAATACAGATTGATGCAATTCCATTTCGTATGTATTATTATCTTTTATTTCAAAAATTATAATTATTGGTTATAATTACATGAATTATAATACTATTTACACTTGTGCTATTATTATACACATAAAAAGTGACTTTATATTATAATAAAATTTATTTTAAAGGTGACTTGAGTGATTATTGATACTATAATTATAATCTCCAACTGTACCAATTTAGGCTATTGCATTCTTTATAACCACACGGAGAGGACATTGTGTGAAATTTGTTTAAGTCTGAGTGGTGCCGGCCACTGTCTGTTCTGAAATACATTATGATCATAGTTTAACTAAAGATTCATGCTGTATTTCGTATATAGCATGGTAACCAGAGGGAACCTGGGAACCTAGTGATACGATACTCCGTTCTCATTAAGACACTCCACTTGTATTGAGGGGTGGAACTAAACATCATCTTATTCGTTTGTCTCATTATGCAGGGATTGTATTGTAAACGCGGCGATCTTGGGTTCGATTTTCACTCGAGGATATGAAATATTTATAGCGGAATTTTCCTGTAAATGTCTTACTCATGATGGCGTCAGGTATCGGGTCGTTTGGCTTTCTAAGATATGATTGAGCTAAACAATGCTGATGCATGCGTGATGCTCGTGAACGGGTGCCGTCTATTGGGACTGCTCAGCTCTTTGTTGTTCGGTGATACTATCAAAAGACTCATATTTAACCCTAGTTAAGTTGTGCCTATTTACTGTCGACTTACATTGTCGTCAAAGTCATACCTACACTTTTGTGTATACACAATGTAGCCAAAACATAAGATTATAAAATATTATTTAAAAGAACAACCATGGAGTTTCTTGCCGTCATTCTCCATTGTGAGATCTGCACCTTTGTGAACTGGAAGAAGAATCATATTAGAATCACGACTATTCGTGAGTCCATGTAATGGTCTATATGAATAAAAAATGTTTTGATTATTTTTTTTATATATAATATTTTCATGTTCGCTCTGGTGCCGAGGCAAAGCGCGGCGTTCAATTCCACCATTCAACACCCAATGCCTCCAGAATGCTGGGGAAAGTCGGGAATGGAAGTGGAAAGAAAAAGATGACAACTACGAGTGTATTGAGTATCTTGTATGTGATGCTCTTAAATTACCTCGATATGTCAAAAAATAAATAATTATGTAATTAGAGCAACATCTTCGTCATAGGCAGGTTCGTAAGCGGGTCTTCGTGGGTAGCACTAACTATATGAGCATGTCTCGTATATATATAGTGTAATTGTGTATCGCTAAACTTGATACTTATTTTGGACATATTTTCGTTAAAGTAAGATTTAATTCTACAAATTCTGTAAGCTTATTCATTAAAAAAATCATTTCTGTTCATTATAATTGGATTACAATCTCTGAGGAGATTCAAAAAGGAGACAAAACGTAACTTAGAAACGTGAAGAGAACAAAAAAAAACAGTCATCAGACCGAGGGTTCCGTACCAATTTCAGGATTGTATGGCAACGGAAAGTACAATTCTTAAAGTTGATAAAATTAAGTTTGCGGCGTTTGCTATACAGGTTTTTTTATTACGTGGTGAATTTTATACAGAATGTTGCAAAAATTATGCACAAACGCTCGTATCTTTTGATCGCATTGATTTGGAAATTCGATTTTTTATATGTTTTAAGGGGCCGTAGGCTTGAATATCTATACTAATATAATAAAGCGGAAGAGTTTATTTGGAACTACTGGTCGGATTTATTTTTTTTATTATTTTTTATGATAGCTACGTTTTACAGGAGTGCTATATATAGGCTATATAACATCAGAGTGTAATTCTTATTTAGCTTTAAATAACGTAATAATAATTATGAAAATAATCGAATTGCTTTAAGCGCGTGCGCTGCAATAATAGATGAATATATGTAAGTACATTATATTACAAAAACATACAATTTCATTAGTTGTAAAATAAAGCCCGCGATATCCTATATCTATATTTTATAAATAAGTCACAATAAGGCATTTTGTGACAAAAAATAATATCACGGAATTTTCCGTGATATTTCACCGTTTTTATTTGACGAAGATATTAAAACTCACGAGTGAAAGTTATTTCATCATCAAGGCAATTTTATGAAGACAATCTTTGGCTTTTATAGCATATAATGTGGACGTATACTTTTCGAGAAAATGTAAAATTAAAATAATTCAACACTGATTGCTTGGCTCGAGTTCCTTAGGGGGCGCCCTTGCCGCCAATAACATCCTCGCATGCAACCACGTAGTACATACTTGCACTTCCTCAAATTTATGAAAATCAGTTTTTCGTGACTGAATTTATAAATTATATAAACTATCTAGTTAGAAGAATTATAGGTGGTATGCGGGCGAAGCCGCGAATGGGCCGCTAGTTTAATAGTAATTTCAGATCAATACATCCACACGATTTCGAGGTAAATGCTCTTGACAGACAGACAGATGGACAAAAAAATGATCCTATAAGGATTCCGTTTTGTCCTTTTGCGGTACGGAAACCTAAAATAATTAACAAGTCTAACCACTTATTTGTTCGTTAGTTATTATGAATTCTGAAGTTTATATTTGTTACTGAGTTACTCTGGAATATTTACGCAAATGTAAAGTAGTCAACAGAAAAAAAATATATATTGAAATGTTTTAATAAGTACATTTTTACAGATTTGACTCATATACATTTCATTTTATGAATTAACATATTCTTATGTAGTGTCTTTCACAATTACAAAAATAAAGTTTAAATTTAAATAAATAACTTCCGCAGAGAAAAAATATATTTTTTGTTGTACATTGCAAGTTGGGAATTTATTTCTCAAGAAATAGAATATTTTATAATTGGTTCTATGCTTGCTAAGACTTTGATAATGAAAAATAATATTCATAAAATAAGTTCTTTGATTTCTACGATTATTACGTTTTAAATGAAACTATTCTAAAAGGATTAATCGCGTATATTTTAAATTATATATTTTGGAAACCCATGTCGGTTGACTACTCCAAAGTGTTCGAACGTCGGGTTTCCAAAATGTATAATTTAAAATTTCATTTAAAATATTTATAAAAACCTAATATGTTCTTTGATTTTCACTTGACTTATCGTACAACAGTCAAACAAAGAGCAGCATCGGCGTTAGTGTGAAGAAACTCATCTCCGATATCAAGAAGGGTTATGTATTGAAGTCAACAGTGTGTAAGCATACTGTGAATAAGCCCAGCCATTACATCAGGTTTAATAAACCCAAAATTCTCGCTAAGGAAAACAGATATATTCTTAGAATGATGCGCAAGGCTATTGAAATATAAAACCATCCTAATTTCAATAGAGAAGATGGCTGGAAGCTATCTATTACCTGAGACTCACTCATAAAATCTTTGAAGTCTAAAACCCACCATACCAGAGAATAAGATACAATCAGCTCATTCTGCAAGAATGCAGGGCTACTGCCCTGCAATCAAGAAATCATTGTCGGTATTTTGATATAATAATTATGTCAACTGACAGACGAATGCCACCCAGTCTACCCGTGACCACGGACTACTGCAAAGTGTACGGTCTACTGAATGTATAATACTAAATATACGCGAAAAATCCGGTTGAATAGATTCATTTTAAATCATAAACATATTTAATAAATAAAATTCATATGAAAGACGGGTATAATCTAAATTTACATTTTATAACTGTCTTTACGTCAAGTAAATTTCTGAAACTCACGGCTTTAACGTCATTATACTGTGGAAACTTGTTTAGTTCTGTTCCTTTGTCATAGCTGGCAGGAATTGTAACTTTCATTTCGTATATAAAGTTGATTTGTATAAACTATTAATTCAATATATGGGTTGCACTTATCGCACATTAGTAACACGAATATTTAATGTATAAAAGAAAAAAAAAGCAGAAAATAAAAAAGTCAATGTGACATTTTTTACTTACTAATTAATTATTAAAACATTACAGAATTAAAGGTGTACCCGTTTTGAAATAATCCTCCTCATATGACAAACGTTTGTATTTGACAGGCTTTTAATCAGAAGGGCCTATCCCGGATTTAGTGACATCTCCGCCTCATCGCATTACATGTATACATTAGCTTCAGTTTATATCATGGAAGTGAAAATATTATTTTGGGGTCTTACAGTAAACAATTTACGTTTAATTTAGTACACACAGAAAGTAAAATATTGTTATTTTTATTTGCTGTTCCTGGTCATTTGAGAGCCATTTTAGCATGATTATACTTTTTAAGCTTTGCTTTTAAAATATTTTTGTCTCTTCTACACATCTACTAAATCTATTACCAAAAGTCAAAATTGACAATAAATAAATCAAAATAGACAATTAGTATAAATAATATTTGAATATTCATAGAGACCGAAAATATGCTACAAAGTTTAAAGAGCACTGTGATATGAAGAATGACAGCGATTTAACAGGTCGAATGTCGACGCTAAAATTAAAAACGGTCTTTGTTATAGAGATTTTGTCTCATACGTCGGTGTGAGAGCATTAAACTTAATGGACCCTTTGAAACTTTATGAGTTCACGGAAGCTTCTTTACTTTATTCGTGATATTCACTAAGAGGCTTCTTCATAACCGTAAAAATATCATCGACATTCTAAAAGGCACTACATGGGAGTAGGAATGGGGGAGGAGCCACCCTAGAGATTTTACTTACAACAAAATTTGTTCCGAAAAATAAAAAAAAAACACTATTTACACGAACAAATCCGTTCAAAGCTAGAATCCAGAACCAAATAAACTACACAACACAAAGAAAATATATCTATAAACTGTAATGACCTTTTAAAATTGGACCTGTGAGATAGTGGGCATTTCAAAGTACATTTATTACTTGTTAATGTTGTTGGTTTTTCAAACGGACTGGCAAATGAGCCGGCATTTGTGAGGCGAGGATGGTAATGTCAGCCACCCAGTAAATTTTCCAGATAAGCACCCCTCCGATGTCTAGGCCGGGCTCGCTCGCTTATTTCATTAGTTGTTTGCTTTGACTTGAACTTCAATTTTGCTGAATAGACAGCGCGCTAATCTAATTATAACTTTATTCTTGATGACCACTTGTGTTGATTTCTTTTACTGTTGTGGTCTACCTTATTTACAGAATTAGAGTTATGGGTAAGTTGTATTATAATATTTTTGTTGTTGTGAAATATTGTTGTAATGTAATAAAAATATAGTTGGCTATTGCGTGCCTCGTATAAGTGATGTTTTTTTATGTTACACGATCTTACGTATTTAAGTACTTCAAATAAGTTTAGTTTAATTATAAGTTTTCACCTTTTTGGATGATATAAAAAGTTATAAAAGTATAAAAAATATTTTACAAAAATCAGCTTCACGCTGTATCCCGCACACAGCAGGGTAGGCGGAGGGAACCTAATGTTAAGACACTCCGTTCCCCATTTTCTGCCGAATTCTAGAGGCATAGCGTGTTGAGTGGCAGAACTCAACGCCGCGCTTGTTCTCGACACCATAAAAAAATGAAAATATAAATTTAAGTAAATATTTCATCTCCTGCAAAGCGCGGCGTTGATTTCTACCACTCCCATTCTCATCCCATTCTCGAGTTAGTTAAAGATTTTTTGTTACAAAAGTGTTGACCAAAATTCAAAATGTATTAATTATTCATTTAGTGGAGTACTTATATCTTTAACAATACTTTAGTATTTATTTATTAAATATGGACAAAAAATCTGGTGTTGAGGTGATGTTGCGTTGTTTTTTATAATAATAGAATATGGACGAAATATAATAAAGCAATACTTAACTTTTTTTGTATATACCTTTTGGCGTTTACTGATTTTTATACAACATAACACATTTTTATGATTTTTATATAACATTTTATATTTTTTTTTATTTTGTACTACCACCTTTAGCACGATCAATGAAGATAATTACGCTTGCTTAGAATATAAATCGACTTTTATTCTCTCAGAGTCCTGCTGAAGTGACTGGTAAAAACGCGAAATGATATAAATATGTAAAATTCTTAAAATTGCTCTCCTGTATACATGTATATTTTAGTATCTTTTTATATTGTAAGTACTCTTATAGAGTCGAGAAAGGATAACGAGTTTGATGCTGCATCAGGCCTGATCTTAATATACATAAATAGCAGAACTTAGTACTTACTTACAATGACGAATTAAATTAAATAATCTATTGTAACTTGGTAAATGTATTTTCTGAACTACTCAAGAACTTATAAAAAAAACTTTTAACCATATTATAAATCGAAAATCATGCGAAAAGAGAGTCTCTCTTTGAAATATTCGAAAATATCATGGTTTAAGAGTATTTTAAAAACATCGATTGTTTATGTTGCGGTGTTCACTCGTTAATGAATCGATTTTCAGTAACCCAACTTGGTCGCAGTGGTTTTTGCCTCAAAATTTTACAAATACAAAAATACTGGTTTTATATGAAAACATCAAGGTGAGCTAGTTTCAAAAGCTATGTCTATATTATTTATATAAATAAAAATAAATATTAATTTTATTCTCTACGTATGCCTATAATACTATGTATAAAGTTTAAAAAATATGTGTTATGAAATTCCTGTATCATTATATCACTTTCATATGCCCCTGTAATATCCTGAAAGTTACTATTTTTTTTTCATGTTTTTTTATTTCTTTTCACATACCTACTAACTTTAGTTGCATAAAGAAATTTTGAAATATTTATTTCCTTTATTTATACTCGGCTCATAATGGGTTAAAAATAAAAAAAAAAAACTTTTATAAAGTGCTTAATAGCGATCAGAGAATGAATTTAAAAACTCACTTAAAATACAGTAAGTCGCCAGAGAACGATTGGGTCCAGATAGGAAATGTCCAAATAAATAAGCTCTACAAGTTTTTCCTTCATGTTTCTTGTAGTGAAAAATATTTTTTTATAAATAAATTTATTGATTTTCAGCAATAAAACTCTTTGAATAAAATACGGGTCAAGTGGTGACGGGCGTGGAACCATTTCTGTTATGAATACACAAAACCAATTTTCAACCGATTTCCTATCAATAATTTGATTATTCCACAGTCCTTCGCAAATTGTTTAGCGAACATTTTTTTACGCTGAAAAGATATGATTGAAAGTTATATATAAACTTGCTATTGAGAGCCATTGTGATATTTAATTGCCTTGGTTTGCTATAAATAACGCTTTAACATACATTCATTAATATTTATTTACTTTGATGTATATTTTTTAAATTATTTTACTACATTATTATAACAGAATATTTTCCATTCAACTGTAAGTAAATAACGAGTGACAAGGCAGTTCCAGAATTCTTGAGGAAGAGCGTCCTAACACTAGGTCCCCAAGTACACGCGGGATACAGCGTGAAGCTAAAATAATAATTAAGGCTAGAAACAAACTTTTAAGAACTTTGTAAGGTGAATTCGGCGTACAAAAGGAATAAATTTGAAGTTTAAAAATGCAAATATGGTGCGTGCGTGCGAAGAAGTGTAAACTTGGAGCGAAAATCCAATAGACAAATTTAATAATTTTTGTTTACTTCTATGTAATAATAATAAAAAAATACGAATGAACACAATATACACCTAAAGCACCATTAATTTATTACACACATTAATTTACCCGGGATTCCCTTTCACACGTACACGGCCTCACCTCGCCGTGTAAATTGCTCTAGAAATCTTACACGGCGTCGTTTGTTCTACAGAGGTTTCCCAAGGGCCAGGTCGGAAAGGGGACGCGGTAGTTACCTTCATAAATCTTTTCTCCGGTTCCCCGCAACTAACAAGCCAACGGGAGCTACCACCGCCGTCTATCGAGCCGTATGCCTCTATCTGCTATTATTGAAATGTTCATTCACCGTCGTGTGGTATTGGCACAGCGTGTGACGGTTGTGGGTTCGTTTCGAATTCATAAGACTTTGTCTACTAGAGGGAAGTTGTCAACTTAGAAGCTCTAGTAATCGACACCTAATAATATTTTAGTATTGATTTAAGAAATGTAAATAAAAAATATTTGAGATTGCTACATACTTGTTATGTGAAAAAAATAAAAAAAAAGTAAAATTTAATTTCTAATGTTACAAGATTGTTGTGTAATTTCCATTTGACAGATATTAACGAATTCTTTCCGAGTGGTGATCAATCAAAGTTGGCGAAGTTTTTGCATTAAGCCTCGATATTTAAAAATACAGTTTCTGTATCGTGTGAGTTTTTTTTATATATAAGTTAAATTACTTGACAATATTGTAAATGCCAGCCGTGACGCAGGGGTACAAAGTGTGACTCGAACCGCGACTGGTTGTGGGATCGATAGCCACTCGAGGAGATGAAATATTTGTTTAAATTTATATTTTCATTTCTTCGCTCTGGTGTCGAGGCAAAAGTGCGGCGTTGTTCCGCCACTCTACACACAACGCCTATATAATTTGGAAAGTCTATATTTTGGAACACGGAGTGTCTCAACACGAGGTTCCCTTTGCCTACCTTACTAAGTGCGGGATACAACGTGAAGCTGATTTGATTTTGACAATATTGTTTGTTTTCAATACGGTGGCGTAGCTAATCCTACTTTATATTCCATTAAAATATTATCAACACGTATGACAACAAAATGTATTACGGGCAAAATGAATTTACGTCAATGGAGATGATACTTCGATGTATTTTGATACATTATTATTTATTCGCTGATCTTTTTCAGAGTTATTTATTTTTTATTAAAAAAATGATTATTTTAATTTATTAAAATAATAAAAATCAAGATAATGATTAAACATAAATTACTTACAATATAGAAAGTTATATTATATTTTAAAAGTTATTTAAATAAGTGAATTATAAAAGAAACAAGGAATCCGACTCCTCAAACTAAATATATGCACGTGCGCACTAAAAACATAAAACTCCTTTTAAGTTACACCGCAGTCGGTTAATAACATGACAAAGTATAATTTTTGGATGGTAGAAAAATATTTATCTCAGGCCAGTCGTGGCGCAGCGGCACGATGCGCGGTGTGATTGTAAAACCTACTGGTTGCTGGGTTCGATCCCCACTCGAGGAGATGAAATATTTACTTAAATTTATATTTCCATTTCTTCGCTCTGGTGTCGAGATTAAGCGCGGCGTTGAGTTCTGCCACTCAACACGCAATGCCTCCAGAATTCGGCAGAAAGTGGAGTACGGAGTGTCTTAACACTAGATTCCCTCTGCCTACCCTACTATGTGCGGGATACAGCGTGAAGCAGATTTAAAAATATTTCAAATATTATTATCCTATGAATAAATAAAATGAATTAATTAAAAAAAAATATTCAACACATCTCGTTGACGTATGGTGATGTTCTGACGTACCCATGAAAGCGTCACGCAAACCAAATCTATTATAATCAGTTTACACACAAACGAATAGGGTAATTACTCAGAACGCTTTCTTTGTATAAAAGCAATTTGTAGGTAAAGACATTTTTATTACCTTTTTTGATGAAAGTCGAAACAGTAGATACGCGGGGTTATTGAGGTTAGCCGGCTTCCTTGGAAAACTGATCGAGATATTATTCATTCACTTGAAACTCGATGTTCGCAGCTATTGCTGTAAAATAGAGTAGAAATTTTTGAAATATAATAGTGTTTCGAATTCTATTGTTATAAAGTTAGTTCTATTGGACTATTTATTTTGTTTATAAAGTAAGATTTACAAGGTTTATGGTAGTGTTATCGTATAAACAATATATGTATATAGTTCACATATATTCTTATCTTCTCTTAAAAGTTTTTTAATAATTTATATTTCCATGTCTTTGCTCTGGTGTCGAGGTTAAGCGCGGCGTTGAATTCTGCCACTCAACACGCAATGCCTCTAGATTGCGGCAGAAAGTGGGGAACGGGAGTGTCTTAACACTGGGTTCCCTCTGCCTACCCTGCTGTGTGCGGGATACAGCGTGAAGCTGATTTAATTTAATAATTTTTAAGACACGATAAGAGTATATACTTAGTCGTTGTTATTGTTTGAAAAAAAAACTGGTTAAGTGCGAGTCAGACTCACCCACTAAGGCTTCCGTATCAATTTCAGGATTGTAGTATATATTGTAGTATTGTATTTTTGTACAAATAAAAGGTTTATAATGTTTTTTTTATGAAATATTTATAATTTTTCACTTTTCGGATTTTTTATTTAACTATAGGTCCACGGGATTACGCGAATTTCATACAAAACGCAGCAAAAACGATGCACAAATGCTCGTATCTTGTGAATGCATTGACTTAGAAGCTAGGAGCACATCCTAGGGACCATGATCTGAATATTTCATATTAATTTCAATTTGATACACTCAATCCCGAGATAAATCCTTATGACAAAGGGATAGACGATTATTACCTTTTGAGGTACGGAACCCTAAAAATAAAAATAAAATCTATAGAACTCATGAGATTATTTACTTTTTCGTCTATAGATAGATTTATTTTACGAAATTTACTTGTATTCGTACTATTAAATTTGTATATTATCAGCTTTATGTTTCCTCCAATATAAATAATAATAATAATAATAATTTATTTAATTAAGACTCCATGGTCCACTTGTTAGTTACATTTAAAAACTTACCCTATGTTAGTACATATTCATTTTTTTATTCTAAACACACATAATATAAAGCGAACAGTTAGACAGCAAGAATCTGGAGATGATATATTTCTATTTCCGTTGTGGATTTCAATTTATTTATTCAATAATAATATTACGGTGCTATTCTCCAAATTAAAGTGTCGCGCTTACGTGTAATAACAATGAATTACTTTCTTGGTAAAAAATTAGAGTGGACTAAAATTTTAAAAAAATTGACTAAAATTAAATTAAATTTAGAGTCTACTTTATTTAAAAAAAAATAAGCATATTAATAACAATATCAAAAGAATAAACAAGATACTCAAATATTAAATTATTGTTTTTTTTTGTTTCAGTACCGGTGGAGAAGTATATGCGCGCTTAGCACCGGTGGCTTTGTGTTGCTGTGCTGGAGACTAAGGCTGGCGGGTGCACCATCTCCTTTTGCTTCCGCTGACAATCCTACTTCCAGAGATCCCTCGCTACTAACAAGATTTTATACCTTTACCTACCTCCCAGTTTTCAATTTTTACCTTCTAATCTATCCTTTCCAACTAAGCTTCGATTGGTCAATGGATTCGATTCCTAGAATAACGACAATATTCGATATAAGAAATGTATACTCATTAGTGTTCTACGCTGTCATATCGAAAGTGACATGGAAAGCTCTAACATATGAGCTGCTAAAGCAACAAGAAAAGAGAGAGAAATATTATAAGAAAAATAACAAAATTAAACACAAATGGAATTATAATTGCAAACATAATAACAGAAGGCAAGACAGTGAGAGAAAGAGTATTATATCTCATAAAGAGAACGCGTCGTCTAAAAGAGCCATGTGTCCTTGCAATGGCTGTAAGCACACGCTAACCGATGAACATACGAATGTGTGTCGCGCTATCAACAATAATAATACCATGATGCACCATTCCACTTGCGTCTGCCCATCGACCCACGGGAAGGTAAAAGCGCAAAGTATCCAGAAATACGTGCACAGAAGTCCTCAGGTCGCGATGCTATTATTCACGGCGTTTATGGTCCTGCCGTTCGTGCCGGCCAGTAATGTCCTCTTTTACGTCGGCTTCGTCGTGGCTGAGCGTGTCCTGTATTTACCCAGCGTAGGTTTTTGCTTCCTATTAGGCCTGGGTGCGGGCTCGCTGACGAGGAATTGGCGACGTTGTGAAATGCGCAGTCGTATATTTATGCTGGTTCTATTGACTGGTTTATTGGCTATGAGCGCGGCAACTTTGCGAAGAAATTTAGATTGGAGTGACGAAGAAAGTCTATTCAAAAGTGCATTACACGTCAATCCGCCTAAAGGTAGGTCAAACTTTTTGATTAAACTAAGCAACACAGTTTTACAGTTCTGTTACATCGATTTATTAGTTAATTAAAAATTAAATCAGCTTCACGCTGTATCCCACAAACAGCAAGGTAGGTGGAGGGAACCTAGTGTTAAGACACTCTGTTCCCCACTTTCCGCCGAATTCTGGAGACATTGCGTGCTGAGTGGCGGAACTCAACGCCGCGTTTTGCCTCGATACCAGAGCGAAGAAATAAAAATATAAATGTAAATAAATATTTCACTTCCTCGAGTGGGGATCGAACCCACACCCAGTCGATTTTACAGTCACTGTTTGTGCCTCTGCGCCACGACCGGCCTCTATTAGTTAATTGTGTTTATTTTTATATGGAACATTGAATAATTTCAATTAATAACATAATTTGTATAAATATTTGATTTGGAATGCTATCGGATATCATATATTTGTTATGTCGTACACATGTTTTATTATATGTTGTTTATTTTATTGATGAGGCCAGTCGTGGCGCAGGCCCAAAGTGTGACTGTAAAACCGACTTGTTGTGGGTTCGATCCCCACTCAAGGAGATGAAATATTTACTTAAATTAATATTTCCATTTCTTGTTTCTACAGTGTGAAGTTGATTTACATGTTTTATTATATGTTGTTTATTTAATTGATTAAATTGATTACCATCTATATTAAAACCGTTGTATTTACTACGTTAAACTTAAAGAACCGTTACAATTATTCTACAGATATTATTAGATTCCCAATATGAATAATATTAACTCGAGGTATTTTTATGTTGCTTAATCAACTTATGTACAACACTTGAATATTTGTAGCATTATTAAATTTCTTAACAAAACAAAAACATATAAAGAGTTTTGTTAGCACGGGGCACTTACAGGGTAGACGTAGACAGAGGGAACGAAGCAACCTAATGTTAAGACACTCCGTTTACTTCCGATTACCACTTTCCGCCAAATTCTGGAGGCATAGCGTATTAAGTGATGGAATTCAATTGCTTTTGCCTTAGTTACCGAGAAAATAAAAATATTAAATATTTTGATTTTCCCGAGTGAAAATTGAACCCACAACCGTCGCGATTACGGTCGCACGTATGTGCACCTGCGCGACGACGGGCCCGTGTTTTTGACTATAAACACTTTTTGAGTTATGAGGGTATATGAGGGTAAATATAATCTTTGTAAAGGAGACTGAAAGTATTCCATACATTGTTGGGCCCAGAATGTAAAGATATGAAAATGGTATGATTTAATAGATTTAGGTACATCATTCCCTCCCTGAAATCTATATAAATTTTGGCAATCTGAGAGCTGAGTTATTAGAGATTTGATAAAAGTGAGGTTAAGTTCGCAGCACAATTTCTTGAATATCAACTTCTATAAAATATGTGATTACTGAGTTGTTTAAGCATTAATGCTTATTATTTATAAATAAAACACATTTTAATGAATATTTTATTCTTCTTCTATTATCTATTATTAAAATGTCATCTAAGAAGTGTGCAGGCTTCCCTTCCTCTACGAAAGCTGTCAACTAAAATGTAACAGAAATATATTTTCCTGCTTATATGTCGGGATTATATCACACCTCTAAGTAACCAGGTTGTGGTGGTTTTCATCGTCTAAAGGTCGTCTGACTAGGGTATTGCAGTGTCCATTGGCTATCCCACAATTCACACAGCGATTCATATCCATAGCGTGGCGGTCGTAAGGTCCAAAAGATTTCAGAGTCCAATGGGGAAGCGAGGGTCGTACAAACAAAGCAGTAGTCGTTGAAAATATCAAACAAACGGGAAAAAATTCAAAACGTCGATGCGTTATGACACGAACGTAATGACAAAAGCAAATGTTTTTTTTTTTATGTTTTTTATTTAATGGCCTGATTTTGCGATGACAAACAGAAGCAAAAATGCAAAAAATCATTAGACAAGGTGTGATTGTCAATCAGCTGTCACATCTCTGACTTAAAATATGATTGATTTTAATCGATTAAGGATCTAAATCTTATTTTTTTTCATTTTTCTCCACTTCTAGGATGTCAATTAATTTATTATTTGCTATTCTAAAAATAAAAAAAAAATTGTAATTTTTTAGATCACATCTCAATTCTTTACGTGTTGGCCCAAAAGTTTCATTCTCCTTTATTTAATATAAAAATATAATCTGAATCTATCCGCAATTTATACAGCAAATGACGAAGAATATCACGAGTATTTATTTACACATTGACGCTGAAGTAAATATATCATAAAATTGAAAATAAATATTTTTATAATGTAAAAATTTCATGCAAAATTTTATTGAAATATGCAAACGTTTAATAGTAAGTAAATACTCCTATTTCATTAACATTTAGTATCAATGATTAAGTATTTAAAAAAATATCTATATATACAAATATTACTTAAAAATATTATGAAGCATCAGCTGCACGCTATATACTGTATATAGAAGCGTAGGCAGAGAGAACCTAGTATTAAGGCACTCCGTTTCTTCACTCTCCGCTGCACTTTGTGGCACTGATTAATTCCCTCGAGCGAGATTCGAATCCAAAACCGTTGCTTTTACAGCCACACGCTTATGAAGCATCAATCTTTGAATTTATTTTTATACTTCACGTGATGCAAGGAAATTAAAACAATTCATTCTTCTGAATAGGAATTGAACTGACAACGATGGCCTCAAATATATTTCACTGTACAATTATACAAACTATCAAAATTTTTGAATTATTTATTATACATTTTCAATTTTACACATCAATGTTATACATAAACATCATTAAAAATAAATATTCTATACTAACAATTCAACATAACTTGTCAAATTCACTTTGAGAAGTTTATGCTATATTTCAAAGTTCGGTGTAGCGGAAACCATTCCGTACCTCACTCAGAAGTTCAGGGTGTTCTCTCGTCATTCGAAACTAAGATACAATTAATTTATTTAAGAGACAGCTACAAAGCTCCTGTCCACGGTGTGTTAGTCCTTCAAAGTTATAAAAGAGGCTGTCACAGACCACCTACTGAGTATTACTTGAGAGGTTGTAATACATTCACTGCCTTTTCCGTACTCAGACTCTTGACCTCTCTAGGACGCCATTAAACATGCAAGAACTGCCCCAGGGGAACACCCGGCCTCGTGTTCGCATCTAAACTTTCACCCAAGGAGAAGTTTGGCCCGATGGTTCTCATTTGAACTCATTCCATTCATAAAATGTTGCCCATAGCCCCTCGTATTGAATTACCTTTGTATTGAAATCGTTTCATATGAAAATTGAATAGGAATGAGTTTGTCGAGGAGAATATTCGTTTTTGATTAGCTTTAAGAATTTCTTTTATTTCGTTTTATTTTATTTAACAGTGACTGTAATTATATATTTTTTAATTTTTTTTAACATCTTTTATCACTTTGTACGAAGGGAAATACATTTATTAATTTTATTTACATAATTAATAATAGCGATATAAGATAGTATCAATTTCATTCAGAATATGATGCCGTTAATTAATTAAAAAAAACCAGACAAGTGCGAGTTAGACTCGCGCCCGAAGAGTCCCGTACCATTATCTTTAAAAACGTCAATAAACGTCACGTTTGATGTATGGAAGCCTCCTTAAATATATTTTTTCTTTTTTTAATATTTCTTATTATAGCGGCAACAGAAATGTTTGTGTAGTAAAAATTACAATAGTCTGATTATATGAGGTACTGCCTGATGACAGACGGACAGATAGATAGCAAAGGCTTAGCAACCCGTCTGCCCCCAGAGGTTTTACCCTTTGGGTACAGAACCCAAAAAAAATAGAAATGTGAATATTTAAAAATATAAATATAAATAATCTTGAATAACTATTTATACGAGCAATATTTTAATAGTTTGCCTGTTCAAAGAAGTAGCTAAACTAAAGATATACCTAATAACCGATTTTAGCAACATTTACTATATTTTTTATATTTCTTGTTAACATTTATTATATATCTTATATACATACACACATATAGAAAGGCTACAATTCTACTTTTAAAAATTGTAATCAATACGTAAGGTATATGAAAGAGGCGAAATCCAAATAAGAAAGATAAAACCGACTCTCTTAGACAGAAAAACAATATTTCAAATAAATTATGACACTTTATCCGAAGGGTGTTCGATGTAAAACTATCTAACTTGGTTTTTTGGGTTGAAAAACTTTTTCTTTGAACTGATTGTACTCTTCTTAGTTTAATATCAATTGAGTGAACAGAACTACTTGGACAAGAACTTTGGAAAATTAATAATATATTTTACCTTATTTACAAAAAAACTTTTATTTTCTATAAATATATATAATTTATAATAAGCTTTGATTAAATCAAAGCCAGTACTTCAAATTTACACTTAAGTTATTGTCATTACGCTTCCGCTCTTATTCTTGGCAAATTTTCATTATTTTATTCTCTTACCAACGCCGGCGACCTGTTAAAACCTCACTAAAGTAACAAAGCTATTAAAGATTTTCTTTTATAAAATAAAATAAAAGTTTTAATTCTTTAACTGGCATTCAAATAGCTCTTTGGTGCATATAGTTCTTTATATAATTTGAGTTCTTTATACATTAACAATATTTATTTTAAATAAATTTAATTTAATGACTAGAAAAAGAAATCAATTAATTAACTACACAGACAAGTCTGTTCATAAAGAAACATCAACTTTTAATAGTACAATACGATTTGTATGTAAATATTCCGAATAAAATTAAATTAATAAAACAATATATTTGAATATAAAATCGATAGTTCAGATGATATAAGACATATATACGAGTATATACATATAAATTTAAAGTGAATGTTTAGAATTTCCTCATAAGCTAGAAACAAAGTATGTTTATTGGAAAAACATTACCAGCATTTATTAGATTTTCCATATGCGGGATGGTATACATAATATGCGGGATGGCTTTCAATTCCGTTCAAGAAAACTGAAGTAAATATAACATATTTACTTCAAGTTTCTTCTCGATAGCGCAAAACTTAATGTATATTTATAAACATAAATGGATTGCTTATAGGAAAACGTTTTACAAGATATGAGAAAAAAGCACTTTGCTTTAGTTTGTTACCCCCATTCTAGGGTAGGCAGAGAGCTTAGTGTTGACACACTCTGTTTTCCGTTTTCTGTTAAATCGAATACTGTTTGATGAGCGACGAAACTCTACGTCGCGCTCGTCCTGCAGAGCGGAGAAATGAAAATAAGACGAGATAAGAGAGAATAAGAGAAGATAATATAAATTTAAGTAAATATTTCATCTCCTCGAGTGGGGATCGAACCCACAACCAGTATATACAGTCACACTTTGTGCCGCTGCGCCACGACTGGCCTCTAAAATACAACTTATAAAAGTTAACGCTGTATCCCGCACACAGCAGGGGCAGACAAAGGGAACTTAGTGCTAAGACACGCCGTCTACACTTTTACAAATATAAGTCTGTGTTGATTTTTTTCTATGATTTATCCAAAATATATATTTTTCCCAATTTTGTCTTTGTTTATATTGCTTGTTATAAGTCCTTACTTCATTCGCCAAATTTCATAATTGTAGGTGCACGGGAAAGGCGGGTTTTGATTATGTGGCAAATTTCATACTATGGATACTAACAAATACTATGGATACTAACGCCCGTATCTTTTGATTACGTTATTTTAAAATCTGATTTTTTGTACTCCAAGGGACCGTAGACTGGATGTTTGATATTAATGCGGATATACACACAAACAGACAAATCGAACAAAATGATCCTACAAGGTTTTCGTTTTTTTCTTTTCATCTACGATACCCTAAAAATAACCAAATTTACGATTGCTACCTCAATTATGAGTGAATTTGATTCTATATGTATATATTATAATATGTAGGTACCTAAAGGTACACAATGTTTTCAAGCGAAAGTCAGACATATTTTATACGAGTAAACTTAATGTTATTTAAAAAATGGACAGGTACAATTTTTGCGAGTTATGAAGCGAATTTAATTAGTATTTCCAATACGTGTGTCTACTAGTATCAGTATTTCTAATACCTTCGATCTTCTCCGAGTTGTTGTGTTTAACGTAATGTAGGTATGTTTATTCTCTAATTCTATTAATGGATACGTTTTTATATTTCTTCTATTAAACCACAAGCAAATTTTAATGAAATTTTAATAAGAAATAAAAGTAAGTAAAACTTGTAAAAAACTTAAAAAAGAAAGCAAATTTAAATATACTTTTTTTCTATGCAATTTTGTAAGAGCTGGATAATTCTTTTACCATCCTTTAAAGTCTGGCCCAATCCAATTTGTCTCGTCGTATATCCGAAACAAGCCAATCACTGGCGGCTCTATTACGAAACAGTAAAACAGAACTGGTGATCTAATCAGCTAAGCTAGGAGCTTTATCGAATACACCTTTTGCAGTGATAACCGATCTATTGAACAAGTAACTCGTAGATTAGTGCCGCACCGAACACGGATTTGTAATTGAAATCCTGAGTTTGAATTCATTTGGAACTCTGAGTGCAATTCGCTATAATAAAGTTATTTTCGAAGTGGGGCAAGTGGTTAATCATAGTTTAGAATGGAGGATATATATATTTTTTTTATGTCATAATACTCGACGTGAGGTTTTTATTTTCTGAATTGTAATTTTATTTTAATAAATGGCTCTTAGATTGGCTCTTTTCCTCTCAATTTTTATTCTGGTGAAGAACTCTCTTATATAAATGAATATGTTATTGCCTATACTGTCCAGGCGAACTCATAGCGAGGCAGCGAGTCTTTAGGTATTATTAAAAACATAAGCTCAGTCAGTATTTTTCTCTATAAAATCTATAAAAACAATGTACGTATACAGGGTGGAAGTGTAAGCACCACTTTAAATGAAACCACAGTTTTAACTACTCTATAAAAGCCTAATATAAATCAGAAAAAAATAAATTTCCAAAAATGAAAAAGTTATTTTTTCAAACAAAATCCATACCTATATTATAAATTCGAAAGTAACTCTGTCTGTCTGTCTGTCTGTCTGTCTGTCTGTGCCGCAATCAGGGCCAAACCGCTAATTCAATTGTAATAAAATACTCATTCCAAGATACTTGAGGGTCTTCGGATGAACATAGGTTACTTTTTTTTCTCATATTTGTAATATTGTCGATATATTCTAATATATTAAAATATTTTTCAATTTGACAGGCAATTTATTCCGCCATGTTAATAACAACCGACCGTTGCTAAGCAACGGTTTGCAAAGTTTATTTGTTGTTATAAGCAAACGTCACCCAAAATGAGCTTGCTTAACGCATACATGGCGTGCGCCGACTCAACCTATGAGATACATAAAAATAATGTTTTTCAAAATATATTGTCCTTTAAATAATGTTTAAACAAGTCCGCGATACACATATCATATTTATCTCTGAAGCTTGAGCAAAGTAACACAGTAACAACAAGTAAGCATTTTAATTAATTTACTTTATATTTATCGGGTTTTTGTCGTATGTATTTTCTATAATTTGATATTGATCCTTATGAAAATGAATATAATAGTCAGTTTTAGCATTTCATCTAGATTGAAATTATAGTTCACTGTATAACATTCTAATAAATAATTAAGGAGATGTCACTGATTCGAAATAACCTAGCGAGCTACGACCGGCATAGTATGACCGACGCGAACGGGCAGATGACTTTGACGGTTTTGTAAATTTTCATACATTTTCGAACTACTGTTAATTTTTATGTAATTATTTGCTGTTTATAATTAATTTCTACTTTTCTTTGGTTCTTCGCTTATTCGAGGAGCAGATTAGTTAGATTTTCATAAATTTCTTGGTGTGGTGTAAGTTGCGGCCCTGCGCGGCATCGGTGTAATAGATTTTTCCCGGGTAAATCAGTAAAATCGATCACTGAAAGTCCAATAAAAATTAGTTCAGTTATTCTGGATATTAGCTCGGGGAAATAGAAAGACGGAAAGAGATAAAATTATTAATAATGTAGCTGGTTTTGTTTAGTTTTTTTATTAATATTTTACTATGGTTACGTTTACTTATTTTTTTTTTATTTAAATTAGTTACATATTTTCACAAACAATTTTCTAAATATATCTATAAGCATTCGTAAAGTTTAAGCGGGCGAAGCCGCGTCCGGGTCCGCTAGTAAATAATAAAATTGTCATTTTAAAATAAAACGCCATTTATAAGGACGACGCACGCACACAAACTTATCAAAGGAACACCTCCGCACACGGCTCATTCCGAAATCGAGTCGTAGGTATTGGCATTAAAGTTCAAAGTTGTTTAACCTTTAGTAGTATTTTTGTAGTAGTAAGTGTTTATGTTATTAGGATCTTTACGTAATCGCGTCACACGAAATACAGGTATGGATAAAAATCGTGAATTGAAAAAAAAATTCTCCGTCCAAACTGTTGATGCATCTTGATTAATTTCTTTAGGTATAGGTTTGAAATATTTATTTGCCTCTTCCACCCTGTATATTGGTAGAACTTGTAAATATTTGTACTTGACGGTGCTAATTCAGCTTATTGGATTTACATGACTTAAACTATAAATTTATCGTATTACTATAAAAAACTAAGCTGTTTGTATCTGAATATAATCTTGTCTAATTTGAATAATAGTAGTAATAAGGGACCGATTTACATATCATTTTGAAGTAACGTTGTATTCGTTGTTTGATTGTTACAAAACTCGTTGAACTCACTCACTCACGTTGTCTTTGTCTGATATTATTAATCAGTTTAGGTGATTTCATACTTTTTTCCGCACAACAGGTCAGGTAGGCAAAACCTAGTGTCAAGCCACTCCTTTATCCTATTACTAATTATATTTCAGCATCACGCTGTATCCCGCACACAGCAGGGCAGGCAGAGGGAACCTAGTGTTAAGACACTCCGTTCCCCACTTTCGGCTGAATTCTGGAGGCATTGCATGTTGAGTGGATCGAACCCACACCCAGTCGGTTTAACAGTCACACCTCGTGCCGCTGCGCCACGACTGGCCTCAATTTATTTATTTATTATATTTAAAACACTTAATACATGTAGTGTAGGAATTTGTAATGAAAGAATTCACAAATCCTATTTTAGAGACCGCTTCCGATGCTTCGTGAAAGTAAACAGCGTTTTATATTTTTAAATCTTCAAAAATAAAGCTGAAATATTTGAATGTTCCTCAAATAAAAAAAGCAGTTAGGTAAAAATTGTTTATAGTGGAACGGCTTATGCAATTTTAAGCCTACAAGTTTGTTTTGCCATGTTTGTTTTCTGAGTTTTGGTATTGATACTTCCATTTTTAATCCTCGACAGAGAAAACAGGGTGTTATATATTTAACGAGTCTGTGTATGTGTGTATCTGTATGTCTGTCTGTGGCATCTTGGCTCCCCAGCTGATGAACCAATTTTGACGAAGTATTTTTTTTTTAAAACATAAGTAATATTTTTCTTTGAAATCCGACTTAGTTTGAAAGTTTTTCAGTCACGATTTTAAAAATCTGTTTATTCGTTTGAAGACTATCAGTTTTTTTCTAGTTGTTAGTATACTTTTTAAAACTTTTTGTGTGAGAAGTTTTACTTATCTCTTTATCTCTTATATAATAAGACAGTAAAAATATTTTGTCTGTACATTTAGTAATTTTGACTGAAATGGATAGAGGGACACTTAAAAAGAATAATAGAAAGCAAAAAGATTTTTTTTGAATTTCTTTTCTGTCTGTCTGTCTGTCTGTCGACATATTTTTGTCCACATTTTTCTCTGAAAGTACAGAACCGATTTACTTGAAAATTTCACCAATTGCTTTGTTTTAACTCAACTACTAAAGTTTAGTTCATCAAAATCGGTTCATTAAAAAAAAGTTATCGTCATTTGAAAGAAGTCGTAATTAATTCAACACAGAGATAAAGAACGATCTTGAAAGAAATATCAAGTAAATACAAAGATTTTTTGGTTGGTTCGTTCATATAATATATGTAACTAATTTAAAAACTGTACAGGAGTTAATATGCAATTATTACAGTTACTTTACAAAGTATATTATGAATCCTTCAAATCAATAATTTAACATTTAAGGCTGTTTCTGAATGAGTAAATTAAATTATTCACTGACATCAGCACATTTAACGGAGTATATTATATAGGTAAAAAGAACATAAAGTTACAAAAATATATACGTGTAATAAATAATTAGCATTATGTTTATTTTATAAATACCAAATATCAACAATGGTCGTATTTTTTTATTTAAAACAATCAAAAATTCTTTGACGATAATGTCGTAAAAAAATCGTATTAGAAGTCATTATAGTTGTCAATCAATTCTGCTTATTAAATCAATATTCATGTATTTTAAGCGCTTATATAATGGTCAATTTAATAAGTAGGTATATTCT
Organism: Heliconius himera; assembly: GCA_021202915.1. NCBI lineage: Eukaryota > Metazoa > Arthropoda > Insecta > Lepidoptera > Nymphalidae > Heliconius > Heliconius himera. The sequence continues at coordinate 569,517 of JAJHJA010000063.1, forward strand.
TTTTCGCTTCTTAGCCTCAGAGACCTAGACGATAGGAAAAGGGGTCAGAATAAAGGGGGGTTATAGTTTTGACGTGTCTGTATATGGGTGTATGTGTGTATTTGTATTTCCGTCTGTGGCATCATAGCTCCCAAATGAATGAATTAATTTTGATTAAGTTACTTTTGTTTAAAAGGTTACTTAATAAGAGTTTCCTTAGCCATGATTCAAGAAAATAAAGGTTCAGTCATTTAAAAATAATCAGATCTTTTCTAGTTGTTTTCAAAATGCGTGTCAAGCCGAACAACTTCAACTGTCAATTTACTTATATAAATTGACTTAAATAATTTACCAGCAAATATCTTAGCACTGTTTTAGGATTATTTTTCGGGTTCCGTACCTCAAAAAGAGTAAACGAAAGCTTTATAGTATGACATTGTTAACCGTCTTAATCAAGATTGCGTGGATCTATCTAAAATTAATATAACTTATTCAGCGAAATAAAAACCTATATACCTTTCCGTGGAATTTTTAAATTTGGCATGAAGTGACTTATAATACAAATGAATAGTGTTGTCACAATAAGAAACAATCCGAGAAGTAAAAAATTATAGATATTTCATAGAAAAAAATAATTACAAACTTATGATTGTAGATCATTTCTTGCAAAATGAGTGGGTACGCCGGCAAAGTTTTGGTTAATATTACTTGCCAACAAGCATCAAATTTGCCAAGAATTTGCAGTTCAAATGAAAGAAAAAATTGATATTAAAGAAAACTGAAAATTGATATTAAAATAAAACTGAAAATTGATATTAAAGAAAACTGTTACAATCTTATAGCTGTAGTTTATTACATGTAAAATGAGTAGTATCAACTTTTATAAGTTGTTCTTGGTTTTGACCGGAAATCCCGAAATAACTAAGGAACCATCGGTGGGCGAGTCCGACTCGCACTTTTTCATTAACAGAAAGAAACAAAACATAAATATGCAAATAAAAAAGTATTTTTATTTAACTTCTATACATAGCGTTCATTATCCTCGGCTGAATTTGTTAGCCGATCACATGCTACGCCGATTAAGGCAAATCCAGCGTTTGCCAATAAAGCGACTCTGTCCATGTCACCTATTGAAACATAAAGACCATTGACATCCTCACGCTAGATTAAACATACAGCCGTTTCCATTTAATGCGACTAACGTGTTTAATTCTACCATTTTCAAAAGTGATTTACTTCTGATTAAAAACAAGTGAGGTATAAAAAAACTAGACTGTGGCTGTGGCTTATCATACACTAGCGGCCCATTTGCGACGTCACGCGCATACCATTTATAATTCTTTTTTTGTGCTGCATTGGCCAACAGATATATTATATTATTTATACATTCAATCACGAAAAACTTAGTTTCATAAATTTGAGAAAGTACAAGTACTACGTGGCTGCATGGGAAGATGTCATCGGCGGCAACCGTGCCGGGGCGTCATACTTCGTGGAACTCGAGCCTAGGCTTTCGGCCGTAAACAGCGTTGACTTATTTTAATTTTACATTTTCTCGAAAAGTATACTACTAAATTACATACTATAAACGCCAAAGATTATTTTCATAAAATTTCCATGATGATGGAATAACTTTAACTCGTAAGTTTTAATATCTTCGTCAAATAAAAAATGGTGAAATATCACCTTTTTATAACTATCTTTGACCAAGCCTATTGAGGCCAGTCGCGGCGCAGGGGCACAAAGTGTGACTGTAAAATCGACTAGTTATGGGTTCCCATTAGAAGAAATTAAATATTTATTTACATTTATATTTTCATTTCTTGAAAGTGGGGAACGGAGTGTCTTAACACTAGGTTGCCGCGCGAGCACGCGCTTCAATCAATTCGATGTTCACTATTGTTGTTATTTCGTTATTTAAAGCTAACTAAGATTTACTCTTTGGTGTCACTTCTGCGAAATGAAGCTTTCATACAAAACAAAAAATAATGTAAGTCCGACCAGTAGTTCAAGAGATCTTAGCGGTTAAAAAAACAAACAAACTCTTCCATTTTGTTACATTAGTATAGAATAGTTAAATAAAGAGAAGCATCGGTGTTAGGATGAAGGAACACATATCCGATGTCAAGAATGAGCATGTATCGAAGTCAGCGGTGTATCCATACAGTGGATAACCATATACAGAGTGTTTTTGTCGGCACCACTTTAAATGAAAGTGTAGAAGTAGACGAGGAGAGGCTGATGCCGTCCTCCACTTCTGGACATAGGCCTCTCCAACGGCACGCCACTGAACTCGATCTTCAGCTCTTCGCATTCAGCCGTTGCCAGGCACTTTGTGAATGTCGTCACCCCATCTAGCCGGAGGACGTCCTACATTACGCTTGCCGAGGCGTGGTCTCTCATTCTTGATCGCGTTTACCCCAAAGATCATCGGTTCTGCGATAAATGTGGCCAGCCCACTGCCACTTCAGCTTGCTAATCCTTTGAGCTATATCGATAACATTGGTTCCCTGTCGGATCACTTCATTTTGAATTCGATCCTTCAGAGATACTCTAAGCACAGGCCTTGGTAGCAAATAGTATACTATAAACATTAAGGCAACGTAGATACGAGCATAGATGCCTCGTATTAAAGGATTTTATTACTACAAGCTTTTATTTAAGTTGCCGTGTTAGTTGGTGTATGTGTTGATGTATACTAGCTCAATTTGACCCACATCCAAATTCTGATGACAATGAAACTACGTATAATCAATATTGTTGTCAATTTCTAACGGCCACCGCAACAAAATGACAGATAACAATTCTTTCCATAATTCTTCTTTTATGGGTATCAAATGAAAGGGTTTATCTCGTAAAATAAAATACACTATGTAAAAAAAATACATTTACAGACTGGGGATGGAGCCGGAAAGTGGCTAAAGAGATTTTTGAACTAACAAAGGTTGACAAGTCGTGTTTGGATTCGTTTGATATATCTTGGCAAGTACTCTGTTGCTAAATTAATAAATAAATGATATATACTAGAGCTGCAAGATAGTGCCGAAAGGTGGCTAAAAGGACTTTTGAACTAAGGAAGATAGACAGCGTCTTGTCCTGTTTTAGCTCGTTGATTTGTCTTGGCGAGATTTTAAATTAAAATTTGACAGGAAAGAAAATTACAATAATTATATGTTTATAGAAAAGAGAAACTCTGAAATAATATATGAATTTAAAAAAGCTTTTTAATAATAAGTTTTCATCCAAAAGAGCACTAGTACTAAAATTTAAATAATAATTGCAAAAGCTTGTAGCGCATATGAGAAACAGAGAATTAAAACTTAAAAAAATCTTTGACCAGTACCATCGCAACGACATTGGGGATCGAAACCAGAACCGTCGCGTTACATCCACACACTCGTGCCCCTGCGCTACGACGGCGTCGTCTATATTATTAATTAATTTTAATTATAACAAGTTTGTCGACTCGATTCACGTTATTACAAACACCGTCAGCTTAACTTTAGCTTCCAGCTTGGTGACTGTTCGTTGTATTATGAATTTTCATTAGATTTCACGCTAACAGCCAATTCCCACATCTGTTTCCCTTACAGAGTAATACTGAATATATCTACAAAACATTTTAGTGTTACCGGCTAAAGTATGAAATAATTAAAAAAGTTATTTTATGTTTTTTAAACAAAATGTATATTCATTTCATAAAAGTGAAGCTTGAAAGTGAAGCTTCGAAGCTCTCTTTGTTCATCATGTTTCATTCATTTTCGTACATAGTGTACTAACTATCAGCCAAAATTGTGCTTGGTGTTATGGTAAAAGAAAGATCTGTATTGTAAATATAATAAAGAAATATAATTTTTGTTTGTAATATTCAAACATCGCTGTTACTTAGATACGTTCTTTATGACGTACATTAGTAAAAATATATACGCAATGTTTTTGTTCAATGTGTACATAAAATGAAAAAAGTGCAACCACGTGTCAGTTGCACTTTTTTCAATAAAGTCTAAAGACTTTATTGAAAAAAGTCATTAAAATAAATTAATAAATGGATGATCATTTCTTAATTAAAAAGAAAAATATGGACCAGCATATCAGTGTTATTATTTGATAGTATGTGTATACCTACATTATTACCTATATAGGTAATATAGATATATATCTAAATACAGATATTTAAAAATATATTGTGGGGGTAAACCAATAGGTGTATAAAAAATTTTAAAAAAATCTGCTTCACGCTGTATCCTGCACACGGCAGGTTAGGCAGAGAGAACCTAGTGCTAAGACACTTCGTTCCCCACTTTCCGGCGGAACTCAACGCCGCCCCTGACTAACGACTCTCCTCGTCGTCAAAAGGACATTGAATTAATATATTCCAAAAGGAATAATATCTGTATGCACATTAATATTAAAGATATTGATCACAGATCTAAAAATATGTATATCATGTATATGTTGTCTGTAATTACGTTAGATTTGGATACAAAGAGAATGAAAAATGTGTATTTTAATACATATTGATGACCTTTCATTAAGCCATGTCACTTACTCAGATAAAAAATATGCGTGTTAAGTCACGTTATAAATTACATATGTGAAAATTTCATTGAATTTTTCAGCAATTTTTGTTTGAATGTATAAAAAATTAAACAAACTCTTATACCTATGTTTTTAGCTTCACTCTGTATCCCGCACATAGCAAGATAGATCCAGTGTTAAGACACTCTGTTCCTATTAAGACATTTCCGTTCTCTACATTCCGTCGATCTCTGGAGGCGTTGCGTATTGAGTGGCGGAACTTAACACCGCGCTTTGCCTTGCCACCAGAACGAATAAATGACTGGCCTCCATATCTCAATATATTCATATAACTTATATCTTTTATTATATGATGTTGGAGGCCAGCCGTGGCACAGGGGCACAATTTGCGACTGTAAAACCGACTGGTTGTGGGTTCGATCCCCATACGAGGAGATGAAATATTTACTTAAATTTATATTTCCATTTCTTCGCTCTGGTGTCGAGGTTAAGCGCGACGCTGAGTTCTGCCCTTCAATATGCAATGCCTCCAGAATTCGGCAGAAAGTGGGAAACGGAGTGTCTTAACACTAGGTTCCCTCTGCCTACCCTCCTGTGTGCGGAATACAGCGTGAAGCTAATTTAATTTTTTATTTTTATTATCTTATAAAAAAAATATTCGTATAGCAATTTTACTAAGATTTTTTTTTGTAGCATACGGGAACCTGGGCAGCGTATTAATAACGCAGGGACGTCTCACCGAAGCGGAAATAGCATTCGAAAAGGCGCTCAAACACCGTCCCAACATGGCAGACGTTCACTACAATCTGTAAGTACATTATAATAAATAACATAACATTTATAACGTGAAAATACGAGAAAGCCGACGTGTGCTTTTCGCGTGTATTTATATTCATCGCATAAATTTCGATTTCACGCTACGTATCCGCGAGTTATGGGCATAGCGGATTATGAAAATTGGCGGAAAACACGTCCCATTACCGAAACAATAAAAATTATGTGATGCCTACGTACCTTTTCATGTAATCAGGGGTCACGACCCTGGTGCAGAGGCGTAAACGTGTGACTGTCGTGGGTTGTGGGTTCGATTCCCGTTCGGGAAAATTAATTATTTATTAATTAATATTTTCATTTCTTCGCTCTAGCAATAAGACAAAGCGGGTTGTGAGTTTCGCCACTCAATATGCAATGCTTCGGAAATTCGGTGGACTGTGGAGAACGGAATGTTTTAACACTAGGTTAACTCTGCGTATATGCGTGATACAGCGTGAAGCTAAAAAACCAAGGTGTAGTTTTAATATAGATGTGTTATTAAATTTGATAAATTTTGAAAATATCTATTATTAGTATTGTTACTTTACACTTAAGTAAAATAATAGTATATGTATATATATATATATATATATATATATATATATATATATATATATATAGGGGAGAGGGGGGCACATTCGAACGATTTTTAAACTTTGTGTCATATCTAAAAATTCTACAATTTTTAACTTCCTTACTATTTCACAATGCTTAGTCCAACTATTGTGCCATACAATCGTAGCATCATATGAAGAAAAATATATAAGGTAAAGGTGCAATATCAACTTCAGTAGCAGTAGTCAAATGTTCAAAGCTGCCCCCCTTGCAGGGTAGCTTTGAACATATACGGGGCAGTTTTGAACTATCATCGAATTCAATGAAATTAAAAGGCTTATCAAACTCTTAAGTAACTTTATAAATAAACTTAACATTAGAAACGATGGAGATCAAATATCAGTACCATGTTAACTTAAAAAAATAATATACCTAGTTTAATATTGCGGCCGGTCGTGGCGCAGCGGCACGAGGTGTGACTGCAAATTCGACTGGTTGTGGGTTCGATCCCCACTCGAGGAGATGAAATATTTACTTAAATTTATATTTCCATTTCTTCGCTCTGGTGTCGAGGTTAAGCGAGGCGTTGAGTTCTGCCACTCAACATGCAAAGTCTCCAGAATTCGGCAGAAAGTGGGGAACGGAGTGTCTTAACACTAGGTTCCCTTTGCCTACCTTGCTGTGTGCGGGATACAGCGTGAAGCTATTTTTTTTTTTAATATTGCGATTGTACTAGTACTAGTGTTAAATAACTTTAATATTATTAATAGACTTTAAAAAATGTACAAACAAAAAGGTAGCTTTGGCTTCCTAGAAGTAATGAACATTATGGGATCAATCATAGAATAAATCTAATATTATGAAAATAAAACAAAATATTTTTTAAATAAACAGCTTACTACCCTAATTTGAACTTAGAAAAATTAAATTTAAAAGAAAACATAGATGTAGTATGTGACGTAACCAACAACTGAAATTGGGGGAAGTAGTCTACGTAAGAAATAAAAATCAGCTTCACGTTTTATACCGCACACAGCACGGTAGGCAGAGGGAACCAAGTATTAAGACATTCATTGGCAGAACTCAACTAAATAAATATAAATATATAATAAATTTAAGTAAATATTTCATCTCCTCGAGTGGAGATCGAACCCACAACCAGTCGGTTGTATAGTCACACTTCGTGCCGCTGCGCCGTGACTGGCCTCAAGTCTAGTCTTCGTAAGACTTTTGAAAAACTAACGTAGTACTTGTCCTCTTTCTCAAGAAAGAAAAAAAAATACAAGCTACTTTTTTATTATTCACAGATGATGAGACATTCGCTAAAACAAAGTCTCCAATATTTATTAAGTTGTAGTCTAATTCCATTTCATAGTCTTCATACGCACAGATTTCAGTATCTTCATTCTCTTCACAGTAAATTGTCACTTTTTCTTCTGATTCCAAATGCATTTTTGAGTCAGTTTCTTGTGAAGAAAAGTTAATTATAGTTTTGTATTTCTTTCACGGTATTTTTTTACATATAATAATATTCAAAAGTGCCCCCTTTATTTTGTTCAAAGCTGCCTCAGTGGTAATTAAAAAATTACAAACGTTTGTTTTTCAAGTAAATGTTTAAAAATTGTAGTGATTTCTAGTTCATTGCATGACATATGAAACATTCTAACTAAAAGAGGAAAAAATAAAACCATATACCTTGAATTGGATCCCTGCGATCCTTACGCGCTTATTTAAAAATGCATAAAATTTTACTCAAAATCAAACACTCCTCGTAACTCAACAACTGGTTCTCATTTATCAGCGGTGACAAGTGACACGTGTGCAGATTAGTGCTGCCACTACTCAAAAAAAATCTACCAAAATTTCTTTTTAAAATAGCTCTGTTAACACATATATTCAAAGGTGCCCCTGTTCAAAGCTACCCCCCTCTCCCCTATATATATATATATTACTCATCACAATATTTGCGTTGATAAAACTAAAAGTAATTTCAAAAGAAGATTTAAGCGATATTCTGATAAAATGTTTTAAATAAAATATTTCTTGCAACATTTATATATCTTTTTATTAATAAACAATAAATTTAATACATTTTAATACATTTAAACTTTACAGTATAAAGCAAATATTGCAAATTTTAATAGAATTATTAATTAAAATCGCAATTATGATATCAGCGAAACAAGAATGTCGTTCATGTAACTCGCGTTTAATTAAATATTTATAGATGTTACCGGCAATCTGTATTATTCAGTATTCTATATAATATCCCGACAATGCTTAGAATTACGAAAACGTATAGATAATGTATGAAATATAGCTATTTAATACTTTGACTAGGTACTCTATAAAATACCGAATGCGCCAGCAGGTAATGTAATCAATGTATAAGACGAGAGGTCGGGGAGGGGAGAGGAGAGGAGGGAGAGGGGAAAATGTTAAGTGCGGTCAGGCAGGCAATAAACGTGTTGTGACATGTTTACTTGCTTGCATTTCATGCAAATTTCTATTGGTACTTACATATGTACTGACGCAACCACAGCTACAAAGTAAGCGGATTTTCAATGCATATTTGGTTAGGTTTAATCTTAAAATAAAAAAAATCTAACCTATATTGCACTTAAAAGCCACTAAATTTGTAGCCCGAATATAGGAATATGGACCAAGATCTATTTATTTGATATATGTGATAGATATATATTGCAGGTATTTTAAACAATCCCTAAGAATTTTATTCATTATCTTAATTTAATACATTGCCTAGACTATCCAGGTATTTTATAGATTGCGTAGAATACAGATTACCGGTAACATAGATGTGTCTCTCACGGTTCTAAATATTTGATGATGATTAAGTAGTTAAATTCATACATAACATATTTGCATACGAAATTCCGCTTTAAACATCATTTGTGCTATAATTCCCCATTTATTTCACGTGAATATTATAGTGCTGGATATCGTTTATTTTGCCTCTGACTTTAATAGGAGGTTATTGATTATCCAGAATATGATATGTACCTAAATATCTGGTATTATCTAAATAAAATATTATAATCGAGGAAAATAGAGTACAAGCGTACGATTTTAACCGCGACAGATTGTAGGTTTGATTCCAACTCGAGCAAATTCAAATATAATAAAAATATTTGAATTTTCTCGGTAGCAAGGTAAAAGCGCGGCGTTTAGTTCTTAAGACTTAAGTCTTTTTTATGTACTATTTCACTCTGGAACCCTAATAACTATTTTTTTTTATTGCCATTGGGCTTTGGAACTCTACAAAAATACTGAAACCCTAACCCTAAAGAACAATAATTAATTTTTTGCATTATAACATTCACCATAGGATTATAACTGCTATATAAATTATATTCATTATTCGCATAACTAAACACAAATCATACAGATAGACAATTTTCCTATTGTATTTGTCACATAATATATAGTTATGTAACATGATAGCGTTTACTTATTATACTTGTTTTATTATAAGGTCACAAAGTTTGAGAACGTTAAAATTTTGTACTTTTCAATTGATGTTTCCTCGAAGTCTTGAAATAAAAAAAAATTAACAGTTTTCTATTTAGTTTTTTTTATTGAATTGATTCTGACAAAATTTTTACAATCCTAAAGAAAATAAATTACAATATTTTGTGGGTCTTCATCTTCATTATACCAATAATAAATAGGATTTATAAATAAAAAAAATCTAAATAGCTTATATCTCTAGATTTATTCAAAAATCTAAACTTAAATAGATTAAAATAATATTATAGACATAACTATCACATGAAATCGATTTTAAACATATTAAACCTGCTCTGGAAAAAGGTTTTCGGTGTCCTATAGGTACTCGTATAATTTGATGTATACAGGCTTCGTTCATAGCTACACAATCAATAGACAGACAACACCAGCTGTCCCATTAATTCACGAGGCTTCGAGTTCTTGAATTAATCGGGTACTCCTCTGCCACCTAAGCGTTGGGTTTCCGTGCAGTTTCACAAATTAACGTGAAGCCATACGATCACACAATGTAATTACTGGAAACGACAGCGTACGACTAAAGTTTTTCCGCAATAATTTGTGCCCTCCTACGCTGTACTGCTGCCTTTGTACCGCTTCACAGTTATTTCATTAAAAATGCATAAAGTTACACAAAATTGTTGTTTTTGTTTATTAAATGGAAGTTTAAGCTTCCATTTGCTTTGGTTACATCTTATAATTTGTTTGTCCATAAATTTCGCTACAGGGTATTTAGTATTTAATTTTATAATTTTAAATATTTATTTTGTAAAAGATAAAGATCGTGAACGCAACGGTTATGAGTTCGATTGTCACACGCGGGAGTGAAATATTTAATCGTTATCGTCGCTCTGGTACTGCGAGGCGTTTAGTTCCGCCACTCAACACGCAATGCCTCAAGAATCCGGCGGAAAGTGGGAAACAAAAGTGTCTCAATGGAAAACGGAGTGTCTTAATACGAAGTTTCCAGATTCCCACTGCCTACCCTGCTATATAGTAGCAGTTGCTACAGAACTTCACGCCTTATCCCGCACAAGCGGGATAAATAAAAAGACAAGATAATTGTTTGAATTACAGCATTAAAAGGAAAAATAACAAACTTTTCCCTTTGATTTATGTAAATACGCTAAATGGAACGCCGTTTAAACCGTAGTTGAGATGCTATATTTTATAATAAACATTTTGTATACTGGCCTGATCTGATAAGGGTTGTTTCTGCTGCTGTTTGGGTAATTTTCCTTCACATTGTAAAATATTTAAATGTTTAGCAGGGAAGGCAGATGGAACCTAGTGTTAAGACATTCCGTTCCCCTCTTCCCGCGGAATTTTCCAAGACTTTCCGTGTTTTCGCCTTGGAGCCAGAGCGAAAAAATTAAAATATTAATTAATAGTAAATAATCCTGTCCCCCGAGTGCAGATCGAACCCACAGCCAACGCGTTACAGTCACACCTTTGTGCCTCTGCGCCACGACGGCCTGTATTCAAATGTCACAATATCGTCTTTCATTTCTAAAATTCTTCAATCACAAATGACAATCTCCATGAATTTTATATAATGTTTATAATGAGGTACCAAGTAGCGATGTTCGAGCGCACGGTATGGAGCTCGGTGTAAATATGCAGTGGTGTTATGATGAATAGGGTCAACCGGCTTATCAACTTGCTAACTCAGCGAATTCATTAACTTTACAGTTAGTTGACTGTGAGTGGGTACTTGTATATGTATCAAATGTGTCGCGCAATTTAGTTTTGGACCTAAAGTAAATATTATATATTATATTATATCTGATTAAATATTAAATTTTCACGATTTGAGGATATTGTGAAGGTTTTTGGTGATTGTACTTTGAATATGTATAGGATTTATTAGAATAACGTTGAAAAAGAATGTTGTTCGCACACAGCAGGGTAGGCAGAGAGAACCTAGTGTTAAGACACTCTGTTACATCCGGAGTCCGTCCGGTGTCCGTCCGACACGAGAGCGAGGAAATGAAAATATAAATGTAAGTAAATATTTCTTTTCCTCGAGTGGAGATCCAACCCATTGTTTGTTTGCATTTGTGCCCATGCGCCACGACTATCCTCAAAAAATAAGTGTTTATTTAAATTGGTTGAAACTTTACTTTTCAATATAAATTGTTTTAAAAATCATGCTTTGATAAGAAAACGAAAGTAATACAGATTAGTAAATCAATAATTATGCAGTTCAAGCTGGCAAATAATTTTAATAATATTATTAATTTGATTTAGGATTTTATTTACTTAAATTTGTATTTCCATTTCTTCGCTCTGGTGTCGAGGTTAAGCGCGGCGTTGAGTTCTGCCCCTCAACACGCAATGCCTACAGAATTCGGCAGAAAGTGGGGAACGGAGTGTCTTAACACTAGGTTACCTCTGCCTACCCTGCTGTGTGCGGGATACAGTGTGAAGCTGATTTAGGATTTCCTTTCGTATTGCTATAGCTGAAACAAAATATTGTTTTCATGATATGGAAGATAACTATTATCATTATTTTCTTACAGAAATAAAGTGTTAAAAAAAATAATTTTAACACTATATTTCTATATAGACAACACCTACTTAATACGTAGAAAATCGTTGAATATGACTTTTATTATCAAATTATATAATCAGCTTTATATCATTTAGAATGAAACGTATACAATGTTGTCGGTAGATTACATACAGCCTACAAAGCCATTTTCATGTTTAAATTGACACCGGAATATATTAGTAGAATTTTAATTAACGAACTTTGAGCCTTCAGCTTGCCTTTTGTTTAAATAGGTTTTAGTAATTATGTTTACGTATAGAAAAATACGTTTTTTTTACGAAAAATATGTGGTTAATAAACGGTAATAATATTTTTGGAAATATCAAAAGGCTTTGAAGTTTCATAACCTTTTACAAAGTAGATACATCAAAAAACATATTTTGTATTCATTATCTTTTACAAAGTAGATAACGTATATTAAATATTTATTTAAGAGGAGGCCAGTCTTAGAGGCACAAGTAAAATGTAAATGTTAAAAGCAAAATGCGTGTGACTGTAAACGTGGCAGGTTGTTGATTCGATTCCCGATTTTGGATTGAGGAAATTAATTATTTAATATTTTTATATTTTCACTCCGGTGTCGAGGCAAAGCTTGGCGTAGAGTTCTGTCACTCAACACATAATGCCTCCATATTTCGGCGAAAAGTAGGGAGCGGAGTGTGTATTACGTACTGTCATCTATACCATACAATACTTCTAGATTCAATAAAATAATTAAAACAATATAATATTACCTTTTTAAACCGTGAAATCGTAGAATCATTACATTATTTTAATTACCTCTTCCTGGTAAATAAAGCGTGACGTTGAGTTACTCAACTAATTTCTTCCACTGCACAGCAATGCCCAAAAAATTGGGCGGAAAGTGGGTTAGGGACCTTGATACTAGGTTTCTACTCTTCTATTCTACTTCTCTCCACGATAACAAGGGTGACAAAATAAATATATTAAATGAAATCTGAGATCATAGCGGGATGTTTGCAGTTTCATTCTATTCAAGCGATATATTATAACAAGATTAGATCTTACGTACATGCGCTATATATTCATACATGATAGGGGTGTGAAACCATTATTTCTATATATTTTTTGCATGTAAAAACATCAGCGTCTTTTGAAAAAAAAACTTTTGTGATATAGCTTTTTAAGCATCACGCTGTATCCTGCACATAGCAGGGTAGGCAGAGGGAAGGTAGGGTTAAGACATTTCTGTTCCCCATTTTCCATCGAATTCTCTAGGCGTTGTGTGTTGAATGGCGGAACTCAACGCCGCGCTTAGCCTTGTTACCAGAGCGAGGAAAATATTAAATATTTCATTGCACCGAGTGGGAATCGAATAACAGTCGCGTTTACATTCACCCTCTTCAGCCCTTAGAAAAACCAAAGCTAAGCTTATAAAGTAATTTATATAAAGAAAAATATAAATTAAACATAATTTCAATATCCACATTTTTTGGTTTGTGAATAAAAATATCATACAACACTATCCATTACATATTCTTTAAAAACTTTATCTATCTACATATTCCAAGCCATATTCATGACTAAAAGTCCTGTCTTTTACCTTTGTACTTACATCTAAAATATTAAATGGATGTTGATTCTATTTTTTAATAAAAAAACATATTTAATATGTGCCAGCTAAAATGTTCACGTAGGACGTGACACGTGTCTCGTGTTTGTTTCAGGATTTACGACACCAAATCCTAATGGTAGCTATTAAACGTGAAATGTTTATTTATTTTGTCCCCATATTATAATATGTATGTAATTTTTAAACCTTAATAACATTGTTATAAAAGAAAATCATCTTAATATTATTACTAGCGAACCACAAGTGACTTCGCTAGGATTGGATTGAAAAAAATGTTATGATGTATAAATAAGATATATTACTGTAAAGTTTTATCTAAATTAGTTCAGTAGTTTTGTTCTTATTGCGTAAAAGTGGAACAAATATCCATCTTTACAAACTTTCACATTTATTAGGACTCTATTAGCACCCTATATGGATCGAGGCCAGTCGTGGCGCAGGGGTGCATAGTGTGACTGTAAAATCGACTGGTTGTGGGTTCGATCCCCACTCGAGGAAATAAAATATTTATTTACATTTGTATTTTCATTTCTTCGCTCTGGTGTGAAGGCAAAAGCGCGGCATAGAGTTGCGCCACTCAACACGCAATGCCAGAACTCGGCAGAAAGTGGGGAACGGAGTGACTTAATACTTCTTCCGTCTACCTACCCTGCTGTGTGCGGGATACAGCGTGAAGCTGATTTGATAAGGACAAATACATATTACATTTTATGTATATAATATAAAACAAAAATTATATTTAAACGTAAAACCATCACTAAAACGTAGTTTACAGACCATTAACATCCATTGTAGGCTACACTTTAATAAAACAGAAAATATTTAAATAGAAAAACAAAACATTCAACTTGCTTTGCTTACTTTGTTTTCATAGAAGTTTTACACCGAAATTCCGCTTAGTATCTTATTTAAAATGCAATTATGCTAACAATATTGCAAAGTTCTATAAACAAATGTTTATCTTATCGATTCTACTTGCTTTAAAAATGTATTGCAATTCATAAAGTTAAATTGTGATATTTGTAAAATTCATACTTTATAACAATATTTTAAATATTTAATTTAAATATTTTTTTGGTAATATGTAAAGTGTCGTGTGCTTGTGACTGTAAACGATACGACGACAGGTTGTGGGATCGATTCTCACTCGAGGAAATAAAATATTTTATATTTTAATTTTGTCGCTCTGGTGTCGGAGCAAAGCGCGGCGTTGAGTTCCGCCTTTCAACATGCAACAACTCCAAAATTCGACGGAGAGTGGCGAGTGGCGTGTCTTAACTCTAGGCTCCCTCTGCCTACCCTGCTACGTGCGGGATACAGCGTGAAACTAAAAAAACATGTACTTGTATATTGTATAGGCAGTTCTCCTATGTAATCCTATGTAAACTAATGTTTCATTACAATCATAAACTGCTCAGGTTTGTAATAAACTTATAATACTACTATATTTTTGTATAAATGACGTGATAAGCTGAATGAAATGAAAATTAAAGCGAAAAACAAGCAAATGCAATAATTTTATTAAGATATTGCATTAATTAATCATAAACTGAAAATTTAATTTAGGGAGAACCTTTGAATATTTATCTTTCACCAGCGTTATAAAGGCATAATTACAACATAATATATACTAACACACGCTGTTATATTGAACTTAAACATCAGACCGTATTATTAATATTCCGTCCAAATATTATGAACATTTACACTCCACTGCTTTTGCCGTGAGCATTGAAGGATTTAAAGCCAAAAACATATTTATCTGATATCAAATATCATAAAGTCAGTAGGTTGCTTTTTTAATATTCTCTTTTCGCTCACGTATGATCTTACATTGATGTTTATAAGTTGTATATATTTAACTGGATGTGTTGAATGTATTGCTTATTTGATATTCACAAAAAATAAAGAGAACATTTTTTTGAATTGAATCTGTGGTAAAAGCTGCTACAAGCCTTGTTTTAAATGTGGTACCTACTGTAAGCTTGGTATGATCACCTATTTTGATAACTTCACTATTTATCTTAAATTTAGCAGGATAGATAGAAGGAACTTAGTATTAAGAGACTTCATTCCCCACTTTCCGCCCAAAGTGTGACTGTAACACGACTGGTCGTGGGTTCGATCCCCACTCGAGGAAATGTAATATTTATTTAAAATAATATTTTCATTTCTTCGCTCTGGTGTCGAGGCAAAAGCGCCGCGTTGAGTTCCGACTCTCAACACGCAATGCCTCCAGAATTCGGCAGAAAGTGGGGAGTGTCTTAACACTAAGTTTTCTCGGCCTACCCTGCTGCATGCGGGATACATCTGATAAAAAAAAATATAAGAAAACAGAATACTGTACTGTTCTCTAGAATCCATTATTCCAACAATTTACAACTTAACTCCACTTCACTCCGATGCAAATAGGCAAAGAAGATTAAGCGGTGATTTTATACAAAGATTAGATTATTCCAATTGTAGCAGTAAGAAATCACTTGGGCACGTACATATACGTGTCGCTGGATTTATGCACGGAGGCCGGAAACACGTTGTTAGCGTATAGGCTGAAATAAAATGTGTGCCACTGTCTTGTTGACTGGCATGGTATATTGTGTGACTGTAAACACGATAAGTTGTGGGTTCGATTTTCACTCGAGTAAATGAAATATTTAAAATTTTCATTCATGATTGATTTAATTAAAAATTAAAATTAAATTAAATTAAAGAAATTAAATTAAATTAGCTTCACGCTGTATCCCTCACACAGCAGGGTAGGCAGAGGAAACCTAGTGTTAAGACACTCCGTTCCCCACTTTCTCCCGAATTCTGGAGGCATTGCGTGTTGAGTGGCAGAATTCAACGCCGCGCTTAACCTCGACACCAGAGCGAAGAAATGGAAATATAAATGTAAGTAAATATTTCATCTCCTCGAGTGGGGATCGAACCCACAACCAGTCGGTTTTGCAGTCACACCTCGTGCCGCTGCGCCACGACCGGCCTCAAATTGATTTAATTGATTTCAATTCATTTCTTCGCTCTGGTGTTAAGGCAAAAACGCGGCGTTGATTCGCCACTGAAAACAACAAATTCCTCCAGAATTAAATGGAAAGTGGGGAGTAAGAAAATCTTAATATTAAATTCCCTGCCTACCCTGCTACATATGGGATACAGCGTGAAGCTGAAAAAAAACGAGTTTGTAGTGTATACAGCAGATTCTTATTATAAGAGAATCGAATCCGTAAACAGCGAATTTCTCAGATGCTGTTAACTCCGACAAAATCAATCTAGTTTAATAATGCGATAATGGACAATTATATATTAAAACTTGTGTAAGCTTTAAAACATCAAATTCTCTTGTTGTTTGCTATTTTAAAATAACTAAACTTCGGGAACCGAACCCACAACCTACTGCGTTTACACACTTGTGCCCCTGCGCCACGTCTGGCCTCAGCACAAAGTGTGAAGCTAAAAAAATATTATATGAACAAGTTACATACATACTCGTATACTTACTTATTCATATGTAAAGCAAGCTGGAATAGCGCGATAGTGTTTTTGTTTTCAAATTACACAAGGGACAAAGTACCAAATTCATTGTGCTTCAACCACTTCCGGCATAAAATATCACCGGGCCAGCTATCTAATTTGCATTATTGGCTTCGTTTAGTTATTTATTATGTTAGGCGACCAACAAATCAGACACAAAATCCAACTTTTACAATAAATTTATTTACACTTGCTATATACACATATACTCTCGTAGTCACAATATTGAAATATAAATTGTAATGACAAGTTGTCTTGACAATATCTTAGAACGTAATGAACACGAGTGCCGTGTCGTTTGCGCTTATATTGGAAATCCACCGGAAAAGACGCAGCACACTACCGCCACTTAATACAATCGATAATGGAAACAATATCAAATGACGTACTTGTAATTACAGTGACACCTATTACTACATTATAAGTAACTTATGCTAACAGCTCGGCCATCCTGCTAATCGCGAGTCCCTTCGCGATTTAAGAATAGTTCACAATTTTTAAATGTCCTAATTTAAATAGCTTTAGTTTTGTGCCAACAGTTACATGACAATTATATTTTTAGCACAAGTGAGGATATTTACAAAAACAATTAAATTAGATATATTTACATGTCATAATATGTAAATTATACAATTTGAAATACATTTTCTTAATTCGTAATTTTCTTTAAAACAATATAATTATTACATAAAACTAGACTCATGTGATGTTTGTAAAAGAGTCCTGTTATTCCTTAACTAAAATTAAATAAAGTAAATGTTAACTACACTGAATTCGTTACGCGATTAAATTGATTATACAAAATATTTATAAATTATATTTTACATTGCAAACATGTTTTTTTGTATTTATACATTTTTAGTTTTTTTGATTTTAGATATATACAACAATTATATAATTATGTATATTAGATAATATATAATTATGTAGATTTATACAATTCAATAATTCTCGTTAACACAATGAGCCATCAGTATACATTCATAGCCATATACATTCATGTTATAATTTAATTATTACATATTATTTTTTTACAAGAATTTGGCTAAACAACACTAACAACGCTACATGGAAGATTCCTATTTAATATCGAACACTTATTTAGTACATTAAAAGAGCATATTATTAATGACATTTCAATTCGTAAACTAAGCAGATTCATTAACTTAAAATAAATAAATCGGCTTCACGCTGTATCCCACACACTGCAGGGTAGGCAGAGAGAATCTAGTGTTCAAGACACTCCTCTCCCCAGTTTCTGCCGAATTCTAGAGGCATTGCGTGTCGAGTGGCAGAACTCAACGCCGCGCTTAGCTTCGACCAACATCAGAGCGAAGAAATACAAATATAAATTTAAGTAAATATTTCATCTCCTCGAGTGGGGATCGAACCCACAACTAGTCGGCTTTACAGTCACACTTTGTGTCATTCATTAACTTTAATATACTCTATAAGCTTAACATATAAAAAGTACTGCTAAATAGCACCAGCAAGACTGTATAGAATTATTCTATTTCTATTAAAGACCCATATATATTATCAAAGTTATTTTCAATTCAACCACAGCTAATAATTTTACTTTAACAACACGTTTACTTTATACATTGTACAAATCTTACATATAAAAGCAGCTTATTTGAAAAAAAAAATATTCAACACACAATTTGTGTAGCCATGATCAGTTAAATACAATAAACAGAATGTGACACCGCTCGCCACATTACTCCCATATTCAAACCACATTATCACAACCATAATGACTGCCATCTTCACCACCATAATCTCCATCCTCACATCCTCAACATCACAATGATCCTCATCATCACAATGATCCTCATCATCACAATGATCCTCATCATCACAATGATCCTCATCATCACAATGATCCTCATCATCACAATGATCCTCATCATCACAATGATCCTCATCATCACAATGATCCTCATCATCACAATGATCCTCATCATGACTATAATCCTCATTATGACCATGATCCTCACTATGACCATGATCATCATCATCACCACGATCCATATTATCACCATGGTCCTCATAACCATGATCCTCATCACCACCATGATTATTAGCCTGTCCTCGTCTATTACTGGACAAAGGTCTCTTCCATGATATGCCGCGAAGATTAACCATCAACTCTTACGTACAGCCGTTGCCAGTCACATGTAAAAAATAATAAGTGCTTAATATCTGCAATCGCTTATGCATTAAGTCCTGTCCTTACGTACGTCTGTCTGTCTGTCTCTCAGGACTAATTATCTAAAAAAAAACATGGAAATATCAAGCTAAAATTAATATGAAACATCCCAATCAAAAATACACTAAATCTGCGGAAAATTCGTCTTCTGAATCAACAAAAGGAGGTTGGTTGGTGGGCAAAATCGTGTCAAATTCAATTGGTTTTTTTTTTGGTTATTTTTTTTTTTAATTCAGATTATTTTAAGATTTACTTCTACATTTCCTTAAAAAATGTCAGCTGTACGCGTAATCTAATAATTTGAAAGTCTACTTGTAATAAACAAGAAGTTGATAAATAGAGTAATATGCTTTTAATTTTCCTTTAGGCATAAGTTATACTAAATTTGCATCATTTTCCATGTTCGTGTGCATTATAAAATTCCACAGCCAATTTTCAATTACTAGGCAAAGCTTGTATCCTATATTACTATAACGATATTAATATATGGACTTAAAGGATGTCGATGTTAAAACTGGAAAGTAACGATTGTTATACTTTTAGTGTAAATTTTATCTTCAAATACCGTTTTCTTGAGTATTTTGTCGGCTCTCCTCAGCCAAAATAAATATAAATATATTTCTGAGCCAATGGTAAGACTTACATCATAGATTCACTAGACATTTTTTTTTGTAATTTTGCTACTAAAATAAAAATAAAAAGAATAATTTGAATTCGATTCACTTCATTCAGCTGTACATTGCATTTTTGTAGTTACCATTATCATTATTTTCCCCTTTATATACCTATATGTTTTTTTTTTCCAGATCAAAAATATTTCAAACATTGTTTTAGGATTCATAACTTAAGCTACTGTACCTACCTACCTTCCTTACGTATGTCTCTATTTGTATCTATTGCTACACCGTAATCATTTCCACCATTTACCAACCAATAGCCATTATTTCACACCGATTTAAAAGTTTTATTTTATAAGAATTTTGCTTCGTGTATCATCGTAAACACATTTATACTAACATATTTGTTAAAATGAATATACTTAATTCTCGTCGTTTGGGAACGACTCGCTATGAATTTACTCCATTCCGGTCAATTACAACAAGTTAAAAGAAATACTTTAATATCATTTCAAATTTCGAAAAATCAATCAATTCTTATTCATTTTCTTTAATGAGCTCAAAAATGACTTCACTAACCTGATTCTTAAGCTCCCTTTATCCTTAAACTCGAGTATTTTGCAT
Source organism: Heliconius himera (assembly GCA_021202915.1). NCBI lineage: Eukaryota > Metazoa > Arthropoda > Insecta > Lepidoptera > Nymphalidae > Heliconius > Heliconius himera. The sequence goes on from JAJHJA010000063.1 coordinate 590,060, forward strand.
CCATTACCCTTAACCTCTGGTATTATCCGTCCATTACCATTAACCACGGGTAACATCCATCCATTATCCTTAACTTGAAATATCATCTATCCATGATCCTTAACCACGGGTAACATCCATCCATTATCCTTAACCTGAAATGTTATCTATCCATTGCCCTTAACCTCGGGTATCATCCATCCATTATCCTTAACCTGAAATATAATCCATCCATCACCCTTAACCTCGGGTATAATCCATCCATTATCCTTAACCTGAAATATAATCCATCCATCACCCTTAACCTCGGGTATAATCCATCCATTATCCTTAACCTGAAATATAATCCATCTATCACCCTTAACCTCGGGTATAATCCATCCATTACCCTTAACCTCGGGTAAGATTAAAATGATTAAAGACGAATGATATGGGACGAATGATGAGGGACGAATGATGAGGGATGAATGACGAGGGACGAATGATGAAGGATGAATGCTTAACTCCTTAACCTCGGGTGGCATCCATCCTCAAACCCTTTCCTCGGGCATCATCATCCCTAAACCCTATCCTCGGGCATCACTCAACCCCAAACCCTATCCTCGGGCACCATCCGCCCCATAAACCCTATCCTCGGGCATCATCATCCCAAACCCTATCCTCGGGCATCATTCATTCTCAAGCCCTATCCTCGGACATCATTCAATCTCAAGCCCTATCCTCGGGAATCATTCAATCTCAAGCCCTATCCTCGGGCAATATTATTTTCCATGTTCCTGAAACTCAAACAATATAAGCTTAGACTTGCACACATCATAATAACTTTTTTATCAACTTAATTACATTAACATAAAATTCCTTCAAATTTATGAATTTGAAAATCTATTCAAATAACTTTGACATTCGAAATTTATAAAAATTAATAAGTTAACCGACACTGTATATCTGACTATAAATGCACATAAATGATATTTTATCTTTACAATTACACGACTTTTAATCGTTATAAAGTAATAATAACCAAGAATATTAACGCTCCAGAGAAAATTACAAATCAAAACACTCAATCGACAATAATGGACCAATAAACAAATAAAATCTAAATTTGTCTACAATTACGTGAAACAGGGCCAATACTTTGACATCATGTTAACAACAAACAAATAGCAAACGGAAAAGAAAGTCAATTGAACAAATAATGAATGCCCCTAAAGTTCCCTAAGCTGGCTGGTCCTCACGGGATAAAGAGAATTACACTGTAATATTCATTCACATTCACATTACATTAACAACAATTATCCAAAACCAGGAATAATTATCAAATCACAATATATTTATCCCGTAAAAGAAAGGAATTTGTACCATATGTCAAAACACAAATAAAATGAGATATTAATAAATTGAGATAAGAACATATGTACTTTAATTTCATTGGAATATTAGATCCCATAGCTATTACGAATATATCTTCTATGTTTGTGTCTACGTGTTAATAAATTCGTATACCATAGAACAATATAATTCAAAAATAATACATTCAAAAAGAGACTATTACATTACGAGAATAGCTTTATAACTCTTACAGAAATAGGAAACGACAAGACGACAGTTCTCAATAAAGTGACAAAGCCGGAAGTAAAAACCAATGAAAATATTTACAAATTTCAATTCAGATAATTCATCAATTCTAAACATACTACACATAAAGAATATATGTAGAACAATTCCGCATGATGATAAAACAAAATTATATTGACGTTGTTAAGACAACAAAATAGTTACTTCACTAATATTATTGTCATCACCTAAACAATTCTAATATCATTTATAGTTAACCAATAGGTAGCGAAATACATTATCCTCTATACGATGTAAAAACTTTCCAAAGAATGACAAAAACAACGAAAGAAATATTCCAGATATGTAATAAATAAATTTGAATATACCCATTATAAATATTTCAAAATAAGTATTCCAGGAAGTCTTGATAACTGAAATTATTCATGACCAATGAATGTCATATATCTTTAAACGTGTGAAATATCATGGTGTCAAATATCTTTAAATTATCACCCGTATAAGTAAATATTCTATTGGAAGAACTAATATCCTATCGATCACGTCTACCAACGTAGATGTTATAAGCAATTGTATACTTCTTTTAAAGTATATCTTAAACAATCTCAAATTCTAAATTTATCAACTACCCTCAAAACTGAAACGTTACGTAAGTACTATAAAATGGAAAATGTTTAGGTATGCACATCATCCAGTGTATTCTCAAATTATCCAACCTTCCAAATTTATCCAATAATTTCCTTCATAAAAAAAAACACTCTGGCTGTTATAAAGGTTATCAATCACCACACAACGAAAAGTTCGAAGTACAAGATTTCTATGTATCGTCATCAGTAAACTTTAACTGTTAAAACTATTTATTAAATTTCCATTGAAGATATTTCATTTATCCGTTTGTTGTTTGTTTGATGTAAAAGAAATAAGAGTAAGCAAAAACTATAATTAGAATAGCAACACTCTGTTTATATTCAGAATAGAAAAATTAAAAATTATAGAGAACTCAATTTACATACAAATTATTCAGCTAATCTTTAAGGAGTAAGAAAAATGAGAGAAAAGAAAAAAAAACAATATATATATGGTCTACTTACACTTTATGGGCGTGGCAGGAAATTTTGTATATCCTTTCGTAATCCCGCTTCTGAACTGTTAGGCGACCAACAAATCAGACACAAAATCCAACTTTTACAATAAATTTATTTACACTTGCTATATACACATATACTCTCGTAGTCACAATATTGAAATATAAATTGTAATGACAAGTTGTCTTGACAATATCTTAGAACGTAATGAACACGAGTGCCGTGTCGTTTGCGCTTATATTGGAAATCCACCGGAAAAGACGCAGCACACTACCGCCACTTAATACAATCGATAATGGAAACAATATCAAATGACGTACTTGTAATTACAGTGACACCTATTACTACATTATAAGTAACTTATGCTAACAATTATAACATTCGCTTGTGAAGTAGTCACGTTATGTCAACTTAACCATTTATTTTGTTTGTGTATGATTTTATAATTGTTTTTGTTTTTTATGTGTTGTTGACGTTTTATATTTTTGAGTAGATATAGAATTTGATAAGAATTTAGCGTTATCCAAAGTAATAAAGACATTTTTTAACATAAATAATCATTAAAAAGATTTTGATATGATAAAATCAAAAAAAATAAATCAGCTTCACGCTGTTTTCCGCACACAGCAGGGTACGCAAAGGGAACCTAGTGTTAAGACTCTCCGTTCCCCACTTTCTGCCGAATTCCGTAGGCATTGCGTGTTGAGTGGCAGAACTCAACGCCGCGCTATGCCTCGACACCAGAGCGAAGAAATGGTAATATAAATTTAAGTAAACATTTAATCTCCTCGAGTGGGGATCGAACCCACAACCAGTCGTTTTTACAGTCACACTTTGTGCCCCTGCGCCACGACTGGCCTGAATATAAGATAGTATTTTAAAAAAAATGTGTGTATAGTGTTCTTATGAGATATAAAGTACATATGAGATGTTAAACAATGAAAATGACTCAGATTAGTATTATAATAAATAGCACACAACAATAATATATTTTTTGGGAAAGAAAATAATACATTGTTACCTAAATCCATTATGAAAAATATGGTCGATATTATAATTTTTTCTCAATAGAATCTTCTGAATAATTTGTAACGAATGAAGTAATGTCTTTGAAAGAATTCTTCTTCTAAAAGACGGCATGTGCTCTTTGCATGAAATTTCCAATTTCAATGCATTGATAAGCAAGAAAAATCTTTGTATTTTACATATATATTTATTATATATCTACGTATTTGTAGGAAACATGGAAAAGTAATAACGGCACCCTAATAGGATCACTTTATCAATTTTTTTATGGTATATCTAAAATTTATCTATTTTCGGATTTTTTTCCTTTATTTGTATTGTAAGTTCTTACTTGCTAGATTTCGTAGTTGTAGGCCAACGTAAAGAACTCTACAGATTTTGATTATTTGACAAAAATGATTGGTATAGTCGTATATTACGATTGCGTTGATTTAGAAGCTTAATCAAGGAAAACTATTCGCGGATCGTATATTGTCTTTAATTTAGCGCTTATGTCATCTAAATCGAGTAGGTACTCATTGGTAAATTCCATTACTGGCTGTGCAAATCCAGATTCACTTGACACCGTTTCCATTGCGAGGAAATGGAAGCAAGTACGTATAATATACCAAGCCGGGTAGCGGGTATGCAAGCGTACGCGTTACTGATATACGAGTACCTATGCATGTGTGTGAGTGTGTGTGTAAACGGGACGAGGGTAGTCGGGACATCGCCAGCGTGTCCCAGTCGCGATAAGGCGTAGATTAAACTCAGGTTTGCACACACACACATATTTAACATTCTCGGCAGCTAGACTCGCGACAACACTGCTAGGTATTTTGCATATCGCTTGTTTGCGAAACAATTTGGTTTGAACGTATTTGCTTGCTTCGGAGGTTGATATCGTTGTTTAAGTATTTGTACGTGTTATTTAATGTTAGAAAAAAATGTTATTTTTTGTCTGTGTTGAATTTCAGACTTCGTACGGCTGATATTGTATATATATATGTACCTAATTGTATATAGTATAACAAAATCAACAGTTTACTTGTCTGCTTTTAAGTAGGATAGGATATCTTGATTTTTTACATGGTAAGCCAATTATAATTATTATATGAAATAATAACGATTGAGGCTGTCCTGGCACTATGGCACAAGCGTGTGACTGTAAACGTGACTGTTGTAAGTTCAATCCCAACTCGGAGAGATGAATTATTATTTATTAATATTTTCATTTCTTCCACCACTCAGCAAGCAATGCCTCGAAAATTCGGCGGAAAGTGGGGAACGTAGTGTCTTAACATTACGTTCCCTACCCTTGCTATATGCAAAAGAAAGCGTGAAATAATATTAAGAAATCGTATAAATTTAACTGATATAAATATCATCTAAAGATGAATTTTCTAATGTGTTTAGATAGTTTCTAAGGTAGATTAACATGTAATACGTTAGGTGCATTGATATTTATATAACCGGCTTGAGGAATCATAGTTTTAGTTGAAGTTTACCAAGCTAAGCTTATTTACCATTTGAATTGTAGAACCTGTAAGCTAAATTTGAATTCGATTTGCAGGAACCAGATTCGTCCTCACTCTGACTGGGGTTGTTCAATAATGCTTCCAAACTTACCAAAAGTTTTACGTCCAAAAACAGAATCCTTCTTGCAGTGTTAAACAGCAATAAGTGTGTAAAGTAAAATTACTTAAAACGTAGTGCTCAAAATAACAAATCATTAAAAGTATCTGAATATAATCCTTTTTTTTTGCTTTACACTGTATCATGGATATAGCAGAGTAGGCAGAGGGAACCTATTGTTAAAACATTTCGTTTCCCACTTTCCAACGAATTTGCGAGGCATTGCGTATTGAATGGCGGAACTCAACGCCCCGCTCTTTTCGGTACCGGAACAGAGATGAAAATATTAATAAATAATAATTTATTCCCCCTAGAAAGAATCGAACCCACACCACGTTACATTCACAAGCATAAGCCTTCGACGGCCTCAAATATAATCCTATTATAAATTTATCTATGATTATACGTGATTTGCTAATCGAGAGTATTTGTGTCGACCAAGTAATCCACCCGTAACTTGCTCTTCGGGGTGGTATTGTATATAATATTAATTTGACTTTCGGTATAATGAAAATTAAATGAAAAATGCCGTCTTGGTGCAGTGCCACAAGCTTGTGACTGTAAGCATGACGGTTGTGAGTTTGATTCCCATTTGGAAGAATTAATTATTATTCAATAATATTTTCATTCCTTCGCTCTAATAACAAAGCCAAGCGCGGCGTTAAGGTCCACCACTACACGCAACGCCTTAAAAATTTGGTGGAAAGTGTGGAACGGGGTGTCCTAACATTAGGTTCCCTCTGAATAAAAGTAGTAAAGCTGATTAGTTATATATTATTCGAGCTCAAGATACAATGTACCTATATAGTACAATGAATGTACCACAGAAAAATTTTAAACGTTAAACGTTAAACGTTTTTTTTTAATATTTTTAAAGTATTATTCCACAATTAGGAAAGAAAAATACTTATTTATAAAACGTTTTCTAAATAAGTATTTTTATTAAACGTTTCCTAATATTTATTCAATACGATAATTATTATAATGTATATTTAAGATAATCGTTTATATTTCTATTACAACCAATTCTAATTAATTCAAAGCAAACAAACAAACAAACAAAGTCCTAGAACCAAACCAAACGTCAACACGAACCTCCCTAAATGAAGTTTAATTTGTTCAACTATCTGACGTGAAGTTATAACGAGAAATGTTACAAATTAGTGTTGTTCTAATGTGTTGCTTATAATTTAACAGGTGAACGTAAGTTAAATTTACTATTTGTCACCTCGTGTATAAAGGAATGTTGGTATAGCGTGACTCCGGCGGTCGCGCAGCGGAAGCAGCCAAGCTCTTTGGTGGGTTTTGCTGCATAAATTATTATATACTTTCCATTCATCTTTACCGCGTTTGTGTTCACGTTCTTCGTCAAACAAATAATTTGTCATCGCCATAAATATTTATGCATCGTCAACATTAAGGGATTGTTGCTGTTTCAGTAATGAAGGCATTGTTATGCGTCATTATGTTGCTTTGCGGTCATTTTAGACTAAGATCCAGAGGCCGCAAGTTGCTGTTGCTAAATTAAAATAGTAATTATGATAATATTTTGTGGATAGTTTCCGCAATTATTTCTCTGAATATCTTTCTGAAATTTGTATGGTATTTAAACTTTTGTTTTTTTATTGCAGTTTTATTTTGATTTTTAATTTACTGCACTATTTTGAATTGCTATTATTGATTTCAATAGTTTTTTTCGGTTTGTGGAATAATTACGATCATATTTCTATTTTATATAGCATTTTCTTTTTTTAATTTAACATATTTTTTTTATATTGGGGTCTGAAGTATTTACTTAGCATTAAAAACATTTAATTTGTGATTCAATTATATTAGTTGTTTAAAATCCTCTAATAGAAAAAATAAAAAGCTGAGTTCGCTAAAACATCTATTTTAAATTAAATGAGTCAAATGTCTGAAGTGTAACAATATTAAATGAAAGTTTCAAAGTATTTAATCAATTTTTATAATAAAGATTAGAACTAAAAGTTAAAAAAATAACATCACCTAAAATTTCTTTACTCTTTAAAAACTTGTTTTTTGCAACTTTCTTAGAAGCCGTTGTAGCCCAGGGGCACTAGTGGGTGGCTCTAAGACGTTGGTTGTGAGTTCGATCCTCACTCAAGGGAATAAATTTATTATTTATTAATATTTTCATTTCTTTATTTTGGCACCAAGGCAAAAAGCCCGGCGTTGAGTTCCGCCACTCACCAACACTAGGTCCTCTCTTCCTACCCAGCTGTATGCGGGATATAGCGTGAAGCTGATTCTTTAGTACGTAATTTAAGAGTGGAGGCAGTCAGCGTGGTCTTAGTAACTAGTAGATGCCATATTGTGACCTGTTAAGCTAATAGCTTTAATCACAAAATGTATAGACACGGAAAACCATTTAAGCTTTATTTAATTCCATACATTATCTATATTTATTAATCTACCGATATTATCTATAACACGGACTTCCACATTATAATGATAACCTTTAAATGTACCTACAATGTGAAAACATGTCACATCGCTTTAACATTCATATATATTATCGACTATCGCATGACTTGTATACTGTTTGTATTAAATATTATTAGTTTATAACGAGAGTACTATTTTTTTTCGTTTTTTTTTTATAATGAAAATGTATAAGAGTTTGTCAATAAATCAAATCAGCTTCACGCTGTATCCCGCATAGGGTAGGCAGAGGGAACCTAGTGTAAGACACTCCGTTCCCCACTTTCTGCCGAATTCTGGAGGCATTGCGTGTTAAGTGGCAGAACTCAACGCCGCGCTTTGCCTCGACACCAGAGCGAAGAAATGGAAATACAAATAAAAGTAAATATTTCATCTCCTCGAGTGGGGATCGAACCCACAACCAGTCGGTTTTACAGTCACACTTCGTGCCGCTGCGCCACGACTGGCCTCAAAGAGTTTGTATTAGTGTTTTATAAATTTACAGGCTTAGCCGCATCAGCTAAGCCTGCATAAAATTAATTCCCCAAAAGATTCCACTTATAACTTTCTTGTCACTTATTTTTTCAATTATGTTTTTTCAGGATCAATTCTACTGGAAATGATCACTAAGCTAAATATAGATTGTTATACTTACTTTCCAAATAGGTATTATGGCCTTGATAAAATACGATGAAAAGATACAGTAAACCACGATATGTGTATATGTGAAGAAATATTAGTTTTTTATACAATTTCATGTAAATAAATATACATAGGTACTTTTGGCCCTCGAGTTGGATTTCAACCTAAAACTGTCGAGTGTATTCATGTATATGACATTGCGTCATGATAAAGTGAATAATCTACAATATAGATAATTAAAAAAAGACCGAAACCAACTTTAAAATGACATTCGTAAACTTAAAAAAATTAAAAGTAGAAAATAATACTTTAATTACTTTACAGTATAGATAATTAAAGAATAATTAATGAAATTTAGGGTGACTCAAAAAAAATATTGGCCTTTGTTCGATATTTAGTAGTGCCCTTGAAAATGTATTAATATAACAAAAGACACAAAATAATATGTTCTGTAATAACAAAACAGTGCTTAAAAATAATTTATATCGCAGATTAAATATCACGTTTACGTATAATTGTAGAAACCAAAAATTAAAGGCCGTTAAGACACCTCGTTCCGCATTTTTTAAAAAATTTTGGAATAAAATAGCGACAGCTCCAGTAGAAAGTCATCTCCTTTTGAATTCGTAATCAGTGATTAAAAACAAGACAAGTGGCAGGGCGCTAGGCTGCACGTATATTATATTTATATATACTGATATATAATACCTTAACTTCATTGTTATTAAAAAAGGTGAAGTTGGAATCGGAGTCACCCACCGATAGTTCCGTATCAATTTCAATATTTTAGGTCAATGGATAATAAAACTAATAAAAGTGGAAAAATGTCAGTAAGTTTGCGGGCATTTTGTATGACATGTAATGTAAATTGGCACGGAACCCTCGGTGTGTGAATCCGATAATCGCTCTTGATCGGATTTTTTATATTAGTTACCTCACATGCCTCAATTTGTTAAAGTATTTATCTGCAGGATTTTATCTATCTATTGATAAATCATATGTCGATCTATTAAAAAAACCGGGCAAGGGCAAGTCAGGCTCGCACATCGAGGGTTCCGTAAAAAATTGGAGATCTTGAGCTTTTTCTGAATTTCAGGCTTTTCTTAGCCAGAGCCATTTCATCTGATATCTCACTTGAACTATCGGCTTTAGTACCAAATTTTCTCCCCTTTTTAAGGCTGTTATTTTTTAAGATTTAACTACAAATATATCTATAGTTATCATATTTTTTCTTGAATTACCTGTAGATGCTAGCTGCCAAATTTTATAATTCCTTATAAAGTATCCTTATGACTTTTGATTCTCTTTTGTAGTGTGGAAATACGCGGTTTTTGCTATCATGGGGCCGTAGATATGAGTATATGGTTTCGATTTCAACTCTATATCTTCAAGCGTTCCTGCGATGACGGCTCTTGACAGACAGATAGACAGACAAGAAAGTGATCTTATAAGGGTTCTTTTTTTCTTTAAAAGTTTAATAGGTTTTCTAAATTTTTTTTTCCTAAGAATGACACTTAAAAATGTAAAAAAATGTTTTTTTTTATATGTTTAAAATCAATAAAACGACCTGATGAT